>VWYP01003947.1:72803-107537 GCA_013400435.1 Pycnonotus jocosus | reverse complement strand
CGCCGGGGGCGGTGGGCCGGGCCGGGCCTGGGCAGCTGCACGGGGAGCCGTGTGCCTGGGTGCGGCCCCGCTCCGAAGGCTGCCTGCGGGGAAGGAAAATCCGCGTGCGGAGCCGGGAGAGACGGTTCCTGGCATTGTGCACGGCGTTGGATTAAGGGACATATCATGTAGCCACACTTTTAGATGGACCAAGGCGTCGGCCTCATTAGTCCAGTCTCTTTTCTAAGTGCTATTGTGTGGCCGGCCATCGTTAAGGAAGCCAGCACACACACACCAGCTCTCCAGCGCGACGGGTTGGTCACAGACACGTGGCGGCCACCTCTTGGGGGTCGGCTGCAGCTTGTGTGGACATGGAGGCCTCTGTTAAAGACCATCCACGAAGACAGAATTTCACTGGAGTCCTGCGAGGTTTGTCTGCAGCCTTCTGGTTTTTCTACCTTTGTCGTGCACAAGAAGAGAAAGGAACGTGGTCAGCTGCCATCCAAGAAAGGTGTGACAGTGTGGCAGAGTTCCACTGAGTTTCTGCTGCCTTCTCTTTGGTGGACGATGATATAGGGAAATAAATGAGTGAAGAATGCTGTCCTTTTTAACTATTTCCTTGTGTAGCACCTGTGCACCTTAGGCTCGTTTGGAATGCTGGAATAAAGGGCAAGGTAGCAGTCTTCTCACCCACTGTTTTTTCACTTACCACAGAGGACTTGAAAGTACAGCAGATCAAGGTTGCATATGAATAAAAGCTTTCAGCTGCAAGAGTACTTAAGCACTAGTATAGAGAATTCGGAAAGCGGCGGAAAAATTGCCATTAAAATTTTTCAGAGGAGATTAAAATACATTTGGCTGTTTTAAAATTAGAGGAGTTTAAATAATGTGTATATGATCCACCCACTTCTGATAAACTGAATTCAGGCCAAATTTATCTAATTAAAAATAAACATTAGCATATTTGGTTATCTTGGCAAGAAAATGTTTTAATTAGCTAAAATGTCAGAAGCTGAGAAATAGTTCCTGGCAAACAGTTTTTAAAATCAAAATTAACATCAGGATTGTTGTTATGCAAATTTTATGTACTTGCATTGCAGCTGTGTTGACGTAAAGTATAATAGATCATCTTAAGTAGTCACATTACTGTATATTAGATTCATAGTCCCAAATGGAGAAGAAATAAACACTTGGAGCTATAACAACCTAATGTGACAACATTATGACATTAAAAAAGACTTTATTAAATATACAGAACTATGTTCAAATAAAATTAAGAGCAAGATGCCAAGTAAATTAGCCTACCATGTTGCTTTCCATATAGGACTTTATAACCCTCAGACTTGCTTTCTTAGAGTGCTATCTTGCAAACAGACATTTTGAAGCAAAATGCTGTCATAACAATAACTACTAATAAATATGTAGTGTTAATGCCAAGAGCAGGGAGCCTGTGGAAAGCAATAAGGTCCTTCTGGAGGATTATCTTTTTATCTACTGCTGGTCAGATTTTGTGTGCTTCAAGGACTATTTGGCACTTGGGTAAGAGACTTGAATAGAAGTATTACTGCACTCAAGGAAGATGAAAAGCAGCATTTGCTGAAATGAAAACATTTTCTAGTCAGCATTAGAAATACAGTTAGTATATATTAGTTAGTTTCCAAGTATATGTATAGTATATGTATAGTTAGATATATGTATGTTAGTATATGTATAGTTCGTTTCCCAAGAATGTTGTATGTATGTTAGTTTCCCAGGACCTAGATGAGGAATACTTTAGGCAGCTAAACCTTTGCAGAAAATTGCAAAAGTTGTACAGCTGAAATTAGCAAGTGGAGAAAGGAGGTGGAATGAGGCAGTAGTTCTTGCTTTGCTGACTCTCAGGAGCAATGGAGGACACTAATAGCAAAAGTTAGCAGTTAAAAAAATGAGTACCAGCCAGCCTGCTGTCTTAGAAGCTATATATTTTTGGACAGAAATAACTAGTCTGACTCTCTCTCTTGTTGTTTCCTTGGGCTGTATTGGAGCTTTTACTTCAATATCACACGCTGTTTAAATTTTTAAACAAAATTTAGCATTTTTTTCAAATACCTAAAATGTGGTCATAAAGGCTTCTATGGCTATGCTTTTAGATGACACAGATTTTATTATATAAAATAAAATTTTTAAAAAGCCTGAAAGTGAGTAAACCATGAAAGATGATGTCCAGAGAGACTTAGAAAGGACCTGGGCAACCTGTTTGTCCTGTGGCACTAGCCCAGCTTTAAGCAAGAGATGAGACTGTATATTTTTCAGATCCTTTTCAACATAAATTATTCTATGGTTCTCTAACAAACTGTCTAAATTACTAATAAGAATTATCTGAATAGCTGGATTGAATTGTTAAATTTTAAAAAATAATGTGTTTTAATCCTGCTGCAAGCAGGCAGGACTGCAGTGGTTACTTCTGGACTGGAGATTGTTTTTGGTAGGGATGTTCTTATGTAGCCCATTCAGCATAAATTCTTTTTGGAATGATGCCAAAAGGACAATGCAATCCTTGAATATATAAATGAAGACTGGCAAACACAAATAGGGAAATTATCTTTCTTCTTTATGTAGCATCCATAAAGCAACTGACTGGAATACTGTGCCCAGATGTGATGTTTGCCTTTCCAGATAGGAAATCAGTTTTGATATGAGTTTGAAGGACCTTAAACAAAGTTTATCAAAGAAGAGGAGAAAGAAGGAAATGAATGACACACACAAAGAGGGGCAATGTTGGAGGGACTTAAAGTCTTTTAAGTTTGTGTCTTATGACATAAGGTGATCCCATGCATGGAAGTTAAACAAACACAACCTTGAGTAAGCTGTTCTAACTATTAGGGTAATACAGGGATTGCTTGAAATCTTAACAAAAATCAGAGATCTTTATAAACAGCTTGCTTTGATCTAACTTCTAAAGAAAATACAATGGCGGTGGTATTCAGGTTAGATCAGATAATGAGTATGATCTGTAACTCTCATGACTTTTATGACCCTTTGTCTTTCCTCAAGAACTGGTGCTACTTGGGCCAAATAATTACTTCTATGCAGCACAGTGCAATGCAATGTGGAAGAGCCCAGCACCACTCAGTGGCTGCCAGAGTAGCACATGTAAGCTTTGCATGGGATAATTTATAGAATCATGTAATGATTTTGTGTTGTAAAGGACCTTAAAATTATCTAGTTCCAGCCCCCTGCCATGGTGAAAGTCATCTTTCAGTAAAAGAGGTTGCTTAAAGCCTCATCCACCCTAGTTTTGAACACTTCCACGGATGGAGCATCCTCGTTTCTGGGCAACTTTTTCCAGTGTCCGACTTCCTCACAGTGAAGAAATTCTTCTAATATCTAATCTAAACCTTCCCTCTTTCATTTTGTGCCTTGCACTTCAGCACGTCTAAAAGCAAAGATTGCAGGAGTGTTGTAATATGTTGTGAATGCTCAGAAGACTGAGGATTTTTGTCATCTTTTATATTTGCTTTTTGAGTAGCTTTTGCATCTAAAGGATAAAGAAACCTTTCATTTTTTAAAAAATCCATAGGTTGTTTTTCATGCAATTTCCATGACCAAACTTGCTATTTGAGAAATTAGATGGTTTAACAGCAACTTGTTTATTGGGCAAAGAGCTGCATTGGTTACTCATAAGAAATGTGATTTAGTGCTTTCTGAGAATTACATGTGTTTCACACAAGTACAGGTCATTTTGTCCCAGGAGAGCCATGTCATCTCAAATAACAAACATTTCAGGTGAGCTGGATGCACAGCTACCATGGATGCACAGCTGTGTATAGTTCAGTATTTTTCCACTGTACTACCCTGTACCACACTGCACTTCCCTGCAGGACTCATTTTACATTCCAGTATTGTGTAATGGATTACTTTTTGTAGGTTGTGCAATTACTGTTTTTTTCCCAAACACTGAAATCAATTTGGCCTTTTTTTCCCCCCCTCAGTTTTGCTAAAGATTTAATTGAAGTTGACAACAGGAAGAACAGGGTCAAGCTTTGCCAAAATTTGCCGTGGGCTATGTTGAAATTCAGGTGGAGGGTCTGCTCTGTCTAGTGGGTTTCCACCTAGAATCTTGTAAGTGGGTGTAGCCTCTTGAAAAATAATTATTGCAAAAGCTAAGAAAAGCAAACCTGTTGCTCGTAGCAAAATCTGCCTTTGCTGTTGGGGAAAGTGGCTTGTGCCTTGGTGGGCATGCCCCCTCCCACCCCTTTCTTTTAGGCAGGGAAGCAGTTTAAAAGCAGCTTTAAAAGCAGACCTTCAATCTATTATTACCTTTGGATACACATGAAATCTGAAACCCGAATCCCCGTTTTACTCTGTCTTGACTTATTTTGTCTATTTTAAGAATGAGATTATGACTTTTTCAGTACTGAGGACCTTTGAAAAAAGTGCAAATTATCCTTTGTGTGACCACAGACATCTATTTTCACTTAGTTAGTTAGTTTAATGCCAGTAAACGCTTCACCTGCAAGCACTGTACCTGTAATGAAAAAATGTCCATAATGAATGAATTCACGTGGGATTTTTAGTTATTTGAACAATTGAACAGAAGTATTGATTTGCTCTCCTCAGAGACCAGCACAATGAATTATCCACCTATGCTCTTTGTTCAGTCTATTAATATACATTTTGGATAGAATTTTTGGGTCAATGTGACTTCTTAACAAGAAGCTTTTGAATGGGAAAATCCCAAACCCAAGAAATAAATAGACTTGTCCAAGGAATTATGTTTACTGATTGTGCTTCACTGGGCTTCTCACTGCTTCCCTCAAAACCTCCCTATGTATGGAATGACAGAGAAAGAATATGTGATTGTGAAATAGATACTTACCTTTAAAACATGTAAAACTGCAGGACATATTAGAACTGCATTTAATTTTTAAAGGTTTCAGAATTATCAGTGATGAACTAATAGTGATAGTTACCAGAAGGTGCATAGTCAACTATGGAGGCGTAAGAAAAAAAAAAAGAAAGTGCAAGGACAAACCACACTTGCATAAAATTGCCACAGCTAATTAATTTGGGAGCATGAACAGTGCAACAGATAACATTATGTATCATAGATATTATCTATCATCTATCATCTATCATATCTGTATTTCCTGAAACACACTTATGCTGTGTTAATTTTCATGGGAGATCAGTGACATTATGATATGCATATGAAAATGGGTGGGACCTTGATTGCAAGAAGATACTGTAATTAACACTGATTTTAGTATACTCTGTAAGTACCTTTTTGAAGTCATAAAAATTAAAACATGATTAAGAAGCCCTTTTGGGATCTAGAGTGCATTTTCACATTTTAATTGGGAAGTGTAGAAAAGCAAGCTGCTTCTAAAGATGATATGCATACAGCCGTATGAGTCAGGAGAGGTTCAGATTGGGTATGAGGAAAAAGACTTTCACCTAGAGGGTAGTTGGGCACTGGAGCAGGCTCTCCAGGGCAGTAGTTACTGCACCAAGCCTGATAGAGTTCAGGAAGTGTTCGGACAACACTCTGGGGTACCTGTGACTCTTGGAGAGTCCTGTGCAGTGCCAGGGTTGGACTCAGTTGGCCTGAAAGGTCCCTTCCACCTCAGCATATTCTATGATTCTATGATTCTATGATTCCACTTTAATACATCTGGGGACCAGAATGTCAGGGCAACTGTTTATTCTTGTTGAGAATGTTTCATCAGAAGGAAAGCGAAACAAGGGGAACTATGGTTAAGTTGCCTTGGTCTGAGAAGCAGTTTGATGGACATTTCTGTGCCTCTAATCAGCATCACTTCAGAGCTGATCTGTGTGACATCGTGATCTACTTGCTCACTGCAATGCAGTCATGCTCACTTGCCAAGTTACTCTATTTCCTTCATCTGCATCCCAGAGGCAGAAACAGCTTCAGGACCTGTGTGGGTTTTAGATGCATACAGATGCTGATATGACTGTGTAATCCCAGTAAACTTGTTTGCCTAGAGGCAGTTTGAAGTCTTAGTTCCTGAGCTGGAGATTCTGCAAGACAAGTCTGACAAACATCTGGGCGTACTCTATCTTTGCTGTCATTGCAGTTAATTAGTGTGAGAACATGTGCCTGAGTCAGTTCAGAATCTAATTAAATGGCATATACAATATTTTCTTCCTGGAAGGCCTTCAGGAAAGTACGTACGCATTTAAGGTTCTTGAGTAATTTTTTTGAGAACTTTTAATATCCAGAAGAACAATTCCTCTTAGCACTATACTGACAGCCTTGGAGAGGGATTTTTCACAAGGGCATGTAGTGGCAGGAGCGGGGAGAATGGCTTCAGCCTGAAGGAAGGCAAGTTCAGAGTAGATATAAGGAAGAATTTTTTTTACTGTGAAGGTGCTGAACCACTGGCAATGGTTGCCCAGAAAAGCTGTGGCCGCTCCATCCCTGGGAGTGTTCAAGGCCGGTTCAAGGTGGGGCTTTGAGCAACCTGATCTAGTGGGAGGTGTCCCTGCCCATGCCAGGGGGGCTGGGTAGGGTGGAACCAGATGAGATAAAGGTCTCTTCCAACCCATACCTTTCCATAGTTCCATGATTCTATACTAACTAACAATATTATCCAATACATGCTGTTGTTCATCTGCTCATAGCCCTCAGATGACACAATCCTGGTAAATGTGCTCTTCATTCACATTCAAAGCCATAAACTTTGCTTTCAAATTGACCCATGTCCTTTTCCAGGCCAGAGACCAAATTTTTTTCACTGTAGTGACTGCAGCACTGTCAAACATTTATATCTAACTTTTTAAAGAAAAAACTATTTGAAGAAATAGACAATACTGTTGGGATTCACACCAGGTCATAGGGGTCTTCTGCCCTGGTTTCTCCACAGCACTGATGATGAACAAGGCTCATCTTTGCAGCACTCTTGTCACATCAGCAGATGTCATCAAACGAGGCTCCAGTTCTTCTCCAGGTCTGTTTTAGTGCCTGCCCTAATGGTCTAGATTCTTGACTATCTCACCTAGGCAGTGCTGCAATGAGCCTGTAAGTGCTTCATACTGAAGCTCTCTTTGATGGTCCTATCTCTGCATTGGCACAAGAAACCACCCTTTTTGCCTGGCTTTGCCTAGCTGAGCAAATTCCCTTCAAGGACATACAGTTAATTGTGCTTGACAAGCAGCCCTTGGAGGCAGTGGCTCTGAGCATAGTGACTGCTGGGTAGTTGCCAGCTTGCTCCTGGTAATTGATGTGAGGGTGTGAACATAGCAACCAGCTCAGGTTTTTACCTTGTTCCCTGCAGAGGCACAGCAGTGTAAGAGTATCTCCAACCAAGGCCTTCTGCTTTACCAGAGAATGAAGTGGTAAGGTGAGAGGGAGAAATCATCAGAGAAAAACCATGTCCTGGCTTGATTCTACTCAGCTTAGTTTTTCTGAGTCCAGCTTTTTCCTTTGATTTCAGTAATACTATTTTTTTATTTTTTTTTTAATTTGTACGATGCCCATCTGTACCCTGGCCAGTATGTGCACTTCATGTACCGAATTGCCCTAGATGCATTGAGGACCTGCACTTAAGGGGTTGATTGCATATTATATTATGCGAAGGCAACTGAGTCTACTTCTGCAGGTCCAGCCATTAAGGTAATAAAATTAGCTAAAAAATCAGTGAAGATACAGCACTGATTTTATGGTAGGGGAATGGATCCTCACAGTCCTCAAAAGGATTAATCTGAGGAAAGGCAGAAGTACTGCTGATATTTATTACCACCTTTCTTTACAGGGAAAATTTCATACACTGACAACAAGCCTTTCAAATCCTACTCCTGTCCAGCACCTTTCCTGCAGTTACACTTGCATTTTACTCACTCTCACCAGTGTAATACATTTAGTTTTCCTATCCAGGATCCTCTCCACTAGATTTACCCACTGAACTTTCTGGTAACTGCCAGAGAGCACTGGAGGCGCACTGTTGAAATCCTGTCAGGATAAGGTCCCATATACAGTGACATGCAGCTACAAGAATCCTGGACCAGCCTAATACCATTATTAATAGTATTAATGCTAGGGCCTACCACTACAGTTCCTCCTGTTGTCTTGATAGCTGCTATTTTTATCACTCGATGGTATCTTACGTGCTAGGAGAGACAGAAGGACTTGGTAAGTCTGAGTGATCAGAATAAGTTTGGGTCCAGCAATTTCACCTCCTGTCTCCTGATCCAGTTTGGCTGTGCCAGCTAGGGAATGTCCCCTGATTTCCACACTGCTCTGAGTTACTGAACAGATTGGAGCATGAGACCTGTACAATGTCTGTCATTATAAAGACTGAACTAAATTAGCGTTGCTGAAGCCAAGAGGACTCCATAAGGCTGAACATTTCTGTGTCACATTCTCCAGTGCTGTGTGTGAAACCTGCGTGGACAGTCAGACAGTAAAACTTGATTATGCATCACTAAGACAATGTCAGTGGATTTCAGATGGACAGAACTGGGTATTGGAACACTGAACAGCTCAGAAACTCAGCAAGGACAATAGCAAGAGAAGGGCACGGATACCAGCAGACTGTGGGATAGGAATTTGCTAGACTTGTCATTTTTTCTTTTGCTCTCTCCCTGCAAAAGGTCTCAATTTTGCAGTTAACTAATTTTTTTTCCTTCTGAAGTGAAACTAAACAGACTATTTTGAACTTGAGTTTTCTGGCAGCAAGGGAAACTCTTTATTTCATAGATGGGCCAGTGAGGGTTTTAAAATCTGTTTTCTTTTTTCCCCCTCTAGAGATACCTGTGAATTCTTAGTGAAACCACTACACCATGCAAAAGAAGATCTGAGTCTGTTTTCCTAGGCTGTGAAGAATTTCAAAGTAGTAGTAGTAGCAGTCTTTATGTAAAGCTACTGAACTTGCCTGTACTCTAGGATATTTCCAAGAGAACAGGACTATTATGAACGACTATAGTTATTTAAGAAGTGCAAGGGATTTCAGGATCTTGATTCACATTGTTCTTCTGGTGCAGGATTAGAAATATAAGGTGTGGAGCTGAAAAGATCTTCTCCTATATATCCAGACCTTGCAACACCATCCCTTATCAATTATGTGTGCTTTATATTTTCATTCTGTGTAGATGTTGAAGGACAAGCTTTTCCCCAAACACACTGCTCATCTTCCAGGCCAACAATGTAGAAGCAGAGCTGGCTTTAAGCTCAGTCAACTTAGGCAAAAAAGAAGTCAACTTAGGCAAAATAAAGAAAGGAGAACATAGCATATCTGTATTGCTGCCTGAACTCCATGGTCATGCTGAAGGTGAGTGTCCATGCTTGCAGGGAACACTGCCATGCAGTGAGAGACAGCAGTCTTGATGGGGCTCTGACACCTTCTATCTGCGCTGTATGGCAAAATGCTGTCTGCTGGCAGGGTAGATCCTTCAGTATTTGCTTTGCTGGAAAACTGACTGAAACTTTGTTGGGTACAGGGCTTGGGTTTCCAATCCCTATCTTGCACTTGATTGACCTGAGACCTCACTGAACTTGTCCAGGCCTCACTAGGAAGATTAGTGCTATTTCTTCCATTTACATGTGAGCAACCAAGTCAGGTGAAGATCAGGCAATTTTTTCAGGAGAAGACAGTGTGTTCTTGTTTCCCCATGGAGCAATTTCATGTGTCTCTGTTGATTTGACAGATGGAGCAAGTTAAGTCAAGGGAAAATGATAAAGCTAGTCAAGATCCCAGGATCCAGATGGTTCAGCCAACAAAGTCCCATATAAACACTATCCAGGTTTATGGCTGATTCAATAATCTTAAAGGTCTTTTTCAACCAGAATGATTCTTGATCCTCTATGATGGTCTCTCTAGAGACTGATGTGAAAGTTTGATTCCCTCCCTCTAGTTTCTTTCATGGCCATGCTATTATTCCTTGCTTTCTGCGCTTCAGTTAAAATACCATGTTTGATACACCTAGAGGACCCAACACTACTGTTCTTAATGCCGATGTTGGTGTTTCTGATAAAATCTAAAGGCTGATCCATATATCTACTACTACATATTCAATCGAGTATTTAAGTAAATTTTGTGCTGTGAGACTGGTCTGCTAAGGGACTTTCTCAATATTAAGTGCAGAAAAGGCTTTTTAACTGTGTTTCTATGGAATTCAATCCCTTAGAAATTAAGTCTAAAACTACTTTCTGTGATACATGCCAGAATTGAATTTTTGTGTACAACAAATGAATTGCAGTGAGCCATGAAGGATATTTTAGGATCCAGTGCTGCCAGATACTGAGCTATGCTAATTCTCTGGAAAGCTGAGTAAGGGAATGCCTCTGTGGAGAACTTCTGGGCTTTTGAACTTGCATTATTCAAAGCTACTTCTCCTGTTCCCACATAAAAATACAAATTGCATGGAGTGCAGCAAAAGAAAATACAATGGCCATTATTTTCCAGGCTTGCTAAACAAAACAGCATTGTGGACAAGTGAAGAGGAACAGTTAGCCTTTATACTGAGCATAGCAAGAATTATTTGAGACATAATTTATCAATTGTATTAATTAGTTTTCAGGGTTAGTGTTATTATTCATGGATTAGATTATCATCCACAAGGACAGAAGAGCTGAAGAAATCCAAGAGACTAGGCAAAGGAAAGATATGTTTTGCCCATCAGTGGGTTGATAAATATTTCAATTCAGAAATGGTCAATACTCTGGGGCAAAGCAAAACTGCAAGTGGTGAGAAATAAAGCTTCCATCACCAGCTGTTAGGCATTTTAAAGGCATTACTTCATTTTCCACTAACCACAAAACAAATTGTGGCTGGCACAGGAAGGCATTCTAGCTTTGCATTACTGAGAATTCAAAAAAGAGAAAAATGATTGTTTTCTTCAGACCAAAATGAATGTTGTGGAGTGTGTTTAAGACAAGCTTCAATTATCAAAAAACCCTGGAATTTAAATATTTCTACCAGTGCAATATCAGGAAGCTTCAGGCATTAAATGATATTCATTAGGGTTTGGTTTAATTTATATCAAATAATATAAACAAAGATGGGCACATTCCAGATTTTAGATGTAGTGATTTAAAAAAGAAAGTGTTCTCACCCCCATTTTTGTGAAGACAACTTTCCTAATATAGTCTAGTAATTTCAGGGAGTGGGATTATAAATCAGCTAGAAAACTGGCCTTGTTGCTTAGATTTGGGCGGAACATAATTATTGTAAAGCTTTAGAGAACAGATGGCCAGAGATTTCAGAACTGATAAATACCAGCTTTCTGCTTTGGACTGGTTGGTGTTAGGCCTAGAGGTCACATTCAGGCTGCTCTGAGTTCTCCTGCAATGTCTGAATGCAGCAGGACGCTTCAGCCTCTCAGAGCTTCCTGTAAGGATCCATCCTTGGTCACGCAGCAGTCCGATGGGGTGCCATGGCTAGCTGGTTATGGGAAAGCATTACTGCACAGGGCTCCAGCACATCACTAGCAAACAGACCAGAAAGCTGGACCAAGATGAATCTTGCTTACTTTGGGCCTTTGTTTCTATTGGTTGTCTTGACTGTCGACACCACTGTGTCAATGATAGATCATGCTTGATTACACCCTTCTGATTACTTTTTTTAAATTTTTTTTCCTCCTGAAAAATATTTAAGGATCAAGAAGCACTGAATGAATCCAAAAGGATTTTTTTTTTAAATTTTGGGTGCAGACAGACTCTAAATATGGCAGGAGAGATCAATAGTGGAGGATGTTTCAATGGAAGCAAATTCTTCAGAACTACTTCCTTTCCTTATAGTCCTCCCCAGATACAGTGGAGCTTCAGCTTAGCCAAGTGCTGTAGTATTTCAGGCTGTCAGACTTTGGGATATATCAAAACCCATGAATTATACTGCTGTCTTCACCTAGCTTATGGGAAACAAGGAATGTCTATGTGAACTGCTATGTGTTTCATCCTGTCAGCACTCTGACAAGGTTCTGCAAATGTGGGATTGCTTGGGGAAAAGTTGAGCAAAAACTTGAGAATCATTGGAAGCAAAGGGATTATTCAAGGTTTATTCTGAAAGTTCATTAGTAATTTCTGATGCCTCTCAGAAAATAAATTAAAAAAAAAAAAAAAGTATCTTATGACCTGTTACAGAAAAACTTGAGAGGAAATGCTTGTGGGTCTTGTTCTAATTATCTTGGGAGTGCCTGTTAGCAATACATGTATTCACAATTTGGGCAATAGCAGACTGACATGCACCTTTAAAATATATTTGGTGTTTGTAGCCTTTTAGCATTGGATGATGTCTTCTAACATGCAGCTTGTGATAGCAGCTGCCTGAGTTGGTGTGTTTTCTCTCATGCTATGTTTTCTTCCAAAGGCAAGAGACATTAATCAAAATCAGAAATTTAAGTCACTGCTCCCTTTAACCACTTACAGGATTAGAAAAGACAGCAACAAAGACATCAATTATTAAACCATAATTTTTGTGTCCAGAACAGCTAACTTCAAAGAAAATGCCATTTATTTTTCAGTAGGATACAACATAGTTTATACATTGCATTTGAAATATGTGAATGTCAGTGATAAGTTAAAATATTCAGCATTTGAGTCAGGAATACCAGCAAAGGAACAAACTCTTTGTCCTTATCTTTCACTGCCTGTAATAATTTCTCCTTGCTAGGTGAGTGACTGTTGCTATTCTTGGTGATTGGCAGATCAGTCTGTGAGGCTGACTGTCAGCAAAATGACATGAATTATATTATCACCTCTCCCTTTCTTACAGACTGCTTCATAATTTGTATCTTAGTTTTGAATGTTGTCATTAGACCTGATGTTCTTCTGTTCTCCAGATCTTGAAGAAAAAGGTATTTTTTACTTTGACACACTATATAATGTCTTCTCCCTTAGTATAGGGAGATTATAAAAAATACTTTGAAATATATTTATATAAGTGATAAAAGTTATTTCTTGAAAAAGTTATTACTTTTCTTCTTTTTAACGTGTGATTGTGCATTGCTGCAATTTTTCTTTCTCCCAGTCATTCACCCCATCGCAACCTCAAACTGTCTGAATCTGATCCCAATTCATTGCATCTGATTTACTGAATAGGTGCTCAATGTCCCACCAAATTATTACACTCCTAATCTTTTTGTGCAAAAAAAAAGGGAGGACTTGATAGGTGAAGTCAAGAAAAAATTATCTGTTCATATAATTGAAGTCTTAACAGTTTTATCAGTGAGGTATCAGCACCCCAAGTATTTTCATAGGATGACCATGATATTGATGTTAATGGCTTTTTTCTCACTTCAGGGCTCATTTTCATGTGTTGGCTGCACCTTGCTTTTTCTTCATTAATCTGCAATGTGGCATCACATCTGGGTTTGCAGTATATGTTGGGGTCTATGTATGCTGGATATACCTGAGTTTTGTGAAGCTTAATGCAGGTTTTATACAGCTCCCAAGGTTACATTCATTCAATAATCAGTAGCTGACTGCTGGAGAGATTTTATAGCCCTGGGGCCACCAGCATCATCCTCTGCCCAAAGTTTCAATGTCCCTGCTGTCACCTCATGCTTGTACTCCTACACTCTACATTACTTTAATATAAAAAGTAGTTCATCCATTATGGTAACTATTTGTTGCTATCATCTATTAGTTACAGAACTATATGAAAAATATATGAGAGTATTTTATCTCACATTTAATTTATTAAAACTAATGCCATATTTCATTTTTACTGCTTGCTAACTTTTTCTTAGCTTTCAATATGACTTACTTTTAGAATCAAAGTTACTGCTTTTCCTTTTTTAGTCAGTTCTGGAAGTTTGGTAGCTTTACCTTTTCTGTATTTGTTGCACTTAGGTCCTTTTAAGTCCTGACTGGCAATTCAGTTCTTGTTATGAAGGAGCAAAATATCATCTCCTCATTGGTCCTATTTCCATTATTTCCTCATAACAAGTAGCTGTATTAATTATTCTGGTGGTTTTAATATTTTGTATTTCAAATGAATGCTTCATTGAACTATTCCACTACAAAAGTATTTAATTTTTAGAAGTAAGGGAAGTAGTAATATGAAACCTCTGCATGCTGCCTTTATTTAACATTCAGATCCTGTCTGATCATGTCCTGTCAGAATTTATTATCATAGTAATAGTAATAGGCTTTTAAGAAGTTATTTTATTAATATAATCAAAGCAAAATAGCAAACATCTGAATAGAAATGCTCTGATAACAGGGAATTTTTTGATAAGAAGATGAGAGCTATGTAAACTTGCAAGGCTCTGAATAAATTGCTAGTAAGATTGTCTTCTCTTGAATACATCTAAATTTTGTGTTCCATCAGACATTTACTACTTATAGAACTAACTAATAAAGAACATCAGTTCACCACTGAGAGGTTGAAGCAGTATGTATTTAAAAAGAAAATATTAACTGCTGTATTCTGAAATATATAAAAATCCAGTTTTACCCATTGCTATATTTACTGACACATTGACAATGAAATTTTATCTTATTGATCTAAATGTGATAAGAACCAGTAAAGAAAGTGTTTTTGAGGGTTCCGAAGATATCTCTCAGCTTAGATGTTTGCAGATGGCAGGAAGATCTTGAAGCCCTGACTCATCATTTGAGGATGGCTACATGTGACCATTTTCCTGGGCATTTATTTAATGACAAGGGTCCTCAAAGGAAAAAAAAAAAATAAAATCCCAATATTGGGCCTTTTTCAGATCACTTTCTTCCTGAGAATTGCATAAAGCTCACAGGTTTGGCAGTTGTTTGTGGGAAATGTTAAGCTTTCCTTTTACATAAGATCTATATTATTTTACTCCTTTTTTTTTGCAAATTAATCTTGCTACCCTTAAAAATTTGTGTCCAAGAATTACTAAGAGAAACGCAAGTGAAAAAGAAAAGATATTCAAACTCAAGTTAGTACATGATTTTACGGATCAGCAGAAAAAATATCTTGCATGTCTCTTGAAGACCATTCCTTGAAGTTCAAGAAGCATGGTTAAATAGAAACAGGTGCTGCAGAATGGATGTATCTGCAGATGATTTAAGTAGTTACTGGCATGAATCTTCTCTGAAATTAGGAAACCCAAGAGGTACATGTCAGGAAAAATGTCTTTAGAGAAGGAGAAAGGAGACAAGGGAAATTATATGCATGGTTGGCATGACCACTGGGTAAGAAAATAAAATTACTTCTCCAGATAGGAACAGATTTACAAGGACCATAGCTGTCTGTCAGATGAGAACCTAATAGCGTAAAGGAAAGTTCAAACAGTGAAAAGTACAGTGTTGAATTATTTAACAAAATCTATGGTAACACAGAGCCAGCTGAGACTCTGCATGAAGCAATACTAAAGGTAACATAACTGGAGCCTTCTGAATATCTCTTTCCTGTGGGAAACATAGATGTGTATGTACACACGGTTGCATGGAATAGCTGAATATACCATACAGTACATTTTATTAAATTAATTGCTGTTACTGTATTTAGTACAGTAACTGAAAAATTTGGAAATGCTGATCCTGAGATGTGGAAGTAGCAAAACACCTTCAGAAAATAATGGTATATGTTTGATGTGGGTATGTTTCTCCTCTACTCAGCAACGGTGAGGACACAGATTGGAGTGTTGTGTCCAGTTCTGGGCTTCCCAGTGGGAAAGAAATATGGATATACTGGAGAGAGTCCAGTGAAGGGTCACTGTGATTAAAGGACTGGAGTGTCTATCCTACAAGGGAGAGGCTGAGGCTGTTCAGCCTGAAGAAAAGGCAGTTCAAGGGAAACTGTTCACAATGGAAGAATGTAAAGAGATGAAACCAGAGTTTTTTTCATTGATTTTGGGTGACAAGATCAGAGGCAAACCAAAGCACAGGATGTCTCCTCTGAATATCAGGAAACAGGTCTTTACTGTGAGGATGACTGAGCACTGGCATAGGCTGCCCAGAGGGGTTGTGTAGTCTCCATCCTTGGAGATATTCAAAAGCCATCTGGAGATGGTCCTGGGCAGCCAGGGTGGCTCTAGGTGACTGTGATTGAGCAGGGTGCTGGATCAGGTGGCCCCCACATGCCCTTCCAACTTCAACCATCCTGTGATTCTATCAGTTAAGCATAGGTATAGCTGCATATCTGCTTTGCATATATTCCCCTGTAGACTGTGTTATTAGAATTGCTAGTGCCAATTTGACTAGTTTTGCACTGCTGAGGACACAAAGGGCACTCTAGGGAAGATATCACAAATGACTGGTAGTCATTAATTATGAAGAGGATGGAGTGTAATTTAATACATACATTCAGAGTGTTTTGAAGGACATTTACATGTGATTACATGAGAGAGCAAGTAAGAGGAGATGTGTGATATTTTTAACTTTCTAAACAAGGCAAATAAAATTATATTAGACAATAACAAAATCATTGCATTAGAAGACATCTGTTTGGAAAAATTTATTCTTCATACAGCCAACTGTCTCACTGATTTGTCATCTAACCTTTAAATAACTAGAAAATGATATTTTCAGCAATAGGCTTCTGAAGTCCATAAGGCCCTCGGAAACCATGGTAATTTTCCTGAACTGTGAAAGAGACACACCTACCTGTCTGTCTTATTAACATTCATTTGCATGTTTAATTTGTCTAGCATTGTGCTGAGATTTCACTCTGCTGGAATGGCAAAGGGTCAAAACCAACTGTATTTTGGAAGAAAGATTTTAAAGTTGGTCTGGCAATGCAATTAAATTCTCTCAGCTTCTGAGAAATAGGTGCAGCCTGATCCCAAAAGCTCCATTTCAATCTTTTGATTAGCAGAGCTTGAGAGCACCTCTTGGCTGGCAAATTAAACCACCGTGGAACAAACTTTGCATTCTGAGTCATAAAGGCTCTTTGCATGTATCACTAACAAGCTTTGGAATAAATCCTTCCTTCACTTTTTTTGCAACTTTTTTTTTTTAATCCATTAAGGATTTAGCATAGCAAGACATTTTGTACCCAGAATCAGTGGTTTGAGGGGAATAGTTTTTTATGGGACACAGCTATTTTGTTATATCTGGTCAGCATTAGAAAGGTTAGTTTTCAACATCTGTTTTTTTTTTCCATTTGTGGTACAGGACAACTTCAAATCTGCTGACCTGGTTAGTGCTGGGAGACCTGAATACTGCACAGCAGACTTGTGCCATGGGCATCACTATTTATGGCAAATAGTGTTTAGAAATCTAACAGCATCAAACACAATAAAATAATGTAATGAACACAATTAAAGGTGAATGCTGTATGACTGAAAGATTGGCAGACATAATTAAATACAGGCAGATTCCTGCCTGCTTCATTATTTTCTATGCAACTTTTAAATCATATGGAAAAATACATTTCTGCTTAAAAACATTCCTCTTCATTATGAATTCAAGGATAATTGCAAGTTCTGGGTAAGAGAGAATAAAACAGTTCTATAGATAAACAGCATAATTAATATTTATTTAATGGAGAGAGAGTAAAGTAGTAAATGAAAAAAAGCTACTCTTGAAAATAAAGCACTAGTTTTGTGTAGGGAGTTATGAATTTAATTAATTTCCTGTCACAATTTTATTTTTGTAGTAGTCATTTTTACTCATCAGTGGGTGACTCTTAAGATGAATAGCTGAAACAATTTAACTGAGAACCTTAGAGCAGTGGAAATTTCAGTTGTACACTGTTGAAGAATGTGATAGCGAGCAAGAGCTCAGTAAAAGTGCTGTTTTGACACACAATGCCTTTGAATTCAGGACAGTCAAGTTTTCTTATGTAGTGAGTGACTTGTTCTAAAGCAAAAACTAGAGAAAAATCACATGGAGGTGGTAGTCCAGTACAGCTTAGCTTCTTTTGATATTGTAATTCTTTATGCAATTTGTCTTTGCTGACCTGTGTGGTCAGGAAGATGGGGTTGTGCTCTGTCATGAGTGGTCATGTGAGCCATCATGTTATGCATTCGTGTTGGGTGACTGCAACAGGAAAATGGCAGTCCTGGTTGGTAGCCAAGGGAGAAGAAAAAATGAAATACACAGCCAAAAAAATAATGACATAGACTCTCACTTAGAGCACCTTAATCTTCCTGTTTGAGAGGCTGAAATGACCTTTTAATAGTAGATGTGTTGGATGGACAGGTGCTAATAATGTGACCCTAGACCACCCCAGTCATATTGGACATAATTGTGTGCTGGCAAACTAAATAAAAGGGAGCGGGAAAGCAGCCCTGTCTTCTAGTCCTCCAGGAGAGACAGAGGAGTTTCCCACAACTTGCTCAGAGGTTCTTCTGGTCTTCATTTCCCATATTGTTTGTATTCAGCCTTTCTTTTTATGGGTTCCTACTTCACAATCACAATATTTTTAAAATATAGCTGACAATTTAAAAATCCTCATCACAGAAAAAAAATCCAGACAAAAATCCAAACAAATAATTTTGTTTACTTTTAATTTTTTCTTCAAATTCAACAGCCATAATATATTTCTTGTCTCTTCTTTTTTCAGAGTATCCCTTATGTTTTTGTTTTATATTTTCTCAAGCCTATTTGTTGTTCACTGCTTTCAAGATCTAGCTGTGTCTGTATTGGCATTGAACAGCTGAGCATGACAGAATTTATTATATGATCTGTTCATGCTGGTTCCTTAAACTTTTTTTTCTGTCCTTTATGTCCTCAGTTAATGGGAGAGCAAAGTCTTCTGTTTCTCTACTAGAAGTGCAACCTGATGATGCTCAGACATAGCAGTATTCTAAGTAGCCAGACATAGCACTACTTTGCTATTTGCTTTCCCAGATACCGTGTTGACCTTTCTTGGTTCACAGACATGGGTGAGGAAGACCCAGGGAAATTAGGTGGTGAGTATGATGACGAGAGTAGGCAAAGTTGGCCTTTTGTGATGGGCAGGGTTCTCTTCATATGCTATGCCTAGAACAGAGCTCAACTCCTTAACTGTGAAAATGAAGGGAATATCTCATCTCAGTGAAGCTCTGGTTCTGAGGTAAAGAAGGTGTTTTCATCATTTGCTATTCTGTGGTAGCTGTTGTGGTGTTGGTGCTTCTTGAATATGAATGTAACAGCACTGGCTTACATAGGTTTCTTAATGAATAGAGATACTCCCCTTGTAAATTATCCGATCATTCATATAGTAGTGGCTACATCATCTGAAACTGCTGGAGACATGTTGCACCCAAGACCTTAGGTTATGAGACTCAAAACAGAACTCAGTTAAATGGCAAAGCACAAAAATAAAAAGCAAAAGGGATTAGAGATTACTAAGAGATGACTGGCAATGGGTTTGATTTGTGACAGTGCAAACTGGGGAAATCTGTGAAAAAAAATTCTTTTTGAAGTTCAATCTAAGATCTAAAACCAGAGAAGAAATCCTTTATCTGAGAAATCTGTTTTCACTAAAGGAATGCAGCAACTTTGTGCTTACTGGACATCTCTGCAACAGAATTCATGAAATAGATTGAAAGACTGATAGGTTGACATGCAGATAACTTTGCATTGAGATGGAATTTTTAAATAAGCTCCATATTTGCAGTCATAGAAATAAAGTCAAAGCCATTAAATCTGGTTGTCAGAAGAAGTAAAAAATAAGATGGAGGGTATTTTCTGATAGTAATTTGGGCCCTTCTGAACTCACAGCACTACTAGTAGAAACTGAATTAAAGTGGTAATTGCTATCCTTGAAAATGATCCAAAACAGTCAGATATTTGAAGCACGAGAGAAAGATATAATGTCAATATTTGAGGCAAACTCTGGCATATGACACCCCTTTGTACCCTTTAATCTGTATAATTAAAGATTCTTATAATTTGAAATAAAGTAATGAAAGTTATTGGAACAGTGGAACAAGAAATTTCATTCAAAATTTTAAATTTTCTTCATTTATATATTTTTATAGCCGCATATGGAATTTATGATCTGTGGTGTTCTTTTCTTAGGAACTGACAGACCCAGAAGTCAGGTAATATGGTCTCTGAACAAAGCAACTTTTATTACTTCAGGAATCTGTGTAACTAAGCTTTTCACTCTGAAACAAGCTTCAGAAGTCCTTGATATTAAATAACTTGATGGGTCCAGGTCATTAAAAGGACTTCTGGTTGGGATAGAAGAACCCAACCGTTTGGGAGCTGAAAAAATGTGCCTGTATCATTGTAGATTTGTGTACAAAAATGGATGAATAAACATTTCTTGCCAGGTAGTGGGTTATCTAACACTTAGCAGCAGTACAGCTTCTCCCTTCAGTACATTAACATGGACTATTATGTTTTGTTCCTCATGGTTGTACTTCCTATCAAGGCTGATGTCATAACAGTACCTTAGATTGAAAATATTCCTGGAACAACCGAAGAAAGGGAGGTTTGCTGCCCTGAATGAGCACCACTTAAAATGTTTCCCTTCCATGTGCAGGCTGAGGAGCAGGCACAATTGAGCTTAATGAGAGTCTTTCTATGAGTATACTCTACCAGCCTAAAAGAAATGTGTAAGGGAAATTTTTAGGAACTAGTAGGCACTGTGCTGATGGCCTCCTTGAGCTTCTCATCTCTGCATCACCTACAGAGTTCCATTTTCCTTTCTTGTTTCAATGAGAGAACAGAAGGTCTTGATTGAGTTATAAAACCTTGCAGCTCTACATCTGTGTGGCAGGGCTTGAGGGCTTAAAAAGATAATGTGAGCTTGAGGTGCTTGAAGTGGAAATACCAATTGTTTCATTTTCTTTTAACTTCAAAATAAATGAATGTCATTTAGTCAGTTCCCTTTCAACACTCCTTATATCATTACTACATCATATAATCTTCTGTGAAAAGACTGAGATTCTTTTTGATTTGCATTGTCATGTTTGAAATTCTTTCTTTCAGCGAGAGAGTGAAAATTCAGTACTTTCTTGTTTGTTTGTTTTGCAGACGCTTTCCTGATAATCTTCTAGCATGATGCCAGAGATCACCTAAGGGTTATCTTAGCACTGCAAATATGTTCTGTTGTTTGACTATTGGTAAAATAAACTAACAGAATGTAGAAACAGCAGAATGAAGTAACTCAACTTACTGTGTTTTTGACTGAAAGATACTATTCTGGCCTTGAATTTTATTATTAAAAGTGCCTCATATGCATGAGTCTGCCACTTTTGCATAAATCCCACAGAACAGTGATAAGAATAAATGCATTAGACTTGCATTTCAGCTTCCACCCATTAGCTACCAAAATTCTTTTTTGAGTTTGTGCTACTGCTTCTGTCTAAACATTCCCTTCATTCATTCTGTACTTGATACCTTCATGCTGATACAAACTAAAGCTGTTCATGGAAAGCCTCCACAATGAAACATGAATAGATTTTGAAGGAGAAAATCTGTTACAGTTCCATTTTCTCTTTTTCCAGCTCAGAAGATCTACAAGCAATACTTGTTGGTGCTATTACAGATGTCTAGATCCAAAACAGCCTATCTTGCTTTTCCTGCTTTTCTGCCTTATCATTTTGGTTTTTTACTAACTTGTATTCCTGCGTGGGCAACAGTGATACTGAGGATGCAAAATGTTTTCTGCTCTAAAGCCTGATTTCATGTAATGATTTTGTGACTCATTAGCTCTTGAATTATAATTTTCTATTTCTGGTTTCTAAGCAAAGAAGAATCTTGTCAGTCTGGGTTGAAGCAGCTCAATTATTTTTGAGTGAACACCGTGTAAAACAAAATACTGTCCTAAAATATAAAAGTGCTTCTAGTTTTCAACAGATGCTGCTGGGGGAAGACTAATGTCCTCTCACAATGTGAGTATGTATGTAAGACTGTTTAAAATACAGACATAAGGCTTCTTTTGGGGTTCTTCAACAAGACTGGACATACCCACCTAAGGAGTATTACAGCTGAGAGGTATGTGAAGCAAGGTGAACAATGAAATACCTGGTTCCCCAGCTAACTATAATGTCATCATGCTGCTCTATGGAGCTGGATGAAAGGGTTTCTTGTGTTGTTACTATTGCATGTAACAGAAAGAGCATCCAGATCACAAGCAGTAGGCAGCTCTTTTATTGCTAAATTTTTCTTTAGTCATGGAGCTAATGATGATGTGTAGGTGTGTGGATGGGCAGAACAGAAATGAAGTATCAAAAATCTGGCTATGAAAGATATTTCATGAAGTGAAATATCATAGCATTTTTTCTGTCTTGGAAAAAATTGTTCTTATGAAGGGGAGAGAATAAAATAGGCCCTTATTAGGATATATGTTTTCTTTAATTTTCACATCTGGTATTTGTCTTTATGATCTGAGAGTGTATGTGGAAGCATCTAAGTAACTGACACTACCTATTCTCTTCTACAGTTCTAACAACTTTCTTTCTTTTCATTCTCTTTGAATTATACAATCCACATCTTTTTAGTAGTTTTTTATATGGCACTCTGCATTCTTTTTATATCTTTTGATGATGATATTGCAGGTGAAGTTGTATGATTTAACTAAATGCCGTTTCATTCCTAGGGGGTTTTAAATTATTTTCAATATACTTTTATATATGTGCATGCAATATATGCTGGCCTTATTTCCTCATTCTACTAGTACTAAAGATATGCTGCAGGACCCTTACCACTAGACTCAAGCAATCAAACAAACAAACAGCTATTCCATTCCTTATTTCAAATTGCAATGGATTATAGAAATGCACATGCTACTTTTCCCTTTTATGTTTGTTTTTGACATCTTTTTCAGCAGCAGAAGTTCAATGACTAATACACACATTTACATCCAATAAGAACAAACTTTAAACCTGTTTCTGTACTGTTTATTCTCTCAGCAGAACTATAGAATTTGCTGTACAAATCCACATTTCCTCTGTTTGACATAAAGATTTGCTTTGTATTTTGCAAAATTACAGAGATGTCATTTCTTGTGAATTTATTTATTGCAGTATGTAACAGTCTCTGAGTGCTAAACAGAGAACCTGTATTCTGAACCTGAAAAACAAGAATGGCATTTGCAATTCTGTTCCCAGGACTGATTGCCTTTATGGGCACTGTATCCATTCTTAGACTCCTGAAAAGACAGAAAGTTAATGAAGCTTGAGATGTTAAGAAAGCAAGTGAATTCTTTCTTAGTCCAATTGAATACTTATTTTGATTTCTTTTTTTGTCACAACAAAGCAAAAAGAAAAAATGAACACATTTCTGAATCCTTTACCTTATTGCAATAAAAACACTGGGCAAAAGTGATGAATAAAAAAGTAGGATTTCTGATTTTCCTTTACAGACAGAGACAACCATCCTATATATCTGTCTGTTGATATAAAGGCACTGCAAGTAAAGGTGTTGTCTCTCTTACCCAGATGATGCTTACTCACCTAGGTTTATGAATAAGAGCATTATTAATAGAAGGCTATGACAGATTTTGAATAGTAGGCTTGGGTGCTGTCACGGAGTATTATTTTGATAAAACTAGGGAAAAAGTCTGAAATCAACAGTACAAGGCTTATTGTCTTTCATTATATTTGGAGTCTTGCAGAAGATCTTAGCCAGGCCATGTTTGCTGTGTGGGGTCCCGTGTTTAAGCATGAGCAGCTGCTGTAAGGAAATCTGTTGGTATGGCCCATATAAGTCTGTTCTGCATGCTGGGGATGTTATGCAGAGATAACAGCCCAGCCTGTCAGGAGAAGATGCATGGCTTTACTCATTACACAAAATCAAGGCATTACAGCATAGAAGGGAGAAGGAACATATCCAGAGATGGGATCTGCAGAGTGTGCTGGGGGACAATCCATCCGTGGTTTGTTTGGTGCTGTATGAACCTGTGGTTCCCAGTACCTGCTGGGATGCAAGATTTACTTGCTATCTATATTACTCTTTGTGTTCTATCTTATTAAACCAGCTATGTTAGTATGACATTTTTGTTGGGCCTTTTTCACTGAGATCCACCAAAAACCCCTTCACTCTTTCTTTGCTTTCCACACTCGTGGTGCAGAACATTCACATTTGTAAAGTATGAATTCTCTAAAATGAAATGGTGCTTTAAAATAGGGAATGGAAAATAATTGACCAAGTACTGTACAAAAGAATCAGACTATGAATTACTGTATGATACTGCTTCAGAGAATTGAAAAGAAGACAGTGATGATAAAAATTCGGTGCTGTTTAATACAAGAAAGTAGTTATCTTTTCATAGAAAGGCCATCAAATGTTTTGTGAAAAAAATGCAACCAAATCAAAACAGAATAAACTCCAACTCCCTTCTCCACCTACCAAAACCCACCAGCACCACCACCTATATTTCAGCACAATGGAATTGTAAGGAAAATTGAAAAGGAGACTAACAAAAATCAAGAGGGTCAGTTTTTGCTGATGAATGTTTACAAGTCATGAGTGACTCAAAAGAAATGAAACACTGCAGCTCTATTCCAGAGAAATTTTTAGAAGATTTTGTTTGAACCTGAAAAATAGTTCTGCTATGCTGTTCTCATAAAATAAGGCAAAAAGCATAAATAACTAAAAAATGAGAAACGCAAATAGGGCATCTTGCTTTTTTTTTTTTTTTTCCTGATGACCTTAAATAAAACTTTTCACACAGTCATTTGTGCAAGAAAGAACATGTACAGAGTGCAGCACAGGAGATCATAATTGGGACAAATAAGTCACCAGCAAAACATAATATGCAAGAATTAGGAAAAAAAAAAAGAATAATAATTTGTATGACTGAATAGAAATGAAGTGCAGTATTATGATGTCAGTTTGCCTTGCTTTTCCTTTTTTAATTATTTGAGAAAATATTATCTTAAAATTTCAATATTTCTTTTCTTCTAAATATTTCTGGATAATGGAGTATATTTTAGAAATAAGCCAAGGTTATTTTTAAAATTTTGATTTGGTTTCTTCTTCAATGGTGCATTATATAAAAAAATATCCACTGCATTACATTAAAATGGCAATTTTTTAAAAAAAGTGATTATACTGTTAACTTTAGAGAAAAATAACTACATTTTAGGGCTTGATTTTTGATAATTTTGTGTATAAGTGGCAGCAATATCAAAACAACAAACCACTCCATCATTTGAAGCACTTTAAGAATTCCAAATGAGAAAAGCTGTGTCTCAAAGTTTTTATTCTTTTTAAATTCAAATAAATTACAACATAATTAAAGATCTGTAGTTTGTTGACACCTCTTATTTCAAAATTAAGGTTTATGATATATGAACGACAATTTTAAATAATATCTGACCTTAGTGTTAACTTCATTATTAAATAAGGAGAATGCTGATTATACTTGTACTGCTTTGGTATATATAATGCTAGAATAAAGCATGTGAAAGTTTGAAATTGGAATGGAATGGAATAGAATGGTGCATTGTTTATGTAGTTAAAAAGTTGTAAACTAATTTTCATAGAAGCTTGTATATGACAACTTTTAAAATAATTATCTACATCTGCACAACATTTACTTTTAAAAGGAGCTACTCCAGATCCCTCCCCATATCCTGACTACTCTGCATAACAAGGATTTGAAGGGCTTCTGCCAGCAAAGATGTTACAGTGTTTCTATTCCCCTCTGTCCACCAAGCATGCATCCTATTCTTGGGCTGAGCCAAATCTAACATATTTATTTCACAGATATGAAAATAAACTCCATGGATTGTTGCTGGTGTAAGATGATCCCATACATCTTTTGTAGGCAAGACTCTCCTTGACACCAATGAGCCAGACCAAAACCACAGGTGACCAACCTGTGTGTCCTACATGCACCTACAAGCAGATCAAGTGCAGCTCCTATAACTGGCAGTGGCACTGTGGTAACTGGGGAACTGCTGAATACTTTGAGCTCCCAGGTGAGCATCCAACAGCTGATATTGGCTGCCCTAAGACCCCACTGCTGAGTTCTGTCACAGCCCTTGGTAGAGTGATGAGCTCTGTGGTACTCACTCACGTGCAACTCAGCTCTCATCAGATCTCCAACACATGAAATATGCATCTAAAGATTAATTGACCACAATTTCTTTGGTTTGTGGTTCAGAAAAGGTCAAACATTTGTTAGAAGTGCTTGTATTAAAATTATCATGGGAATCAGTAATTTTCAACTGAGACAATGCAGTGTATTGCTCTGAAATTATGCAGGATGCTCAAAGGAAAAAACAAGAGGAGATCTAATTTGGTGAGAAATGCACAGTAATATCTCACTTCCACACTGGCAGAACTCTGTGAAGCAGTATCCTTTATACTGATAGTGCTTTGGCCATAAAAGTGATCCAGGTGAATGCATTAACAGTTTCAACAATTAATAAAGATAGGTAGAAAGTGGAACCCTTATGGTTAGTGTACCCTTAGAATTGTTGGGGAAGTGAGTTAGTGCTTTAAAAAGTACTCAGCCTCTAACTTAGGTCCAAGAGACAAAAGATTATGACCTCTGGCTCCTCATGTTATGGGAAAAGATTTTGCAGCTGTGGGCTCCACAGAAGTTCTCTGTTTATTACTAAGACTCACCTTATATTTATGTATCATGTCCAAAGTAGAAAAAGATATTACTTTTTGTAGATGGATTTTGCATTTCCTCTACTTGGATTAAATGAAATCTTGCAGATACTAGCCAAAAGCGGGCTTGATTACAAAAATATTCTCCTGGCCATATCACTTCATCAGGGCTTTTTTTAGGAATAATAAATGTTTGAAAGCCTACAAAAATGTCATGTGGAAAAAAACCCAGCAGCAGATGATTTAATGTTAGTGAAATTACTGCTATGATTGGCTATAAAACTATCTTAATATAACATACAATTTTGCAGTTAAGCATTTTCCTCACAAATAGAAATCAAATTGCACCAGCTTAGATACTAAAATCAGAGATTGCAACAAAAAATTGTTTCTACAGAAGAGCTTTCTGAGGTTTTCTTTCTATTTCAAAATGTGTTTCAGTAAAAAGATAATTCTGATTGTGGTAATTTTCATTGTGGTTGGACAGATTTTTGTGATACATGCTGAAGGAGGGTCAGATGTGCTGCCTCTGCTTTTTGTACAGTTCTGCAGAAGATTCACTGAGTTTCTCTTCTGTACCAGTCCAACTCAACATATTCAATTATCTGTTCTTTTAATTATTGCCTTCTTTAGTTTTAGCTGCCTGATTTTTCAGAAAGGAAATCAGTTTCTCACTTCTTTGACACTTTCTTTTGTTCTTCCATCAGAACCACAAGCTATCAACATACCTGGTAGTTACATCATTATCAACACTAGGGCAGCTATCAAATGCTCTGATACTGAAAAGAGCACTGGTTGATAAAAACAGGTTAGCATTACTAAGCAAGAGGAATGTAGATAATAAATTAAAATTACAGGAAGAAACTTCCTTTTGTTATAAAAATTTTTTTTAAAGAACTGCACTGAAATATGACTTTTAGTTACTAGTGTTGTGACTCATGTTAAAAAATACAAAAAAACCCCCAAAAAATCCACAAACAACAACAACAACAACAACAACAAAAACCAATGAGGAGAAAATGCACACTTTGAAATTAACAGCTGGATTTTATTTTGTTTGTCAACCAGAAAGGTATTTCTTAAGCAATCAGAAAACAACTCAGTACAGGGTGCCCTCTTACGTTGTCCATTTGAGCCGTGACTGAGCACCAGCTGGCCAGGGATGCATTTAGCTGTGATTCATGGCCTTGGGCAGCACTTCTGTTGTGTTAGAGAGAGAAGGTAGGCTGGTACCACAAAACCAGAATTTACAGACTTTATAATTTTATGCAGAGCCACTGTCTGAAGTTCAAAACTTCTGTAATATGTCCACAAAGAAATTGAGCATGGTGTGTTCTGTGACAATTTCTGTACTTTCACATGACAGAATAGATGTTGGGGAGACAGTTGGAATTCCCTTCAGATCATGATAAAGCAGAAGAAATGCAGAAGAAGATGCACTCAACGCATTGAAGATGCTACGAAAGTAATGTTTGGGATCAGTTTACAGGGAACCCCAAATGGTTCTTTTTCTTAAAAAAAAAAATAAGTGTGTTTTAGCCATTAAGGGTCTCAGCACCAACTTTTTTCATTCTATATATCTATTTTTAATGTGCCCCATGATTTAATAACTTAAATACACTCTCTATTGCCTTAGGTTGTCCTAGAAACTATTGCAATAATGCATTTCTCTTTGGAATATCTATATTTATAGCCCTGTACACACCTTATGGCTGGATTCCCCTATAATTAAAACACTTACAATTGTAGGTTATATTTATAATTTATTATGTGACTTATAAATAACCATTCCTCATCTGTTAAAACTCCCTGATTCCCAGATGAGAAATAGGAAGGAATTTTGGAGTGAAGCTTTGAAGTGAAGGAGAAGGCTGTGTTCTTGTGACACCCACCATATCCTGACTATTTTTTCCTTGCTGTTAATACAGATGTTTCTGAGGAAAGCAATTTGCCATCTAGCTTGTGACTGAATCTTCTTACTCAGATTTTTTTTATTGAATGAATTAAATGTATGTAGAAGCCAAAACCAGTTAAAATGACAACTGAGAAGTAATTTGTCATTACAGTTATCTCCAAGTCTGGCTGCATTGTTGTGAGTAGTGTGGAAAGAAGAAAATTGTGTATCAGAAAGCACAAAGATAGAAAGCAAAGCAGCCAGGGGTGTCTTTACTTTTAGCACAATTTTTTTCAAACTGCTTGATGTCAGTGGCCCATGGTGACTAATGGAAGTGGCAAAGAAACTCAGGATGTTGAAACCTGCACATACAGGGCATATTGATCACCCTGCTGCTGGCACAGAAGCAATTGTTAATAACTCAGATTTTACCAATTGATCTTCTAGGGGAGATAACTGTCAAGACTGTGTTTTTTAGAGGAAGAAGCTAAAGCACAGAGTTTAAATTTCTTGCTACAAGGTCAACAGTAAACCTTGATCTCTTGAGTCCTATCAATTGCCTGTTCATTATACCGCTAATATTGCCCTGTCTCTTCTAGAGTTCTCCAGAGGCTTAGCATAGTGTAGGAATCCATGATAAAGTCATTAGATATTAGCCTGGTAATGAAAAACTCTTTTCAGGTGTTCATCTCACACAGTTCTTTTCATAACCACTTTCAATGATGCTAAGGGACCCTGGGGATCAAACTCTTTTTTGCCTGTGGAGGGGAAGTATCAGAAACTCAAAAGTAAGGCAGATGCATGACATTCCTCTGTTGATAGTCATTGGCTTGAGAGCAATGTCATAAGACTATTTCATCTTGTGGACTCTCTGGCTGTGGACTAATTCTGTGTGGCCACATAAGGCAGTCCTGCAGTATCGGATTACGATTTCCGATATTCAGGTGGTTGAGTCTTTTTGCCCTCCTGGATGATTCAGAGCAGACACAAGAAAGAGACAGAGGCTTCAAGGTTCAGTTTTTTCTAGGGTTTATCATGGTGTTTATTCTTTCTTCTTATCTCATAGTTCACTCTGTCCTCAGCGAGGACTGCTCTGAACCNTGTGACCCCCATGGACAGAACTGAAACCTCCCTGTTCACCCCCCCTGGACAGGGCTGTAACCACCCTGTACTCGGTAAATCCTTCTTGTTCAGTTCCCAGGCTGTCTGGTCAGGGTCTCCTGAGCTCCCAGGGCAGCCAAAGAGATGCCCTGGGTTCCAACACTGCAGTGGCAATACATGAAGTAGCACCCACACTGTCAGCTTTCCTCCTTGAAAATGGGCATTCTCTTCTGAAAGTATCTCTTCACAGAGGTTATAAAACCTTTTTCAGAGGACTATGAGTGGATCACTGTACAAATGCTTACATTCAGGCTGTACATTACACAAAACTCTGGCAAAGTCTCCAGCACATGGAGTAGAGGATAAAACCCTCAATGTTGAGGTTTTCTGTGGCTAAACTTTGGCTTTGGCATCTCTGGGATATCTTTACCCATAGACCAACATGAGCTATTCCAGATCTACTTAAAATGGAAGGGGAAAGATTATACAAGACATATGTCATTACTTAAACTGATTACCTTTATATTCATTAATGTAAGCTATTTTTGTTGGATCAGTATAATGAGGATGTTGAGTAAAGGCCTTTCTCTGCAGTCTCTAGATGTATAAATACACAAACCTTTAACAGTGAAAAGTATCATATTATGTCTTGTATCAGATTCAAGTAACAGTCAAAACTCCCATTTTTATTTCCAGGCATTCTTTTGGCACAATGCCAGCCTATCTGTGCAAGGGAGGAAGAAATGTTTGGTAACCCAGGGCAAGGGATAGGGTAGCCTCAACCTCAACGTGTTTTACCACAGTTTTAGACAATTAAAAAGAGCCTCTGGAAATAAGAAGAATCAGGCAATGGCATCAACAGATGGTGGATGAGAATACTGTATATATGATTTCATTCTCTTCATTTTTTGTTTGTTTGCAAAATTTTGAGTCAAAAGGAAATAGAAAGTGAAGGGAATTTAAGAACAAGTGAAGGTACAGCATGCACTGTGAAGCTTTTTGTTTAGCCATTAGTGGAGACAAACTTTACATTTCAAAGACTGCAGGGTGAGAGGCCTGATTAATAGAGCAGGAAGTGAAAAAAAAATTGTTTTTGAGCCTTCAATAATACAGGATCAAAGGATTTTCTGTGGTAACATATTTATTGCACTTTAGAAGCATTGCAGGATACTCTGTATGGCACTACTGAGAGCAGAGAAGACTTTAAGAATCCTACAGATCAGAGATAGAAAATAGAAAAAATGTCAAGAAATTTCAAAATCCTTGCAGGTGAGTGAGAGAATGAATTAAACAGGAAATATAAAACACGTGTGTAAATAAGTAGATTTCAGTTTTGTGGCAAATTGGGCATTCTGATTTCATATTTTTTTAGCCAAAAAAAAAGTAATTGAGCTCTGAGACAACACAATTAGATAAAATGTTGTGAAGATTAATTATAAAGTTAGCACTGGTAGGAACAATAATGTATTTTACCAAAAAGACAAAACTAAGTGAAATCTGTGTTTTCCTGAATATAAGCAATTGAAGCAAATTATAGGATTATGCATCCAATTCAAACATGAATATGGCAAGATTGAATTTCATTGTGGCAGTTGTCCATTGTCACCATGACAAAACAGCTGAATTTTCCAAAAGCCAGAATATGAAATAGAAGAGCCTGCTAATACATGAGTTGTTACATATAAAATATTCAGGTTAGAGTGTGCTTTGTTGAAATGCTTAGCTACAGTGTTCATTTAGAAAGATATCAGGTGAGGAGATACTCTACAATTAGGAATAAGTGTATCCTATTAAAAAATGAGGCACATCATGGGAGGACTGTCATTGCAGGTTTGGATAATGTGTTTTAGCTAGAGGCTTACATTAGTATGCAGGCGCTTGTTTTATATTTTTCCTGTTTTTACAGTGCTATCCTCTTGAAGCTCATTAAATCTTTTTCTGCACTAAGGGCACTCAGGCATGAATAATCTAAGGAGTAAACAGAATACTATTATAAATACACATGCGTCCATTACAAGAAGTAGTAAATTTAAAGATGATTAAAAAGCATCAGCAAAGCACAAACACCCTCTTAAGCACATACAGCTATAACATAAGCAGTATCTGGTTTTCTTGTGAAGGATTCATTACAACATGAGTCTGAGAAATGAGTAAAATAAATAACTCAGCCTGATTAAAGAGCTGCCATCAATCATCTCTAGATCACAAGTTCAAAAACAAAAAAAGAGGATTTGTTATTGTGCCTTATTTAATTGTGAGACTCAAAATGCATGAGATCATGCAAAACAGGCGTAAAAATGCTGTACTCTGTATAAACGAGGACAAATTCCAACAGGTGTTGTTCACCTTTTTACAAGGGTTTTGAGAGTTCAAGTTCAACAGAATATCTAAACATACATCCCTCTATTTAAAAATCCTCAAGCTTTACTGACTGAAGTGCTATAGGGCACCTAACTTAAGGGATATATGAGTTTAAAAAATATTCTGAACGATTTAAAATTGTCTGAATCAATTTTTAGGCAGATGAGGCACTTAACTTTAAGCCTGCACTCTGAACTTTGTCTTTTTAAAGGCTGGAGGAACACTGCAGGTGGTGTAATTCACAAAGTGAGCCAAGTACCTTTAGGACTGTGCCTCACACATGTGAATGTGTTTTTTGTAGGCAATTCAGTAGGTGAGGAATGGCTTTTCCCTTTCTCTCTTTTGTGAATTTTCCATTAAGCAAAATCAAAAACCTCATCCTTCAAGCTCAAAAGAGTTCTATCCCAAAGAATATCAAGGCACACAAAAAATACCAGAAGTCCTGTGTGGACAAACAAGGCCAAACTCAAAAAAACAAAAAGGAAGCATAGAGAAGGTAGAAGGAAGGACAGGTAACATGGTGGGAATACAGAAACATTGCCCAAGCATCCAAGGGATTAAGTTTGGAAAGCTAAAGCCCAAATGTAATAGAATCTGACTAGGGATGTCAAAAAACAACAAGAAGGGCTTCAAGTGACAAAAGGAAGAGTAGGGAAAGTATGGATCCATGGCTCAAAGAGACAGGGACCTGGTTACACAGGGCATGGAAAGGCAAAGGTACTAAATGTCCTATTTTTCTCAGTCTTTACTAGCAAGACTGTCCATCAGCAATCCCAGGTTTCAGACACCAAGGAAGAAGTTTGGTGCAAGGAAGAGGATCAGGTCAGAGAATCCTTAAGGAAACTGGACATAAATAAATCAATGGGACCTGATGGGATGCATCCACAAGTGCTGAGGGAGATTGCTAATGTCATCATGAGGCCACTCTTGATAAACTTTGATCAGTCATGGCAATTGGGAGAAATGCCCAAGGACTGCCAGAAAGCAAATGCCACCTGTATCTTCAAAAAGTGCAAGAAAGAGTTCCCAGGAAACTACAGGTTGGTCAGTCTCACCTCCACCTCAGGGAAGGATGGAGCCATGTTCTTTCAGTGGTGCCCAGAGGTACTGGGCACAAACTGTAACACAGATGGTTTCAAACATCACAAAACGTTTCCTTACTGTGAAGGTGGATGAGCACTAGCACATAACTGGAGGTACTCAAAAAGTAATCTGGACTCAAGGTGGCCCAGCTCGTGCAGGAGTTCCCCTGCAGAGGGGACTAGTTCCCCTACACAGGTCCCTTCCAAACTCAATAATTTTCCAATTCTGTGAAACAATCCTGAGAGTAAAGCCTGGAGTGCAAACCCAGCTCCTATCTCCAAGTCACTGTCCTACCTCTGGACAACAAAATGAGGCTTCTTCTTCCTGCTGTACTGACTCCCCTTTCTACTGCACAGGTTAGCAATGGCAACTGGGAGAGAGGAAGTGTGGGCTGGAGCTGCTTCAGGCTGACAAAGGATAGCTTCTTTCTGAAGTTTGTAACAAAGGATGAAAATTTGAGTTAGGATAGCTTGAAGTTATACTAGAGTTAGCTTTTCTTTTTATTTTTTTAAAGTTACTCTGCCTGATTATTTTGATATAAAATTACAGGAAGAAACCAAAATTAGATTGAAAATATTTACGAAAATGTCATAATGAAGGAATTCTTCCTTTGGTAAGATGCAAACAAGTTAGTAAGAAAATTAGTACTTGTGAATTTGCCACTTGTTTTTATTCTCTATACTACAACACCTTTCTTTTCCTCATTAAAACATGAATTTGCAAAATGTTTATAGTTCAAGAGGTAACTTTGAAAAAAAATTAAAAGCCTTGAAAGTGTATGCAGAAAATATTCAGTATATGAAGATGAAAATCATCATTGAAATTACAATGGAATTATCATTAGCCTTTTTACTGAGGGCTAAGGCTGAGAATAATGATTGTTTTTCAGCTGTTTGATCTAGACAGCCCTGCTGCTTGAACTGGCACTAAGAGAGAAATCAGAGGGGATTGGTCTTAATCTTAACACATCCTGATCGAGACCTGGACATAAATCTACTGGTTGATATTGAGAGATTTTGTTCTTATGTTTGGAGGTCCTAAGAAAATATGACTGTTACTGCCAAAAATTATCAGAAAAACTTTTTGGAGAAGTATTTGTTTCTCTAATCAGTTTATTTTAAATTCATTTAGTTCTTTAAATTTATCCACATCTCTTACCATCCTTTGTGTTTAGTCAGGCTGTTGCATTACTAGAATGCAAAGAAATGTATATGATTGGAATGTTTTCCTATACACGGGGATTCTTGGATGTGAAGATTTTTAAAATTGGTAATATCCCATAACAAACTAGGTAGTGATGGAATAGAAAACCTTATGATAGTTGTCCTAAAATGTTAACTTATTTAAGCCATGCTGTTAGCTTTGGAAGAAGACTTGAATTGGTAATTCATAGTATTTCTTATTCAGAATTCTTGATTACCCGAAATAGAAACTAATGGCTGATCAAATAAGACTTGGAAAATATCCACAATAGTTTCATATTCTTTATAGCAAGATCTTTCTTACAATTTACAAAGTAGGTCAGGTTGGTCAGAGATTTTGCACCTCACAGGGTCTAGATTTTTATATAATTATTAATATAATTATTGTATGTATAACTATTTATAATGAACCTTGTGATATTTGGCTATGGTGCAGTTAGTAAGCAGAAAGAGAAAATTCTTCTATTCATGGTGTTTTATCTATTGTTTGATCTGTTAGTGCCAGAATGAGAGGGTCTTAGCTTTTGATGTCTACATTTATCTGTTACCTAACTGAAAGGAAAGAAGATGAAGAGCAAGCCATATATGGTGTAAAGAGTGAGCAAATATTGTTACAGGAAAACCAGAATCCTGTGAATTTATTTCTCTTATTAAATATGTGTTATCTGTCAAAAAAAATGGGTCAGCTTTCTGGGAACTGAATTTTACAGAAGATTTCATCTGGCTTTTCCAATTGTTACAAGAAA
>VWYP01003947.1:3761-72745 GCA_013400435.1 Pycnonotus jocosus | reverse complement strand
GTTTCTTTTTTTTTTTTTTTTTTTTTTTTCCCATGTGAAATACCATAGTGTTCCACTGAGAGAGAGAGGCATCCTTCAGGGCAGCTTTTTACAAGAGATTTTTAAAATATCAAAGCATTCACTGCATATAAAAATAATTTTCAGCTGTTAATGAGGGCATGTAAAATTTTTATGAGATGAAACTTAAGTATATTTGAAAAGTAAAGACTCAGCTTTTACTTGAGAATTTGCTTATATTCACCATGAGACGTAGACCCTGGACATTGGTTTTGCTAGCATAATATTCCTAGAGGCCAAGAAATCAGACTTTGGAGTTTAGTTTCTGGAGACCATTATACATAGACACAACAATTTAAATGGGCTCTTTGGGGTTTGACACCCAATAAAACAATGTTTGGTTGTAGCCCACAAGACTTGGTTCTAAAATTATAACAAATTCCCAGGCTCATACTGGATGATTAAGCTGTCCTCTGTAATAAATATCTAAACATTTCACACAAATATTCATGAATTCAGTCTTGAATTCATGTTGTGGTAACAACTACATGGCTCTCTCACTAGAGAGACATATCTTCAAAATAAATGGGAAATTCAGTCTCTGTTATTAAATTCCACAATAAATATAATTTGTTAGATAATTCCAAACAAACACACTGGATAACTGAGGAAAAACCAGATGAATGTCCTATAGGTTTATAAGTAACCCAGCTACCCCAGTGAGGAGAAATATTGAGTATAAGCCCCTTAAAGCTATTATGGAAAAATAAATCCTGAAGATCCAATTTTGTACACTACCTAAAACACATACACAGAAGTCATTCACTGCTTTCTCATAACAGCAGTCAGCTAATATTTGAACATGCACTGTGCACATTGAAATTCCTTCCTTTGACCTTTAAAATCAGAACCACATGTCCACTTTGAGTAAACTTCAGGGTGCTTGGAGAAGAAAATAGGACAGCAATGATAAGGCAAATGACCAGGTTTCAATTTGGTATATCTGCCTCATTGCCATCCACTTCAATGACACTGCTTTTACAGAGAAATTGGTTTTCCTGTCTTTTTCCAGTTCCATAGAGCTTCCAGAGGTTATCATGATGGCAGAAGGTTTGTAACTGCCTTTGACATTGAATTTCTCCTTGATCTGTGAAAAGTTGGGTTAGTCTCCATGAATCTGCTGTACTCATTTTACACTGGCAAAAAAACCCTATTGAGATTTTCAATTAATTTAAAAAATAGTATCTTGAGGGTGGGCATGTAGCATCTGCTGTGTTATAATCAATGACTTTTGGTCTAAATTTAGTGAGTCTGAAATTTTACCTTGCAATCTAAAATTACTCTAGGAATTTAGTTCTGGAACTGGATTTCAAAGGGTGCAAATGTGAACATCTGGCAGCCCATTACAGCACCATAAAAGAATGAGGCCATGAAAAAATGTGGACTTGAATGTTTAACTAAATGTATTTGGGCACACACTTTTGCTGCTGGCTTATCACTAAAAGTTTTTCTGCTTTATACAATATTCTTGGGCCTGAATTCATGCCTATTTTTCTTATTTAGATTCTTCAGGAATCCTGTGGCATGCTAATTTGAAAGATGAGCTATAGAAAAAGCTATTTTCAGAGATTATTACTGATGTTATTTGGGGCAAACTGAGTGACAGCTACTATTCCTTCCCTAAGCTCCTGTGAAATTTCTTTACCAGTTGGAGCCACTCAAAAGTGGGATCATTCAAAAAATTCACAGAATTATTCGTTGTACGGCTCTGGATGATCCTGCATGCACAGTAATAAAAGACAGTTGCAATGAAATATGTTATTAAAATTGCACTTAGTCAATTTAGGTATCAATTTCTTGTTTGTTTGCAAGACAATTCTGCAGATGAACTAAACCAGCACATCACTACGGTGTTTGAACATTAACTCCTCTTGTCATACAGTGAATAGTCATGTAGTGGAATAAGGATCATGAAATATGCCACAAGAGCAAAATCCAGCAACTGTTGAGAATGGGATTGCAAGAATGAAACTTCGCGACATGACCAGAAATGGAGCAGATTAAGTTGATGTTGGTTATTCAAAAAGAGGCCTTTCACTACATGCTGATATGATAATTGACTATGGACCAGGCTCCCAGCCAAGTCTGCTGCTCTGGCAATGCACTGACAGCTTCTTGCAAAGGAATGTGACAAAAAAATGAGATAAATACTAAAGCCATGCCAATTTCACTCTGTGCTCCTGAGGGTGTCTGATGAATCCTTATCCCAGCCAATAACCCAAGTTCTGCACTCTTTGTGCACCCAGAGCTCTCATGTGAAATGCAGAGCTTCGAGTGTGAAAGCCGCCCATTACTACATTTTAGGTATTGTTTTGAAAACCTTAAGCATATGTGTTTTTGTTATTTTTTAATTTTCATCTTTACCTGCGTGCAAGATATATCTCCCCTCACCCTCCTCATCCCTCCAAGACAGAAAACAGAATCGGTGTACCTTTGGTCTAGTCAAGCCTGGATATTCTGGGAAAAACCAGCTTTCCTGTTTTATCTTAGTCATTGAATGTTGAAAATAGGATTTAGAGTCATTGTGATTTTTAATCATAGAGTTCTTCCAGTACTGCCTAACTTCTTCATACTCCTTGGGCTGTATTCTCTGTTTCAGAAAGTGTTGCTGATAAGAAATATTTATATAACAACTAATTTAGAAATTATTTTTATGACAATACTGACATTAACACCAACACTTAGATTGAGGATTAATGGAATTTTTCATAGTTCTGTGAAAAAGCAACTTTCTGGGTAAAAAAAGAAAGTGAAATCCATCATTATTTTTGTTATTAACTTCAAAAGAAACATCAATAAGAATGTCAGTGCCTGAAGTCCTTTAGTCCCTTTCAAAGAATATATATTTAATTTTGAAAGTTTTGTAATAACAGTCCTTTTGCCTGTGATGGTTCTGGTGTAGTCATCTGGAAAACAGTGGTAGAGGCATATGAAAGAAATGAGAATAGCATTGGATAAAATAGCAGACTTCACTCTTGTAGAGACAAATAATCAATAGCTGGCACTTTCAAGACGCTGGGCAGCCCAGGGACCCAGATTACCTAAAAATCAAAGTTCAACAACAGTCTTTAAAAAAATTACATCAGGTTTGCAATGTAAATCCCCAACAGCTGAAATGCAAAGTAAAAGCTAATATTCTACAAAGAATTTACCATAGACTCTTTCCTCTAGCATGTCTAAATACTGAAGAACTTACCATAAATTTTGCTTTTGCATGAAATATTTTGCTTTCAAGGCCTTGATTTGTTAGGTGACATAATGTGGAGTTGGAATTTTTTTTGTTTGTTTTGGTTTTAGTTTGTTTTTAGATGGTTTGTTTGGTTTTGGTTTTGGTTTGTTTTTAAATAAGGAAATCTTTAAATTATCTATCTGGGTTTTTTTTCTCACATTTTCAAAGCCCAAGATACTTTCAGAAAAAGGACTTAGATCTGGAAAAAAAAATGAATGAAATACAAGCTGCTCTGAACTGTAAGACTTCCTCAAGGAGTAACCAAATGATAACATCAGTAACAGTTGAAACTAGAAGCACATTTTCACCCCAGATGATCTCTAACTCATTTTCACATGGATTGAGTCAGACTTTGATTTCAGCAGTTTCCAGAAGTCCGTAAAAAGTGGCTTCTGCCTGCAGAGACAGATATTCTAGTGTTTTTCTAAGTCCTCATCATTAATCTCCCAGCACACCATACACTCATTACTAGAGACAGAAATAAACAGAAAGGCATGAATTCCCAGCACCTTGGTGGGCAGAGGGGTGATTGAACATTGACTTTTTTTTTCAAGCAATAATTTAATTATTTAGAATTTTGTACAAAAAGTTTTAATAGATTTCAAAAATGCTGTGATGCATTTAATATTCTAAGACTGAATATTAAACTGGAATAATAACTATATCTACTTATGTGCCTTACAAAGTGGCAGTTACTGATACTATTTCCATCACCTTTCATGAAAACAAAAATTTATTTTGGCTTGAACTTAACTCTGCACACTACTGCATAGTTTAGAAAACTGTGACTGCCCTTACTTTTTGGATACAAGTGATATAGAGGACTCTGAAACTTATTCATACAAGACTAGCAGTGCTTTGAGATCGATACAATCTAAAAGTTAGACAAAAGGTGGTACAGAACCACAGCAAAGTAATTTAGCATACATATTGATTCTTTAACTACAGTTTAACTTTGTGCTTATAAAAGGTCTCTAACTGAAATTTGAATTACCAAAGCCTTGTGTAGTAGGACAGTCAAAGCATTTTGTATACAGGAGATGATATTTTTAATACTTTTCTGCTAATCTGTTTTTAAGATGCATGTATCTTCAAACATGCATAGCTTACACTAGAGGATGCAGTTCTGGGGAAAAAAAAAAATTGAACAAAATAAAGGCTTCAGGTAAGTTTTTTTGCAATTGCAGAAGTACCAGGCCATATTTCATAGTTTGTTCTTTGCTAGATGCATGCCTAAGACATACGTATGTCCTTTAAGAAAGTCTACAGCTACAAGAGTAATTGCTACACACATCACTTGACATTACTTCAGAACTCTTTTTGGAGTTTGAATTGCAGGAACATCATGTTTTGCAAAAAAAAAAAAGTCTTTAGAGTGAAAATTCATCAGTTCAGAAATCTGCTATAATGGTATTTGTAAGTGAAGCTTACAATAATAGCATGCAGTTGGGAGAACTAGTGATCTCTTCTTTACCTTCTTAGCTATCTGTATGAGGTGTGATGAGTTTAATTTATGAAGTATGTTCCACAGATACTCATTAGAAACATTCCTTCAGGCAACATTCTACCATTAGGATACTAGCTAAAATAGGAATTTACTGTACTTCTTGTTCCTGTTAAGTTCACTGGTACGCCCTACACCTCTAGCATTGCATTTCTAGTAAGACATATATTCAAAATTAATACCAATATTTACTGTTCCAGTGCAAATTCCTTTGCTTTATACTTATACCTTCACAATGAACAGACTATAGACAGAGTGGAAAAATGTTTAACATTGCTTTTCAACACCACAAGAAATATTAGGCATCACCAGACACATTATGTGTTTAAAGCTCACATAGGATACTTTGTTCAGTGTTAGTGTGTACAACCAGCCTGTTAGGTATACTTAAATATTTTAGCTCGCCTGGCCTCCAGAGTTTTCTCCCCTTTAGGGAGGAGATGTTGCTCCAGCTCAGAAACAGATTGCTATCACCACCCAGAGGCCAGCTGCACACAATTGCTATAGGGTTTTCCTAACCAGATGGGCATCAATCACAGTGTTGGTGATCCAAAGAAGATACCTTGTAAGGCAAACAGCTTGTAAGGCAAATAGTATGAAGGGTTGCTCCTTGGGAGTGGATAATGTACCTCTAGGAATTTGAATTGGGGAAGTGGGATTCACCAGTTGGGCTGAGGCAACTGATAGCTCTTGTTAAGTCCACCAGTTGCATACCTACCAGAGGGTAGGCAGTCACTAGACTCAGCCACATAGTGGAATTGTGAACATCAGTCTAAGGCTGTGTGTGATGATTTCTGAGCAGGCACACAAAAAAATTAATTGTGATTCTGTAACAATTTTAAATCAGAATTGTTAAGTCAAAATTAGCCTACCTTTTGTAAAGGTAGGAAATATAAAATATAATTCTGGGGATATTTTTAAATGCTAAGATCAACTGTGTGTGACCTGACTGGGAAGTCGTGTTCTTCAGGCGTATTTGTATAATGCACTACCAAGCATCCAGCAGCGATATCTGATTTCAGGGCTGTCATGGTGTCAACATTGTTTACAGCATCTGTAAGCTTCTCTTTTCTTTCTTTATTTTAGAACTTGGACTACCAAACTCTGTTGACAGCAAAAGTTCTGTCAAAGTGATGAAAGTGTGGGGAAAATAATAAAATTATTACATTTGAGAACAAGTACTTTTATTTTTTAAAATTTTCTTGCTTTGTTGGCACACTGTAGCAGTAGGGAACTTTTCAAAAAATGTCCACTTAGTCCTTCAGGTGTTTGAGGGTTTTTTGATTTTAACTTCCTTTCAAGAAATAAGTCTTTGATTCTTAACTTGAGCATTTTTGGAAATCCCATTACGCTACTTAGTACTTACTTACTTTATGTTATTGTGACACAGGGAGGAGAGTGAGGTGAAGTATTTCACACAGCACTGGACCTGAACTCTGTGAGATAATTACATAGACCTCAGAAACAGAAGCAGCAACTAGTCTTTATGCTGGAAGACCATTAAGGATTTTGAAGATGACTTAAAACTTCTGATGAACTTGAACTCCACCCCTCATGCATTTTGAACCAGGATAACATATTGATTTCATGTATTAAACCTACCATTGTGGGTAAACAGTCTATTTCTTCTCATCCCTTAATCCTTTACCAGTAATGTGATAAATTGTTATGTTCTTATTGCACTAGTTCAACAACAATCAGGAAACAGGTTCCTAAGTTAATAATGAATATAAAACATATTATAGAGTTCCTCTTTGCAATATGACACTTTTATAAAGTGATTACAGGAAGAATATCCTGAGAAACCTGTAATGGTTAGGCCTATTAAAGCACAAAAATAATTTCATAAGTGATGAAATAACATTTGGAGCTGGTGTATGTCTTAGCTGACGTGTGCATTATAATGCTCTGAATCATGGCCACTGAAACTCAAGAAGCATTTCTAAATATATGCCAGAATGATCAAAACAAAAGATCCACTACAGATGATAGAGACCTTCTGGAAAGCAGAATGATTTTTTTTTTTTCTTTTTTCCTGGCACAAACAGTATATCTCATTTTATCACTGGGAAGTTTCTCAAAGCAAGAATGTCTTTCAAAATAAATACTTGAGGAGTACTCTAGCTACGCGTCACGCAGACCTCTAAGTCACAAATACTTTGAGGTGTCGGTCTCCTTTTTCACTCTCTCCGCCGCCTTCGGTCGCCGCCAAACGCTGACAGGTCCGGACGCCCTGTCCCTCTCCCGGCCCCCGCCCCGGCCCCCACCCGGCCCGCTGAGCGCGGCCGCAGCTGAAGGGACCCTCCCTGCCCTGCTCCAGTCACTTCCCGGGAGCTCCGAGGGGCGGTGGCAGCCGGGGGCAGGGCCGGGGCGGGGCAGTTCGTCCCGGCCCGCCGAGGGGCAGTCCCGCCGTGCCCCGCCGGCCCCCGGAACGCTGCCTTCTTCTACTGTCCGAAGGGGTTGTAGAACCTTGGAGCAGCTGGTGCGGCCCCACTCCGTTGAAAGCCGTGGAACATGGGTTTCCTGGGCAAGCTGGCGGCGCTGCCCAAACTTAGCGGTGCGGTTGCGGGCCGGGGCGGNCGGCCGCGCTGCCTCCTCCCGGGCGCTGGGCAAGTACGAGGAAGTTTTTCGGTCCTGCCTGGCGGAGCCCGAGAGGGTCTGGGGAGAAGTCGCCGAGCAGATCCAGTGGTACAAGCCCTGGGTCCGGACCCTGGAGAGGGGCAGCCTGGGGAGCGCCTCCTGGTGAGTGCCCGAGTGCCCCCCGTGCGGTGCGGAGGTCGGGGCGCGGCCGGGCGGCTCGGCTCGCCTCGGCTGCAGCGAGGAGGGAGAGCTGCCTGCCCGGGAGGCTGCGGGTGTGCTGGGCTGGGGGACATGTGCTCATCACAGAACTATCCCAGTATCTTTCTATCCCAGAACCATCCCGGTCGGTATGCCGTCGCTGTTGGAGGAGATGTTGCGGAGCTTGAAGGAGTTAAATGATTACACTTGGTTAATGTTTAAAAGCAGCATGGATGAGCATGTTGGGGTGAGGATGTGTTACCGTGCACTGTGGCGGTTGTGACATGAGCGTGTGTGAGTAAGTCCGTGTGTGGCTGTACGATGTGGATGGGTGCGCCTGATGCTCCCCAACCCCTTTTGGGTCTGAATTGGCAACAGGCTGCCGTGAGCATGGGAAACCCGGCTTCAGATGCCAGGGGAGGCAGGCATATGAAAACACAAGCGTATAAAAACTGTGGCTTTTGGGATTGTTTAATCTCAGATACTGTCTAAGTGGCTCATAATTTAGATGTAGTGGTTAAGGTAATATTTGGCAAAGGCCTTGACATTGTAATATATATATTCATCAGTGAATGGCGAACTACCCTAAGACAGAATATGATATCCTTCTTATAAATTACTGGATAGGATTTTCAATACTTTCTCAAAGGTAGTGTACTGTTAAAATTTTGTGTTTACCACCTTTGCCTCTTTGTCAGCAAGTTTACATCATGCTCTTTGATCTTTTCTCAAGAAGTAGCTGATGCAGAATATAAAAGGCAATATAGATAAGGGTCATCTTTGTTTAGTACATCAATGTTCTTTGCCCTTTTGTATTTTTCTGGTTTTTGATTTAGAATGCTAATAATTCCAAAAATATAATTTACAATATTAATAATTCTCAAATCTATGCAAATTAAAAGATATAAAACCAGTGGAGTGGAGTTGGGTTTCTTATTGGTGTCTGATATCATTGCTTGACACTTCTAGTAGTGAAAATTTATATGTCTTAAGCTAAATTATAAGTAACACCCAGCCATGATGGGCTGTGTAACAGTGGATAGATAGGGTCCTTGAGACTTTGATCTCAAGGCCACGGCACTATTCAGAAAGCCTAGATAGTATTGCCTGCATAATTAGGGTCTAGACATGAGTGTGGAGAGCAATTCCTATGAGAAGAAGCTAAGGGAGCTGGGGTTGTTCAGCTTGGAGAAAAGGAAGCTCCTTATTGCTCTCTATAACTATGTAAAAGGAAGTTGTATCCAGGTGGGGGTCAGCCTCTTCTCTGAAGTAACAAGTGATAGGACCTTAAGAGGCAATAATAACCTCAAGTTGCACCAGGAGAGGTTTAGATATTAGAAATATTGGATATTAGGAATATTGCATGCCAGGAAAAACTTCCTCACTGAAAAGGTTGTTAGGCATTAGACCAGGCTGCCCTGGCAAGTGAAGGAATTGTGAGATCTGGAGGCATTTAAAAGATGTGTAGATGTGGCACTTACAGACAAGGTGTAGTGGTGGACTTGGCAGTGCTGTGTTTAATGGCTGGGCTTGATGATCTTAAGGTCTTTTCCAGCGGAATTGGTTCTGTGATCTTGTGACTAAAGACCAGTAAAGCTCATTGACTGTGGCATTCCCAAACAATATAATGAAATCAGTACAATGGTTACTTTTGAAGAACTATGGAATGAGAATATTACACATGCAAATGAACATAGTTTTGCTATCAAATTCTGCCAAATAATTGTGGTTTGATTTGATGAGCAGGATATACTTGCTTGTTTAAAGTAACAGGGTTAGGCATTTGTAAAGCATTACATCTCAGGTGGAAATTATTTCGCCTTATGAGAGGGAAATATGGTCTGAAGTCAGACCTGTCTTCCAAGCTCTTTTCTTTCCTCACTTTTTAACTTGCATCTTTTGACCTCTATGGATGCAGAAACTGAAATCATCTTGTTAATACAGGCAAATACCTGAAGGGAGGTTGTTCAGAAGACAGAACCAGACTCTCTTCAGTGATGTCCAGTGACAGGACCAGAAGCACTGGGCACAAACTAAAGCACAAGATATTGTGTTTAAGCACCACAAAACACTTTTTAAATGTGAGGGTGATTGAGCACTGCCACAGAGCTGGTTGTGAGTTCTCCATCCTTGGAGATCTTAAAATGCCATCTGGACATGGTCCTGGTCTACTGACTCCAGGCTGACCTTGTAGAAGCCTAGAAGATAAGGGGAGTAATGTATATGTCTCAAACACCCATAGCCAAGTAGCTGTGGAGCGAACCAAGTATTGTTGGTAATAATAACACTGAGAAAGAACAGGCTGTGGCTGGAGAAGAGGGCCATACAGAGGTAGGCAGCACTTTTCTGGGATAAATGTCCTAGTTCTGGCTCCTGGAGATAAGCACCACATGGTACAGGGCAAGAACACGGTTGAGAAGTGGGCATGAACTGTAGGAGGATCAGGACTACTGAAGACTGCCAAAGCCCTCTGACCCATTTTCAGAAAGATCTAGAAGAACGGACAATGCATGATAACTAATCTGCATAGAAAGCAATAAACTTATATATAAAATGTAATCCCCACAAAGCTCAGGTGCCCATGTGCTTCAGGTCTCTGAAAAGACCATCAGCTGGATCAACACTGGAGCCAGGAGTGATGATCTCTTTTTCTTTCTTACTTTTACTTTTTCTCTCTCCCCCTCTTTATTTCATATCTCTTTTACCTTGCACCCTACCTTTATCCATAACCACTGCCATGTGCTTACACTAGGGTATCAGGGACTAACTTATACCGATTTCCATGTGAAGTTTGTGAAATTTGCTTATAAAACTTCATAAGTTTTTGCAGACTCACTGAATTTTGTCCTTCTTTTTGACCATGGGCATTTATGAATCTTAGGTTCTGCCTTCCCCTTTAGAGTGGGATGCCACTGATCTCCTTGAGCAGAGCCCTTCCAACCTCAAGCCAGTCTGTGATTCTGTGGCATTACAAAAAGTTGCAAGTCTGAAGACTCATCAGACTGTAGTTGTTTACGTTCCTATTGCTTTGTGAATGATAAAACTTTAAGCAATTCAAATTTGTGTAAACAAATGTCTTAATGTGCAACATGCAGTTTCATTTATTTTTTTAAGTTCATTTAAAGGGATAACAGGCTGTATATGACAGAGTGTTGTACTTTATTGCCTCTGAAGTCCCAAAAAGTTAGCAGCAGTCATTGTGCTCAGCAGGCTGACAGATGGACAATTTCTTTGAATATAATAGAGGGAGAACATAGAAGAGGGTCTTTCAGAGGACAGGCTGAAGAGAACACAGACAATGGAACTCAACTGAGAAAGAGGCCAGGCTTCTAAGCAAAAGCATGGCTTGCTGGCTTAACCAGGTAAAGGCAGAGTTCTGGTCAGAGGTTCTCCTTAAGCCTTGGAAGCTGTTTATGGAGACCTGAAAAATAGTATTAAGAGGTTCATATATGTGCTTCATGAGTTAGAATTTGTTTCCTCTTTTGGAGACATTTTATTAGATCAATTGGAAACACCAATCTTTTTTCAAAGATTACATATCTTTGCTGTTGGTTGTAACAGCTGAGACTTACAGGAACAGATGCTTTTCATATGTTTTCCAGTGTAATGTACTTCAAGTGAAGAAGTTGAAGGAGCCTGTTACTATCTAAAATGTAGGCATAAGGCAATTCCTTCTCTCTAAATATGGTAAGAGCATGAAAGAAACTTGCAACATGCCCCAGTGTATTTTCTTCACTCTCTGCCATTGGAAATACCAGTATTGTCAGTGGAATGCAAAATGATTTCCAGAAAATAAGTGATCAGTGTCACAATCCTCTGATTTGTTTTTTTTTTTTCAAGCAGTAATCCCAGATACTGTTCTAAACTGCATCAGTGGCTGATACAGCACAAAACATCTGCTTTTTGCCTACATGAAAAATAATAAGAGCTACAAAGCATGGTTGCTCAAGAATAGGATGAAGAAATTGAAATTGTTTGATGTTAATGCCAAAATAGAGACCTAAGTTTTAAACTACATAGAATTTGGCAAAAATGTTGAAGGAAAAACTTCCTTGAGTTGGCTTTGAATAGATCAAAACTGTCTTCAGTTGCAACATGGGAAACATAGTCTTTAGATGTTAGAGAGAAAAATCTTTTTAATACTGATGTTTGTGAAACACTTGAACAGATTATTTTGGAATCTTGTGGAATGCCAGTGAAAAGAGTTAAAACAAGTATTTGTTTAGGAATGTGGAAACAGTTTTCTCTAACATGTGCAGGCAGAGGGCAGTTTTGCAACATATGTTATTCCTCTGACGCTAAGACATAAGTGCAATATATAATCCCCTTTGAATTTTGGAAATGTTGCCCAGATTGCTATTCAAATAATTTTTTAAACTGTGACAGAGTCAATTTACTTAATAATGTCTCCAGTTATCTAATATTGTCTAACATTTTCTTCAGCTTCCACTCTCATTTCATGTAAAAAAGTGCACCTCTACTTTTCTGATCCTATGAAAACCTCTTTCCTTCTCAATAGGGTAACAAAGCTCTTGTCACACCTTCCAGATGGTTTTTGATTAAACCTACAGTTACATCTCTTTCGCACACTTGTTTGTAAGTTATTGCTAAAAATTCATGTTGATGTTGCCATGTATCTTTAAAAGAACCAAAGCTCTTGTGCCTGCTCGTGTTTTGACCATTTTTAAGCGAATATGGATAGCCCAGGTACTGTTTTCCCTTGTTAATATCATCCTACAGTGATTTGATATAAAAATCTGAATCTTTCACAGCTTTTATGACAGTAATACAGAGTTTCTCTCATTTATGTGAAATGATTCCAGATCCTTTATTGTTCATATGGTCCCCCTTCTAGGGGAAGGATTTTGTAGACTTTTGTACAGAATGGTTTGTGACTTTCATGATCCCCCACTTTCTCCTTATTAATGGCATTGTAAAGCGGTTGCAGTAAGATAACTGCATCCTAAACATCCTAACTGGTTTTAATTTCATAATTGCTGGTTTTGGATAATAAAGACTATCCCGTAGCACCTGTGTGTATGGATATGAGTAATATATAAAAAAATTCCTGATTTAGAGTGGTCCTTTATTAAACAGAAGTGAAGAAGGTAATACTTTTTTTTTAACTAGCAGTGGGTTACTTTAGGCCATCGCATTATAACAATGTTACCACTATACAGTTGACCCCATAGAACCTTTTGGAAACTCTCAACTGTGTATTTTTCGTATATTGCTATTTTTGCTGCACAGAGATACATGCAGATAGAAAAACAAAGAAAAAGGGCATCATGTAGCATGAACTTTAACTTTCAGGTACTATGTCATCTTCCAGTAAATAGAATTGTCTTTGTATCTCGTACCTTCTGTATCTTTGTACTTTGAGGATTATGCTGCACTTGAATTTTCCTTTTCTGTGTAAAATTACTATAAAAGGGAAACCTAGGTTTGTGAAATGTTTTTTTCTTTATTTGGAAGATAAGAATTTTCTGTAAATGTCTAGGTATTGAAGAGACTATGACTCATATCACACTACAGAAAATTTTGAGTCACTGATATAAAGTGTTGTCAAATGCATTATAATTATATGATCTTGTAACTTGGGATCACTTTCATTTAGCTACAGATGCTTGTATGTTGAGCTGTTATTGCCAAGAGATGAATAAGACTATTTTGAGTCCTGAACCTGTTCTCCTTGAAAAGAATATGTGTGTGTGCCAGTACAAAGTAGGATAATAGCATGTTTCATAATGTCAAATTATTTTATGTGAATTTATGCTTTTTCTGTGATACTACACATATAAAAATCAGAATGATTAATGCAAAGTAAGTTAAACCAAGACCAAGTTTAGCAGATTCTTGGTTAAGTCAGTTAAGATACAGTACTTCAACTTCTCTATTTTCACTAATAGTTGTATTTAGCTTGTTGAATCAACCATGAGATTACAGAGTAAAAAAAAACTTCATGAAATGAGTATAATGTTTCTAGAGCTATGTTTTAATTTAATACTTTCATTCCTTAAAACGAAAACACAAAATTAAAAAAAAAAAAAAAAAAGTTGTCTTAGTTTGGAAGGCTAGTACACACTTTAAACTTCTTTTTTAGGTTTGTAGGTGGAGAGCTGAATATCTGTTACAACGCTGTAGATCGCCATGTTGAGAATGGACGAGGAGACCAAATTGCCATTATTTATGACAGTCCTGTAACAAATACCAAAGAGAAAATAACATATAAGGAACTTTTGGAACAGGTATGTTTCAGAATAACCTTGTTAATGAGAAGGGGCAATAAATATTGCACAGTAGGTAGATACCATAGAGGTAGAAATTATCTACCTCACTAGTTTACTCCTTTTGCTGTGCTCAGTATTGATTTATAAACTTTACTACCTCTGCCATATTATACTGCATGCAATAGGTTTTGAAATTCTTCTATTTCCTCTTTTTCTCCTACAGTTTAATAGTTTTTTTCCTTGATTGGTTAAATTTTTAACTTGTCTATATTTGATTTCATTTTCTTTTCCCCCAACAGATCTTAATTTAAAAAAAAAATAATTAAAGAAAGGTTAAGCATAGCATTAGTTAAGTCTCTTGACAGTTGCTGTGGTGAGCAAAAGTAGAGTTCCATAGAAATGAAGCTGTTGCTGCACATAACTGAGAGTAAGCCTAAATGAAATTTAACTGGGGGAACTTTCCAAAGAAAGCTGCCTGACCTGCTCCTATGTTAGACTGTCATGAGAGTGCTGGTGGTCCTTCTGTCTGGAAGGTCTGTGGATTTTGACTTCCCTGTTGGCTGAGGTAGCTTACTGAGGTGAGATGAGATGATGAAATTGTGACTATCTGGTTCTGCATTATCCCATTCAGATTTACTCTGTGCCTCACCATGGGTTGCTGCCACCATGGGTGTTTGCAGCCTGCACCACTGAAGGTTCTTGGCTCTCAGGGCTGTCTACTGGAGGTTTGCCCTCATGCTGCTACTCTTGTTTAGCTGCTTTTTTTCTTCCAGTTTCAAATGGCAGTTGAACTTAACACTGAGTACAAAAAAATGTTGGAGTTAGACTTATATTCTTCATTGATGTGTTTCAATGTGCAAGATGGATTACTTTGAATGCAACACACTCACTGTATCTAAGATACGCATTTAGTATCTGGAGTAATGTGGATCTGTGGTTTAAAATGTGAAATGAGGTTCAGAATAGAGAATAATTCAGTTTGTGAGGGGTTTATTCCACTGTTGCAAGAAAAGAGAAGTCATACAGCTACAAAGAAATGATAAACCTGGTATGTATTCTACCTTTTAAGGAAAATATAGAAAACATGTACTCCTTACCAGCTTTATATTTATTTACCAAGTCCAAAAAACAACATGCCATATGGTACGCTGGAGCTGGAACAACTAGCTTCGGTGTTTTAAGAAGTCAGAAGACTTGGAAAGGATCCAGCTCTTTATCTAATTTTACTATACTAATATATAATAAATATAATTACAATTTTATATATACAATTTTTGCATTATTTGGCTTTAATCATTATGACATATACACAATATATATGCACATATATGTGTATATATGAAATCAATCTATATATATGTTGCATATAATACTTGGTTTATTTTAATGCAGAAAGACAACATTTTAAGGTAAATTATCCTAAGTGAACGTGCTTGGTAGAAATTTCCTCTGAAAAGAGCTGGAGAAGTACCCTTTTTTCTACTTTTTAAGCTTGATACTATAAATAAGTCTCCTAAGTTTATGTCTCTATAAATGTATTAATTGTCTTAAGACACGGTGAATTTGTGCAAAGTGAGAAAATTTTGCTAATTGACATATACATCCTTTCGTCTACATTTCTTGTTACAGAGCATTGCTAAACCAAGTGGAAGAACTGGTTTAAATTTTCTGTGGTATGTAGCATTACTCAGTCAGAAGTTCATTATAATCTTGCTGGAGGCTGAGTCCTATTCTTTACAATTTGCTCCTAATCAAAAGCAAATAAATGTGAAAGACAATATTTGATATTAATAGCTTGTCTGTTGAGGCTTTCTGATCCCCTCTTGTACAATAAGTTTAATTTGGTTTATCTGGTAGCTACTGGACTCCTGAAAACAAAAGTAACAGAAATCTGCTGAAAATTGGAGGGACGTAGGCAGTTGTATTTTTTTTTGTGGATCTTGTAAGCCTGGGTGAGTTTAGCTTGCGTTGAAGGGTTCTATGCTTGTGTGCCCCAGTCACTGTTCAACCCAGGAAGGTTTGGAATTCCTCTTTTGAGCATTTTGAATGGGATTTCTGGTTTTGTATCTTTTAAGATGAATTCTTTTGGCATGGACCAAAACTGCTTTTGGTAACTGCTAGGACTTTACTTCAGAACTGAATGACTTGGAAACCTTAGCTGCTAATACAGCTGTAGTATTTGGTTGCTGGATGAAAGTAAAAACCATGCTCACTGGGTCCATGCATTTGATAGAAGTGTAATTTATGCTCTGCTCTTCCAAGCTGCAAGCCTACTTGAGTTTCTTATTTTATCACTTGGTCTCGAGTGGTTTTATTACTGAAATGTCAAATATATTGAAGTGAGTGAGTAGTCTTAAACTTGAAGAAAAGTGGAGAAAGAGCATGTTAATTTTTGAGTGATAAAGTACAGTATACTGTATTAATGTAAATCATAAATGACTACACATTGTAACAAACTGGAAGATTTAATGGCTTTTAACAGTTTAATGAAATGTCATTACTCACTTTTCCGCCCTCCCCTTTTTTTTAGAAAGAGTGATTGCTTGGATGTTTCTGGGCTGCCACATCAATCTGAAGGGCAATGTAAACCTGCTTTACAATTTTCCCCTGTCTTCCAAATAGTTGCAGATAGAGACAGTGTTTTATTGTATAGTCCAAATGTTCCCTGTCATCAGAAGGATGAAGGAAAGGGCACAAGGAAAATCATAGATACCCATGTATTGTATTGGATTGTTGTCTTCAGTGACATTACAGTCTATAGGGTGGGGAAGTTAGGTGCAGACCAGTGATTACTGGGTTTGCACAGGTGACATGTAGTTCCTGTTTGCAGTATGCTATACACATGTTCTGCTTTAAATACACTTTAGCTATGATAGATTTCAATAAAAAATACATAAGTACATGCAGATCTCTTCACTGTCTCCCTCCTGCACACAGGAATCAGTTATATAGCTTGTTTACAGGCACTGGGAGTCTTCTATTACAAAATTACTGATTATGATCATTAAATAATATCTTCTTCCTTTAGCAGGCAAACATTGCCTTTTTCATAATTATTAATGAATATTTATGATATAATGGTAATGAGTAATAATAATAATACTTGTCCATTGTATTTAACTATTTATTGCCCACTATCTACACTTACAGTGACTATAAAAATACTCATTAAATGTTATTTTCATTGTCTCTGGCCTTTTTGTCAATACTGCTTGAGAGTCACAAGCAGGAAAGATAACAATTAACTTTCTTGTTTCTTTGAGAGAAGGTGATATTGGCTCTGTGTTTGCAGATTGTAATGTTTTCACTCTAGGAAGTATAAAAAGTAATTTACCTTTGGAAGTAGAGTTGTTATCTTTATGTACAATTACTTTCACTAATTATATCTAGAAATGACTGGGAATGCTGGTGTATGGCAATAAATTCTAGCTTTTTAACATGTCCAGTCTTTGTTTTTTGTTGAGTTTTGATAGTGTTTATTAGTTTTATATGATCTTGCTGGGTATTAATAAGTCTAGCATTAAAGATATTTTCTCTTGAAAATGAGTAATATGTAAGGTAAGAGATCTGTTCCTTTCAAATCATATAGATACATTAGTTTGTGTAAGTTTTCAGCTTGGTGTGGTGATGACTGCCTTACAAACATGTTCTTTCTTGTGGTTGAAAATAACAGCACAGATTTATGCAATGCTTACAGAAAATGGAACTTATGCAGTATCTTCTGATGCAAGAGTGCCTGCTTGGGGCTTCTATGTTTCCATTTTCTTAAATCCTCAGGGAGAGTGTAGAAATGTGCTGTTTGATTGTGGATGGGAGAATACAGAACATGTGCTGTTTGATTGTGAATGAGCTGTGAATGTAATGCAAAGACAGAGCAGATGCTCCTGGAGCTTCTGGATGTTACTGTCTCAGGTTGCTGAAAATCTGGACATGTATTTCCACTGAAGAGAGAAACAGAGAGGTGGGAAATGGATTGTAAAAGCAGTATGGGATCAGAGGTGCAGGAAATAATGTCATTAGGCAGAGAGGTAAAACAGTAGAAAAGAGCAATTAAAACCAGTGGTGGGCCTTTGCTTTGCAGTGATCCATAATGCTTCTTCACTTGGCTAAGTACATCACCGTAGCTGATTTAATATTGGTTATTTTTACATGTCCTTACTGCATACAAAGCAGTTGCTGTCCTTTTCAATATATTTATGAGGATTCTAGGACTGAAGGTAGTTACTCTTTAAAAAGAGAAAACTCAAATTTTTAAATAGTATAAATAAAAGTGTTTGTTGGGGGTTAGGTTTTTTCCTTTTTTTTTTCTTTCTGCTTAAGGAATTTGTTTTTTCCTATTACTAAGGAAACTAGGTTACTAGGAGACAAAATGCCAGGTACTTAAGAGTACTTAACAGTGCTTGACCAAAACAAAGAGTTGCTCTGGGAGGGAAAGATAACTGAGTTTCAGGGGTGCAGGTAAAAGGCAGAGCTGGAGGAAGCTTGGCCTCTTTTCGCTCTCTGGGCACACAGCGGAGAGGACACAGCCAGGCTGTTCCACTTTCACCAGAAAGAGCACCAGTCCTGGGAAACTCTTCCATCATCTGCTCGTGTGCTCGGGAATCCTGAGCTCCTCGGCCTGCCCACTGGAGCAGAGCTGGCCCTGCCCTGCCACTGCGGCTTTTCTTCTGCACTGCTCTTTTGTGACCTGCACCTCCCCCCTGCCCTGCCGGGACACCCAGCTACCAGCCCGTGACATTGCACTGTTTCCAGTGCAGGAGCCACCGAGACCACTGAGTCATTGAGACCAAACTGTCCTGGGTTTTGGGAAGCAAGGCTTTCAAAGTTCTTGGTACTACTGTTTTGCTATTAATACTGTAGTTGTTGTTTTTTTGTTTGCTTTGTTATACATACTAGTAAAGAGCTGTTATTTCCTATTCCCTTAACTCTACCTGAAAAAAAAAAAAAAGCCCCTTTTAATTATTTTTTTTTCTAAATTATAATAATTTGGAGGGAGGGGATTTGGGTTGTCCAGATACCTGTCTTTTCAAACCAAGACACGTTTCTTTTAGAAGATACCATGTTGCTATGCCATAACAAGCAGGTTGGGACAATTTCACAGTGCTTGTCACAGGTTCTCATGCTCACTATAATCCAACTTACTATGTGGTAAATGCTAATGAAGTATTCAATAGTACTTTTGTGACCGAATATTGTGTACTGTCAAAGTAATAAATATTTTCTCATGGTGTTACAGAGGCATTGCTGCTGATCAATCTATTGCATTTCTTGAATTCTAGTCCTTCGCTGCTGTACGTAGTCTCTCTTAGGTTTCTGCATAGCAAAAATGAAAAGCTGACAATGAGAGCAGAAACTAATTTTAAATCTAGATATTTCTGTGAATTTGTGTTTTCCCTTGGTTCAGGTTATAAGGTCTCTTGTCTTAGATTCTGAGAAGTTTATGACACTGCAATGAAAATACTACTACATACTGATTTATGTTTAAAAGTTAGCTAGATAGGACAGAACTTACATTATGAAATTACCTGTTTACATTCATTCTTAAGAACTAAAATTGAGAAAAATTAACTGTTACCTGAATAAAAGAATGACTGGTAAACCAATTTTAAAATTTGCTAGGTATTGCTAATGATTTTTGTTTTGGGCTGTACTGACTACAGTAATTAGTCTCCTTCCAGTTTTACTTTACAAAAGAAAATATATTAGTGGGTTTTTTGCAAATAGGAAATTGTCTTATATTTATTGAACCTTGATTACATTACATGAGCTTTCTTTATCACATTGGCTTGTCTCTTTGATGTTGTGCACCTGTTGATTGCATGAAACTTGGTTTTCTTTATGGGGCAACAGCAGATCTGGAGAAACTTTAAATATGAATGTTTTGTCAGTACAGGTCTCCAAGTTAGCTGATGTCATGATCAAACATGGTGTGAAGAAAGGAGATCGTGTGGTCATCTACATGCCCATGATTCCTCAGACAATGTACTGTATGCTGGCTTGTGCAAGAATAGGAGCCATCCATAGCCTAATTTTTGGCGGATTTGCATCTAAAGAGCTTTCGGTTCGCATTGATCATGCAAAGGTAATAATAACCTGTTTGGAGCAACAAACATCATTGCATTAGTTACTTCTGTCAGTCAATGTCCAAAACCTGTTGTTTGGATTTTTTCCCAGACAGGATAACATTTCTCTTTGTGTGGCACACAATCTCAATTTGTTTATAATGCCTATTGTTGCAACATGAACAAAGTACTATGAAAAGTACACAAAGAACCTTTGTGCTGAGGTTGATATTTATATGGCAGACACCAAGTGGGCAATTTTGACCCCTTCTACAAAACCAGAGGTTTAACACACTGTTGTCTGTATAGAGTGTGCTTTCTTCTCATGTTTGTCAATCTTTTTCTACAAAGCATTTCCTTAATAGTGGCTTTTGGTTCAGCATTTTCATCGAGTGTATGAGGAAACTTCTGCCAACCCTAAGTAATTCCATTGGCTTATCTGATGTTTAGATATATTAGGTAGTATATTTTTTCAGCTGTGTTGTGATTTAGGAATGGTATTCCCCAATTTATTGTTCTAATTGAAACAGTTCAAACCATATATTGCTTGCTTGCTCCCCCTTCTCCCTCCTCCTCCCTGTGGTGGGGATTGAGAGGAGAATTGGAGGCTTAAAAGGTAAAGATCAAGTTGAGGTAAGAACAATGTGCTAGAAACAGCAATGAAGTAAATGAACAGTAAAAGCAACACCATTCATATCAGAGTGTACAAGAGAGGAGAAGGATCCACACCATGCAGAACCTACACTACCCTGCCACACCCTCTGGAAAGGACCCATCCCCCTTCCCACCTTGTGTATAGGTTGAGGTGATATAGAATGACCTCTGGGTCCTGGCCATGCTCCTCCTGGCTATTACAAAAAATAACCCTGTCCTGGCTGGAACTAGAACAAGCTATAATTCTGCTTCATTTAATTTTGACACAAAGCAGGACAGCTATGGAAACCATTAGCCTAAATAAATGACTGTGCAGATCACATGGTTAATAGAGGTGAATGCTTTAAAGGCTTCTGTGTTTGGCATAAGTTGAGCTTGTTTATAAAGAGTTATGGTATCTATGTTACTGAAATGAAAATAGTAGTTGACTAGTCTTAGTACCTTATTACAGGCATTTTAGTAGCTTGAGTATGCATTAGTTTCAAACCAGCTAACAATGGAATGGCCTATTCTTGTTTTCTACTAGTGAACAAGGTAAAGTCTTTGTCACCTTCATCAGTTACCTGAAGCATTCAGACTCTCTGTGGTAGCTGTCTTATTATTGAATTATGTTGCTTAGATGTATAAACCAAAACAGGATTTTGTGCAGGGTTCAAGTGTCCAGGATATGTGGAACTTTCACTTAGATTTCTGTGTGCAGAAGTGCTTTTCAGATGACTGAAGTTTCAGTTTTATAAATATCTGTAAATAGAGAGTTGAATGCATTTCCCCTCCTCTCCTTGATGCCTTAACAAAGGTGTTAATAAAATGGCCAAAATGGTTTGTTGGAATGATGAAAAAAGGCTAACAACAGCTCTCTAGTTTTCCTTGTCTTTCTTCCCCCTTCCCCATTATTTTAGCAAGTTATAATTAGCTTAAAAATAATGTAGAAGAAAAATTATAAGCTTTAAAAATTAAGGTTGCTACAATACAACCCACCTAGCATGTTTACTTTTAGAATAGTTTGCAATTATTAACTAATTAATCCCAGTGGTTTTTCCTCAGGGGAAAAAAAATAAAAAAGGGAGAGAACACAATAATCATGATCCTTACTTCATGCATTAAAATGAAAAGAGAGGAAGTTTTCTACCCAAGGTCACATAGCAACTCTTTTGAAGGGTTAGTTATATAATTATTAGCTGCAAACCATGGACTAAGTCCTAATTTACATTGCCTTTTGGTTTCTTCAAAAGGCAGTGTTATGGATGATTTTTGGTCCATCTGATGTATGATGAAAATGTGAGTAAGGAGATACACATCCTCAGTCTAAATTTCAAAACATGCCCCAATTTTCAATGTGGTAAAGCTTTCATTATAAGTGAATTGCACAGTCCTGAGGCTACCTATGAGTACCTGTGATAGAAAGTAAAAATGCTGAATAAATAAAGCAGTTGCGCAATAACCTAACCTTTTTATTAGGCTTTTATGTGAATTGGTTTAGATACTGCAGTACAAGACCCGATGTTGGTAAAATTAGTTAGAAAGTCTTAAAGATGTGCACTGGAAAGCTGGCTGTAAGATGCTCTCGTGGAAGAAAGATCAAACTTCATACTCTGTTGGAAAGTCTAAGTGAAAGAAATAACAAGCACTTTCTAGTGAGTATGAAAACGTACACTTGGCCAGCTTACCTTAATTTATCTTGAATTTTAAATAGGTCTGGGAATGCTGCAAAATTCTGCAGCCGGTAATTTCTGCTTGTGTCAGGTGTTGGCAGTTACAGGCATTCTGCAGTGAATTGTGATGAAGTGGTACAGAGCATGAGAAAAGGATTTTTTGTCATCTTTCCTTTCATTTGAGTCTGGGAATATGTAATTTGTAATATCAAAACAATAGGTAGGTTCATACAATCATGGAAGGGACCTTTAAAGGTCATCCAGTCTGACTTCCCTGCAATGAGCACGGCATCTTCAGTTAGACCAGGTTGCTCAGAGCCCTGTCAAATGTGACTTTGAATGTTCCCAGGGGTGGAGCATGTATTGTCTCTTTCCTGAGCAGCTGTGCCAGTATTTCACCACTCTCATTGCAAAGAATTTATTCCTTATATCTAGTTTAAATATACCCTCTTATAGTTTAATACTGTTACCCCTTTGTCCTGTTGCAGCAGGCTTTGCTCATGTCCAGCTTTTCCACCACCAGTATCCCCAAGTCCTTCTTGGCAGGGCTGCTCTCAATCCCTTCATTCCCCAGAGTGCATTGATTTTTGGGGGAATTGGCCTGGCACAGGTGCAGGACCTTGCACTTGGCCCTGTTGAAGCTCATTAAATTGACATGGGCCTCCTCCTTGAGCTTGTTCATATCCCTCTGGATGGCATCTCCTCCTTCAGGAGTCTCAGCTGCATCACTTGAGGAGTATTAGAAAGTATAAAAGAGTTTGTAGGAGGAGTCTTTACAACAGAATAAAAGTGTTGATCTTATACCAACATCTTGTACTGTTGGGCCTTACTTTATCTCATTTCTACTTCATAATGTTGGTTTTTTTTCTATAACTCACTATCTCTGTCATTTCTTCTCCAGCAGACCCTTGAACTCTCTCTGGTTTTTCTTCAAACTTGTTATATTTCTATCTAATCGTAACATACAGGACTACAAAGAGCCAGAGAAGAGGTGGGAAATAGATGTGTGAAAGCAATATGGGAGCAGAGGTGCAGGGGAAATAATGTCATTAGGCAGAGAGAAGAAAAGAGCAGTTAAAACCAGTAGTGGGCCTTTGACTTGCCCAGAGTGATCCATGATGCTTCTTCACTTTGGTTGTACATCACCTTAGCTAATTTAGTATTGGTTATTTTTAGATATCTTTACTACATACAAAGCTGTTGATAAGCATAGGAGGCATCATTTACAAACTACTATAAAGCTAGTGTTAACAAGAGTCTTAACACTTGAATAGAACTGTGTATCTTGTATTTATTACAATTTAACTTAAGGGTGGCCTCCCAATAAATTTTTGGTTTAACTGCATTGTATTGTATAATCTTCTGTTAAATCAGTGCATTCCAAAAAGGAAAATCAATGAATGCTGAAATTGTAAAGCTCATCCAAAATCTTTATTTTGAATACACACCAGTTAGGGATCTTTCCTGAATGATAGATTTGGACAGGAAACATTTTATTATTATACAAGAAAACAGTTAAATCTGTGCTTTCTCTGCTGAATTCATTTTAGCTTTAACTGTGACATTGTGGTTTATGTCTACTTAATGAGATTTATGCTAATGCATACAATTAATAAACCAGCTTGATCAAACTGAGCACTATATGATAAATAAAATTCTAAAACTTCAAAACAACAGAGATTGAAGACTCGTGTTTTTCCAAGTAAAATGTGTTCTAACACATAGTTTCTTTGGTGCTACCTTTTCTCCTCTGAAAAACAAAAAATGAAAATAACAATCTTTGAACCTAAATCAAAATAGCTTGTATGCAGATTTCGTCCCTTAGGAAGTCTTATATAAAAGCTGTCAGTAATTTAGTGACAGAGATATGAAATCCAGAATTGGAAATAGATATTAGACTTAAAAGCCCTAGAACCATAGAAACCTGATTTTTAGTAATTTTTCACCCTCAATCCTTCAACATCTCTTGAAAAACTCTAGCCTTACTTCCCTCATGTGCCTTACGACTTTAGCTTCTCTTCCTGTATTTCTAGTTTCCTGCCATCTCTTGTTTCCCTTCTTTTCCCTCTTCTGTTTTCTGTCCTGTGACTTTTATTGCAGCCTGTGAAAAAGCCAGCAGAGTTCTTCAGCTAGTATTGAAATATGAAATTGGAAGCATTTAGGTGAAAGGCAGAGCAGTACAACTAACTGTTGACATCACTACATCACTCTTCCTTAGGGGAGGAGCTAAGATGGACAGGGGTTTCTCTGTGTTCATTGCATTTGTACAACTAATAAGTTGTTACTGTTGATTTCTTACTCGAATGTGTTTGAAAATAGTGAAGTGTCAGAAGGTATTAATGTTCTTCCAAACAAAAAGCAGATGCATGGACAGCAAGATTACACAAGTGTGATTTACCCTAGAAAACTGATCTAACCCCTGTGTCTAATTATGTAAAGATAAATTGTATATATTCGATTCAATGGAAAATGTTACTAGGTTACTTATTTAAAATACACTGCAAATGTACATATTAACTATCTTATTTTTTTAGCCCAAACTTATTGTAACAGCAAGTTTTGGAGTAGAACCAAAAAGGAAAGTGGAATACATCTCTCTCCTAGAAGCAGCACTGACAAGGGTACAGAGCAAACCTGATAAAGTTCTCATTTACCAGCGACCTAATTTGGTGAGTGTACAGTTGTAGTGCCTTTATGTTACCTTCCACATTTTTGTGTAGTGCATGTGCCTTTAATTTTTTGCAAGAAATATGTTACTGTATCTATTGTAGTTTGTTTTTTAAGAGTGAACATTATATTCATAAAAATTAAATACTCAATAGAACTAATGCAGTAGAGAGATTACAGAAGGTGTTACTGTATAAAAATTTTGAATAGTACTTTTTTTAAAATTAATTCCATTTATTGCATGTGGTTTTCTTTTGACAACTCTCTTGTTTTTTCAATGGACAGGGCCACGTTCCTCTTACCAGAGGTCGTGATCTTGACTGGGAAGAAGAGCTTGCAAAAGCACAGTGTTCAAAATGTGTCTCTGTTCCCTCAGACCATCCACTTTATATTCTATATACATCTGGAACAACAGGTTTGCCCAAGGTAAAGGACTATCAGTAGTCTAAATGTCTGTGACCAACTATTTGCAGTTCCCCTTGAAAAAATATTTAACTGAAAATTTAGTTGAAAATGTTTGCCAGAGCACAGTGCTATAAATTATAAGCATTGCTACAAATGGTTTAATCTCATTTATTCACATTTCACTATTTTAAAGACAGTGTCTAGGAATAAATCACGGTTTTTAATTTAAATGAAATTAATTTAGTAATATAAAGATAAGATGCATTTTCTTCAAATGTTTGTACAAGACAAACTTTTGAGGACAGCAGAATATTATTCAGTACTGTCTTCTGTCTTCTAACTTTCTTAGATAAGCATAATATAGTCACTTAATGACAAGACCAGTTAATATATCACTTGTGTGATAGCATTTATTGCTGACTAATCTTGTTAATTATTTACGTATTAGCTAATTCTCTTGCAGATAAGACATGGTGAATGACATTACAGATTAAATGAAATAAAGCATGTTCTGAATGCTTGTGTTACTGCCCAATTCAGAGTACATAATACTCTGAAAATAGAAGTTTAGATTAAATGAAAATTAAGAAACAGTATTCTTTGAAAATGTTTGCTTTTGAATGTAAATTAGTTTTAGCCAATTTTTAAAGGGTTGTATTTTAAAAGTGAACCCTCTGAGTATTTGCTTGGTGCTTAAAATTCTCTTTTAAAATGTAGAAGACAAGCTGAATATAATTTTCTGGTGATAGTCTTACCACCACTGATTCTGACAGTATCACACACCCTGGAGAGAACAGTTCTACCTCTAAAAAATTATTTAATCGTATTGCCTATAAAATTCAGAATCTCTTAGGATGTAAGGGAAAACAAACATCAATTTTGCTGAGAAAAATATCTTTTGCTTTTACCTTCAATGTGGGCCCTTGAAAACAACATATATATCCTAAATCATACAGTTATATTGTCAAAAACCCAAGATAAGATCCTTTGTTACAACAGATATTTTCCTTGACAGAGTATCAGTAGAGTATCTCATAGGTAATATGAGTTCTAGAGTATCTCATAGGTAATAGTACTCAGAGGCTTACTTTACTGTCTTGTCTCTGCAGAGGAAAATACTGATACTTTGAATCAATCACCCTTACAAGAGAGATATTTTCAACCAGCAGTAAGCTACAATAAGTAACTCTCAGTGAATAAAATAACTTTTATTTATTTAAGTAACTTAATTTAAATGGTCGTGCAGGTAAAACTACTTAGTTATGATGTTCCTAAAAATCTTTTGTTTATCTCAGAGCAGAGGCTATTGGTGAATTGTTTGTAAACCATTCTCTGCCTTAGCAGTCTCCATTTTAATGAGTCAATGTGTCTCTGCAGTCCCTCATTTCTTGGATGAGGCCTGAAAGTGCCTATTTCATTATATTATGTGTATCAAGAGAATGAACCATGCCCAGCACAGACAGACAGACAGCTGCATTGTAGTGTCTGCAAAGTGCATATTTGTTTGGTACAATGGATTTCATCTGAATTTTAGTTCAGGACACCAGGACATAGTTTGCTTAATCTTTTCTCCTAGGAATAATGTGCTAGAAGGTGATGAAATGTATATTGACCATACTAATATTGCAAAATATGTCTAAAAGTTTCCTGTTAGTGATGTTCCAGAGCTGGGTTTTGATTTACCAAGGTGCATGGTGGTTGATAATCTCTCATTCTAATTTTCAAATCCCTCTTTTAGCTGAAGACTGGAATGGTATTAATTTAGCACTCCTATGTATGCTTCAGGCTAGATAGTAAACTTTCAAGAATATACATTGGTTTAAGGCAGTTTTTCTTAAAAAGAGTCAGGGCAAGAAAGAGACATTTCAAGGAGTAATTTGCCCCAGTTTTTTCAGGGATCAACTACTTTGCAGGTGTGAAGATGATACTGATAGAGTAGGCAGTAAGTTTAAAATATACCTAGCATTTAGATGGTACAGTTTAAGTGAGGTAAATACTTAATCTCTCATTTTTTGTCAGCATATATTGACTGAATATTTGTATATCCAACCTTTATGAGAGAATTTTAGCTTTGTTAGTTATCTTCTGAATGTTTTATTGTATGTTTGGTTTTTGTTTTCCAAACTTACTTATTTAGTGGAAGTGTTAGTATGTTCTTGTTGGAGTAGATCCTTTTCTTAAGTGAGAAGTACTTACATTGTTGGTGTTGGACAACTTCAATTCCATTGCTGCTAAAACCTTAACATTTAATTGAAGACAGCAATATGATTGCATCCTTCAAATCATAATCTTAAACACTTAAATACTCAAATTTTCTCATTTAGGGTGTTGTGAGACCAACTGGTGGCTATGCAGTTATGCTAAACTGGACCATGTCAGCTGTATATGGCCTCAAACCTGGTGAGGTAATTCTATTTAAATGTCATGTAAATGTTTTTGAATGCCTCTTATAACTCTTAACTATTATTTTGTTTATATTTCATTTTAGGTATGGTGGGCAGCTTCTGATTTAGGCTGGGTTGTTGGTCATTCCTACATTTGCTATGGACCTCTTCTTCATGGTAATACTACAGTTTTGTATGAGGTATGATCAGTCTAAAAAATGGCAGCATTTCCTCGATGATCCAGATAATCCTGTTTATGTCTGTTTTTCATGCCACAGATACTTAAATCATGTGTGTATCTTCAGTGTTTATACTCTCCACCTATTACAATAATTTTTAAGGAAAGCTTACTTCACTGTCCTTCAAGCTTGTCTACACTTGTGTGAAGGGTCATGATTAGCAGCGTAAGGAACTCTGAAACAACAGAACTGGAAATGGCAGATGGTGGAGTGTACCTGTGTTATTGATTAGACTACCTTCATTTTGGAATTAGGAGAGGGTGTTGTGTTTTGTAAGTCTTGTGATGAAAAATACTTACTGGATCTTAGTTGGGTGCAATTGAGAGCTGTATGGTTGGAACAAGAGCTTCTAAGGACACTTGTCTCGTCTTTCCTCTCTACCACTCAAGGAAACTGAACCCAAGACTCAGGTGACATTTGGGGCCTAGTCCTTCCCTTCAGGGGATAAAATATAGTGGTGTGGAGAGGAGACTAGTCCAATTAGAGTGGCCTGTGACATCCTTGCTTGGCTGCTCAAAAAAATAATCATGCTGTCTTACATTGTTAGTTTTTCAGAATTTATTGTCGATTTTTCTGGGTAAGAAAGAGCAAAAGCTTCACCCAGTAGCAGAAATGCACATTTGTAGACTCAAATATTGTATTAGCTTGAGTATTAAATTACTATAGTCTAATTAATGTTAAATTGCCTAGTAGATGTTTATTAGATTCTCCATTCTAAGGGGATTAACTCAGCACCACCACAATAGTTAAGCAGAGGAGTGTAAGCAGTGTAAAAAAATTGGCAAGTGCTTGCAGATAATAAAAAGACTTCGGTAGATTTATTTATAGTGGCTGTTTTTGAACACTGATGGTGCACTAGGCCACGTTAAAATTGTTGCGTGAATTGTCAGAAGAGAATCACTGCAATGAAGAGGTTTTCTTTCAAGCAGGTGTAGAGTAAGCCAAGAAGGAGTAGGAAGTGAAGTAAGGAGTTCTTCAGCATTTTCTGTTGCATAGTCATCTTACAATGAAGTTTTATCTCTTTGTGAATGCGTGGGAATCAACATGGTTATTGTCATTGTAAAAGTACCTCTGAGTTTAAACTGCTGTAAAACAAAAGGAGTAAAAATCTGACTTCTTAAACAGTGAACATAAAGAAAAATTAGAGTTAATACCAGGTTGATCTATCTATCTGCTTTGTGATTTTTTTTGCTCTTGGTGAGGTCATTATTAAACAGAAATAGTACAATTCCCATTTTTCTTTTCCAAAATGTCACTAATCAATGCTTCAGACAGTGTTTGTGACATAAGCATCATCTTTTTGAGGGTTGATAATGGGAAGAAAAGGAAGGTGTCTGTACACACAGGAATAAAAGTAATATTTACAAAGAGAATAGTGCATAATTTTTCCTCTGCTTAGAAGACTGTATTAATAGTAAATATTCAGAAATTTTTAGTCAGATCTCCTAAATGGTTGCCTAATTATATATTTTGGGTTAGGGAGTATCAGTGTGCTATTTGGCCATGGGGGACGAACATCACATTCCTTTTGATTGTGGACAACCACTACTGAATGTAAACTGTGCTGACTTCAGACCCTTACTACTTCAAGTGTTTTGTTTATTTTTAAATTACTTAGGTGACAACTTGTCATTTTAACAATTACTATGGAAACTATGCTTCTAGTTTTCACTTGCTGTTGCACCATTGTCAGGAATGTGAAAATGATGATGAATTCTTTTGACTACAAAAGCAAGTTTATTCTTTGTTTTGATTTGTTTCTTTTAAGTAATCTGTCCTGTGTTGTTTTTCTCCAAAACATGACAAACTTCAACAAATTAGCCACCTGAAGTCTCAAAGCCCACTCTGGTTTGCTCTTGCTAATAGGGCTTCAAGCTGTAAGCAACAGGGCAGTATAAGTAGAAAGTCTAGTTACTACTTGTGGTCCTGTGATGTCAGGAAAAAGGCAGCATTGTAGTTCCAATGTTTGGGACTTTGAACTGGAGCTAGGTTAAGGAAGACGATACATACACTTGTCAAGAATCAGGCATTAAGGACTTCATTTGAGTGGTCTAGGTAAGAAAAGGAGCTACTGTCCCACATAGAGCTCCAGCAAGACATCTGTGTGCCTGGAGTCTATCACAAGGCTCTCTGGAGTCCTGTAGTTACAGCAGATTCGCAGGATACATAAGAACAAGAGGTTTGAAATTAATCTTATTTGGTGCAGTTCTTGAAGACATCCAGCTTTTCTTGCTCTTTTTGTAAGCCAATATCATCAGCTTACAAAGCAAACAATGTCTCTGAAGTCTGGTAGGGATCACTTTGCCATCACTTGTACTGTGGAGTGAATTCAGTAGGATATATCAAGTCTTTAGTGGACCTTTGGCAGCAGGGTCACCATCAGAAGGATGAATACCTCTCTGAGCGTATTCTTTTGAATCCTGATACATTGGGATTTTGTGTGTGCTTTGGCATCAGCAGGTTTTGGTGGCAATGAGTTCCCTGTGCAACATTTTCTATACAGAGAGAATTTCCTCATAATTTTGGATTTAGTGGTAATTGAAGAACCCATTATTGTTAGGGGTCAGACAGAAAAGGAATTGATGCACTCTTACTCCTGCATTGTTGGACATTTTATTCTAGCTCTTCTGTATCTCTTATGTCAAGTAATCTATCCTGGTGGCTTCTCACTTTCTCCATACACGAACTATCCCCTTGATAATTCTTGGTGTCTGTGAATCTTTTTTGATAATCATGTATGAAATCATAAATCATCAACACATTTTGCCTCAGGATGTCTGTTCGACATCTCATAAATTGCATGCTAGATCTAAGTGTTTCCAGAAAGATGTTCCTGTCTGTTTGTCTGTCTCAGTTTCTTGGTAGGTCTTTTCTGTGGGAATCTTCCTAGTTTATGCAAGAATTGTCCGTTCTTACTTTTCTCTTTTAAATTTGGTGAGACAGATCATTCCCTTTCTAACTGCCCTATTCCCACTTACTGTGCTCTCATTTCCTGTCGACCATAGATACTATTGCCAGTAACTTTTAAAAATCAATTTTCATCTCCAGTATTGATGCAAAAACTGGATAGCAACAGGTCTCGAACTGATCCCTGCAGAAATCTGGTGGGAGTATCTCCTTTGCTCAGTTCCCAATTGACTCAGCAGTCTGTCAACATATTCTGAATTCAATTACCCTATACTTTACTGTTTATATTGCTAACTTTTAAAAATAAAAATTGCATGTGGTAATGAGCCTTCATGGAATATGGTAGTACTTCTTAAAATTTTTGTATAATAAATGACAACTCTCTCTGGCAATTTTATTTGTAGGTTTTGGGCTCTGAAATTAATTTGCACTGTCTCAGATATGGTTTGCTTATGTGTTACAATCTAATTATTAGGGAGATTAGTTAAGGTGCAAACAAGACCATATGCCAAAGTCAATAGTATGGATTTTATTTATCAGTAAATGTGAGGCAAAGAGAGAGGTAGAAAGAAATATAAAAAAGAGGAGGAGGGAAAGAAGGAGAGACGGATTAAGGGGAAAGTTAGTCACTGCCCCTGTGGATCCAGTGGCATCCTGTTGGTCCTCTTCTTCTGGTCTTTTCTGTGGTGGGAGTCCTGTGAAACATAGAATTCAATGGGTATTAATAGACATTCAGATGTACATGGGAATGGCAAAGCATCTCCCCTATGAGGGAGTTTTACACTGTCTAATGCAGCAGAATCTGAACCTGTCGCAAAACTTTGAATCACTTGCAGTCCTCTGGTAGAAGGCCTGAGGAATGAGTTTTTGGGGATCTTTGAGGGTCTTTGGTGGTTTAAGACCCCTTCTAAGGCATGAGAGCCGCATCTCACATAATTGTCTCATGGTGATGGATGTTCACGGCCTCTGTCTTATGTGGACCAGAGGTTTTGCCATCACACTCCCAAAATCTCACCTCCTCCCTCTTGGATGCATTCTTCTTTCCCAGCTCTGTTTACTTCTCCTTAGACTTAAGGTAATTGTGCCACCTTTATCTTATCTCCAGTTCCCTGTCAGGTGCTTTAACTCACAGTCTGAATTCCCATCGGGAGGCATATTTGGAGGGATGGACTTTGGTGGTTGCAGCTGAGCTTCTTTGCACATTTTGCTACAGTGGGCAAAGTCCTTCAGTGATTTTAAAAGTGTTTGAGCCATTAACTATTTCAGTCTGACACACTATGTCCATTTTTTTTTATGCATTTGCTAAACTCTGAACAACTTCCAAGATGCATGGGAAGTTTTTCTGCAGAATCTGTGAGAATATTTTACCCCTGTGCCAGATTTTTTTTTTTCCTAAATGAATGTCTTATTCTCTGGGTTGTATTCCATATCAACTGTCAGCTGAATTTTCTCCTCTTTCTCCTGTTTGTGTTTTATTTGGTTTTCTCCTATATCTGAGACTGGTAACTCCAAACATAAACTGCTTTAGCTTACCTGTGACATCAATATCCACCAGTCAGAGTCCTGCATGTTTACCCAAGCACTCCTGAAGGTTTAACTGTTTGCGTGGAAGATACTGTCAGGCTCAAGCTTGCTGGAAGTTTGAGGGACAGGCATGTCTGTGACATAGCTCAGGCAGAGATCCTACTGGTCAAGTGGGATCTGGGAGGGAGTGGGTGTGCTCAGGGCCAGATATAGCCCTTTTATGGCCTCTGGGTATTTACATTTGGTTAAAAATAACAGCCTGCTTCATTACTGACAGACTAACCAATTTCAACTTACTCCACAGCTAGGTGTTTTGGTGTCCAAGATGATTGATATGAAGTTCAAGTATATAATTACTTAATGAGAAGCTTGTGGCAATTTGGCATTTTTCAGAATCTGAGGCCATTTATTTTAACATTAGTGATGTGGGCTTGAAGTCTTAACAAGTGGCTACAGATCTGCAGGTATAGTGAACATTACAGGGAGAGAGATGAACAAATGGATTCATGAACAAATACTGATGAACACATGAATGTTGTGATATAAAGTCTTCTAGGATGATGCTTCAAGACAGTCTGGTGCAAGATTTTTCTTTGGGTACTGTGTGTTACCTGACAGGAGAAAGGACATAACTCACTTTTTCAGCAAGCATAATTTTGCATTTCTTTTTTGTAATTAAGGAAGGCTAGTTGCAAAAAGAGGGATTTTGGTGTTGATTATAGTACTCTCTGCTACTTGGGATGGGAACTGTTCTTTTTCATTTATTTTCTCTCCATTTGTTTCTCACTGCCTGCTTAATCCTTTTAAAAAATGGCTTTTGACTTGTGCATTCTATTTTGTCTTTTTAAAAAAAATCTGTCATGATGCTCCTCTTTTTGAGAATTCTCCTCACCAGAAGCAGTATCTCACCACTGGGCTGCAAAACCACTAGTACATATCTAGCCTTGGCTGTCCTGTGTTCTTTGAATCTGATTAATGGTTCACCAGTGCTCTTGCTAGTGTTCAGGCCCAGCTAGATGCAGTAGGAAAATTCTGTCTCTCATCTTGCGTGCTCTGTCAAAGTTCATCTTCTAAGTGTGGCCTTTCCAGTGAAAAGGTTATGATGATACCTGTGGAGCTAAAACTCATTCTGCATTAACATCACCTTTTAAATTCAGGATATGTATGGAGAAGTTCATGCACAGTGGTAATTACACATACAATAAGATTGTGACTATATGATTCTGTGCTAACTGCTTTTCATATTTTCAACACCACAGAAAAGGACTCTTGATTAATTTTTTATTAGGATTACTTACCATTGAACAATTTGTCATAAATGATTACTTCTGTTTACAATTCTCTTGACTATGCCCCTTAGCTCAAGAAAAACCCAACCCCAAACCAGACCACAGTCTGGTAGCACACTAAAACAGAATAGGGGCCCTTCAGAATGTCTTCAGACTTCATGAGGGGTAGCATGAAGGTTCCAAAAAGCCAGTTGTAAGCAGCTAAGTGAGAATTTTTCCGGATTTGATAAAAATTTCTAGGTAAGAAAAAGCTATCTGTGCATGGGAATATATAGTTGCAGTGCCACTCAAGACCATATGCCAAAGCTATTTTGTCTTTTTGGTGTTTTCTGAACTGCAGCTCAGGGTAGATACAGACATGGCTCTCTATGCTGCCAGTGCAATGACATATCTTTGTATCTGTCTTTTCATTTGCATGTCCATTTGTCCTAATTTTCTAAGTAGTAACTAGTATGTGCTGTGTTCATGTAAGGATTGGTTCCCGAGGCTCGTGAATTTATTTCTACAAGTGAATACACTCACAGATTATTATTTTTAACAAAGCCTCCTTTGAAGTCTTACTTGAAATTACTTCTGTTGCTGTACTGCCACTACTGTTATGTGTTCAAGCCTTGAACTGTCAAGGAATTATGAGGTATTTTTATGCTGTGACATTTTAAATTATTCTCTCCATAGGGGAAGCCTGTGGGAACGCCAGATGCTGGTGCCTATTTCCGTGTGCTAGCAGAGCATGAAGTAGCTGCCTTCTTTACCTCACCAACTGCAATTAGAGCAATCCGTCAGCAGGACCCTGAGGCAGCCTTGGGAAAGCAGTACTCACTGAAAAGGTGAAGTAAGGATACACTGGAAGCAGTTTTTTCTGGAAACAGGCTGCATGAACTAAGAGTAACACCTTTGCCCACCTCTGTAGAGTGCCATTTTAATCTATTCTTGAAAATTCAGATGTACACATATTTGCTTGTAAATTTCTACTGGTAGTTTTGAGGAGATGAGAGCTGTTAAAAAGTCTATGACTAATGTTAAGAGCTTTTTCTGAGTTAGGATTCCTCTCCCATCTTTTACTTTACTTGCTTGTGCTTATACTCTGTAATACAGTCTTAGATGATGTCATCCCATACTGTTTTTCCACATGACCTCTCATTTTGTTAAGTGCACAGGATCTTTAGTGTTTGTTTAATCAGAAGTTAGTCAGTGTTTTGGTTGCTCCCCCAAAACTTTCTTATTGTTAATGATTTTGTGTCCAAAGAGCTATTTGCTGTCTTGTACTGCTTTCAAGGTATTTATCACTGTACTATCAGCATGCTTCAAAGTCTTGACTGAGTGCATCCTCATAAATCCCCTGTGAGGTAAGAGAGTGGTATTATCTGTATTTTGCAGATGGGAAGCTGAGGCACAGAGAGATTAAGGTCAAAGTCTTCTGTTAGTTTTGAATATCTAGTCTGAGCCACTGAAATAGCACTGTTTCAAAGATTATAGTATTATATGGTTAAAATTATATTTAGGAAATGCTTCTCACAGTAACTTGGATCTGTGAGTGTTTAATATGTCTACAGACCAAGTTTCTATATCTTATGGTAAACATTCTAAAAATGAAAAATATGTTTGGACCACATCTAATCTTGAAGTTGAATGATTTGCTCAGCATCAAACAAGGACTGTATCAGACTATACAGGCAGTATTCAGTCACAAGAACATCTATTATCACCCTTGTTCAAAGAGAAGGGGAAGATGCAAAGCCATGTAGCTTCATTAGACCTCCACATTCTTAATTGCTCAGGAAAGTTTATTATTAGTAAGCTGGATTTATTCCTGAGGTATTCATTACAAGCTTATCATTACTTTCTTCCATCTGTTTTGACTGCCATCATCAATCCTTACTCCTACTTGAAATAAGAAACAAGCTCATTTGAGACACTAATGTGCTATTGTCCTGTGATGTTTATTGACAAGAATGTGATTCAGATGCTAGAAAATTTAATTGCTGTTCCTTGGCATTTATTAGGCAATTATTTTTTCTTTAGACTATTCATTTAATGGGAAATCTGCTAACCTGCTTTGTAAGTTGTCGCATTCTCTGGCCAAATGAGAATTCTAGATAAAAGTCTCTGTGCGGTATCAGTTGCCACAGATGTAAAGAGGTATTTCATCATTCCTATTCAGTTATATCAAATGAGCTTCTTCACTTGTCTGCAGCTTTAGTTGTCTCATAATTCCCTCAGCTTTGGACCATTTCGTTCACTGGGATGTGAAGGCTCTTTACTAAACCATCTAATGCAGCATTTAATATCTAGTAGGTGCAGTTATTAAGAAAGTCTGTCAGGTGACTGAAATTCTCATTCTAGGAAAATACTTGGGTTTGAGTGTTACTTGGATAGACTTTTCTGTTCAAGGTCAAGTGAATGCTGTCTGATTCAGTTTGAAAGCAGTCTTACTTCTAGTTCATTTACTAGATCTATGATGCTTTCTTCTTTGTTACATGGTGAAGAATCTTTGAAATCTTTCTGCTACATGCGCTAAAACAGATCCTTACTTTAGAGACTGCATCCAGGAATGCAGTCCTGAAACAGGTTTCCACCACGGCACTGTTTTTTTTGGAGAAGTTCTGTTAAATAAATGGTAAAGGTAAATGTCACTTAAAAAAATCATGTTAAGAAAGACAGTTACTGATAAAGAGAAGAGGTGGCAGGCAATGCCAGCTTCCATACATGAGTAATGTGTTTGATTTACATAAGTAAATTGAATTATAAAAAACTTGTGTTCTTTTGAATTGACATAAAGTAAGTAAATTTCTATTAAGGACTGATGTTTGTGGCATCAGTGGCCTTTGCACAAAATAATATATGAGGTTTCCAAAGGTTCTAATGTGTGTACTTTAAATTCCTTGTGTCTAATGGAGCCAAATCTTGAAATTTCTTTGCTTTTGCCACAAAATGCCACCTATGTCCTAAACACAGCTCATGCTCAACAGTAAAACAGATGTTTAGTTTTTAATACTGTAGGTCAAAAGCCCTGTTCAACCATGTATTTATAGAGGTCTAAAGACATAGCTTTTGATAACATCCAGTTCTGCTGAGCATTGCCACTTGTTGTGTTCGAAAAACAAGTAATATCCAAATTCCATGAGCTTTGTCTACCTAAACATATTCTGCTCAGCTCTTTGATTCCATTCTTCTCTTCAGAAGATAGCTTCATAATACCAAGCCATTAACTCTTCCCATATTTGGAATCACACTTCATCCTATAATTGATGTAATTGTTGTGAACAGGATTGTTCTAATTTCCAAACTATTGACAAGTGATGGTTTTGCATGAAATGGGGTAACAACTCAGCAGTTTAGATTAATGTACAAGTAATAATTTGCATTTGTGTCCCATAGTCTACTTTGCTTGCTTGAATTTTTTTCAGTTGAGACTGTTTTGCAATTTTATATAAAGAACATTTAGACATTCCAGGTTGTTCACCTGATACTGGATAATAATGGACTTTAGAAAGAAATACGAGACTGCATAAAAACTGTGCAGAAATAATGAATATAAAGTAGATAAGAAACTTCCGTTATCTGTCTCGTAATGCAGGAGCAAGAGGATGTGAAATTAAAGTAGCAAATTCAAAACAGTTAGAAGGAAATATTTTCTCATAGAATTGACATGTCACACATGCTGCTAAGAGGATATGTGATTAAGACCCAGAACTACGCAATACAGTTCTGCCTGCTGCCCCCTAGTCTGTGCTGCTTTTGATCATGCATAGCCCTTCCTGGTGGAGTCCTGAACTGTGCTCATGAAGAGCCTTTGTGGAGCTGAGCTGAACTTGTGTTTTGTGTCTCTCATGACTCTGTCACCAAAACCTCCAATGCTTGGATTCTCATATTCAAGGTAAAATCTGTTCAGGGAGGGAGGGAAATGAACAAATACATCAATGGAGAAAAATCAGAAGATGTGAAAATATTTTTTAAAATTTTACATGTTTAAGTAAATAAACAACCATATGTATACATATATATATATATATATGTATGTATGCGGTCTCCAGGTGCACAAAAATTAGTAAGAATTCTTTATTTCCAGTTAATGTTACGAGGTGCAAATGAACCTTTATTGCTGTATTTTTAGGAAAAAAACTTTTATTTAATATCATGCAGATAGAGTTTTTCTTTGCCAGAAACCGCCCCTCCTCTTTCAAACTGGTGTGTGCATTCCAGAATTTAAAAACAAAATTCTTCCACAATCTTTTAATTTGAAAGAGTGATGCTCAAATTATTACCCATATGAACATTTGAGCTATTGGGAAATAGTTTGGAGATGTGGTTTCTTCTGTCCTTGCAGTGACACCAAAATGTGTGTGCTGTGTTGAACAATATTTATTGCTTCAGGGCCATTAAGGAACATTGATCTGTCCCCTGTATGTCAGGTGATATTTGAAGCCCATTCTGCTGGACTCCTGTATAGGGCCTAAAAGCTTTATTGTGCTGAATTTCATGTTAGGAATGCAGATTTTCAGAACAGCTGAGGACATTTATTTAACAGACAGTCTTTAAGGCCTTTCTTCTTAATTAACTGCATTGCAGTAATAGATAATTGCAGTAACAGGTGGGCTGATATGCTTTGAAGTTTTAAGTGGGCTTTAAAAAAAATTGTTCAGTGGGACATTTCATAGCGATTTTCATCCCTTGTTTTGCTATACTGTTTGAGAGGAGAAAATAATTCCACAGTTCATATGCTTAGACTTGTGGCGCTTTGCTCTGATACTGTTTTGGTGTTTTTGTGCCTTAAGTTTCCTAAAGAGCTAATTTCTCTTCTTCTTACAGCATAAAGTTGATCTTGACTGCAGAGTATTAAATCTGATTATTAAGGTTGGCAATTCAAAAGAGAGCAATTTTGCTTTTGGCTCAGGGGATAGCAAGATATCTTAACTTTTCCCTAAGTCTTATATGTTCTTGGTATTTGTCTAATTTGCTTTCTGGGTTTCATTTCCATAGAAAGATGAAACTCGTAGTCTGTGACTATGGGACACGAAATGAACGGCACACACGCAGTCGAGTTCAGGGGCAAAAAGAGGGAAGTTTATCTTCTGACTCCAACTTATATAGTTTCTGGACAATGATCAGAATGGACAGTGGATTGGAGGATGAGGTTGCCACCTCTCCAACCACACTGGCCAAACTAGCAGTCCATCATTTGTCTCCTCCTTGAGGAGAGGAATGTAAACAAAAGAGAATGGGTACAAAAACATCACTCTGTGTACATGAAATCTGTGAGAAACTCCATTACAAGAATGCAAAACATCAGAAGACTGAAAAGATCAGGGCACCAGTAGTCTTTCTAAATGACATCCCTGTGAAGTGAAATTTGTGTCAGGCCTACCATATCTAAGAGCTCTCTCCTTTTGTGGCCATGAGTCTACTGGTTTTACAAAATCAGTGCAGTTTGTGTCCAGTTTTGAAGGACAAGAGTGAAGTCATGTGTTCAACAGTTGTCTTCATGCAAAATGCACTTAAAGTGAAACAAAATGTCAGTGACAGCATCTGGCTGTGAGAGATTGTACTGCAATGCTAATGAAGATATCTACCTAGTAACTTACTGTGTACAGTGCATTTAATTATTTTTTACTTCAACTGACAGTTGCTTGCCTCTGGTCTCCCAAGGTCTTTGCATTCGGCAAATAAAGTTTCTTTTACATGATGAAGTATTAAGTAGCTTAAATTAATACTGCAAATATTCTAGTTGTTAGTAGGAAAGAGAATACAAAAAGTAAAAATCCTCCTTTGTCTTTTCCCTTGATCTGGGACAGTGGCCAGAGACATTTATTGTATTCATTATGTTGTTTTCCTTTCCGCATCCGGATCAAGATACAGACTTTATTTTTATTTAAAGGTTCAGAACGATGTTTGTAGCTGGTGAGCACTGTGATGTGGACACGCTAGAATGGTCAAAAAGAGTCTTCAAAGTACCTGTCTTGGACCACTGGTGGCAAACTGGTGAGTGATTTAAAATACCCTTTTTAAAATGCAGTGAGAAGAGTATTTTCAGACTTGTTTCCTGAGTCTGAAGATAAAAGTGTTTTCTCTTTCCATGAACATTTAAATAAATGTAAAAAAAATAATAAGCAGGAAGAATGTTTGTTAGAAGTGGTCTGAAAAGTGACTTCAAGATATTTTTAGGACACGACACTTGTAAAACATATATAAAAAAAGAAGGTATTTTCTGGTATCCATGTTTAAAAATAGAAGTTTATATCAGTATTTTTCTGGGTGTGTTTTTATGTTGTTTGCATGCATGACTGTTGTGTGACAGAATGTTTGCTATTGAAGGCTTAAACCTAGGTTTTTTGCATGTATAATTTGTGTAATTAAAAACAAACAATCTGCTGCATAGACTAGACTCCTTGGTCTTTAATACTGTTCTGTATGGATGTAATCCAACTTACAGTGATTATTTTAGAGTGTTTCCCATTTGTTTCACTGCAATGAAGGAGAGTAGCCATCTATGTGTAACCATGCAAAAATCCTACTTGAATCCTGTATTAAGACTTGATCAAATGTATGTCTTTATAACTGTGGATTCATATATCTTTAAATTTCACTATTAGAAGATTAAATTTGCATTTTGCTTCTTCTACACGTTATTGCTGATTAAATAGTGGAAATGTATTACAAAAGCTCCCTCCTTCCTTCTGTTCTTTGCTCCCTTCCAAGAAATACCTCTTGTGTTTTCTGTAGATCATTGATTTGAGATGTGTGGTCTATTTCTCTATAAAGAAAAACCTTCTGAGGTTCTCTCATGATAGATCAAATAGAAGCTATAGAAGATTAGAGTGGAAGTGAGAAACTGTTTAGTTTGTCTATATATTATGTAATTAAATCAGTTGAAGAGGCTTAAAATGCATTGTTTTTGTTTTAAAAGCCCAAAACACAATCCTAGATAAATACTGAAAAAGTCCTGGAAGACAGTAGTGTAATTTTTTATTTAATCTGGATTTAATCTGATTAATACAAGGCAAAAGACCTCTATTTTGTTCAGTTCTCTATGATCCTAATGTCTGCAGGCAAGCCTGAATGATGCAGAATGAGAAATTAACTGAAAAAGGCTAAAAGATCAAATAATGTCCTTGATGAATTGATGAACTATCAATAATCAATGCTACTGTATGTAATTTTGCACGTATTTTCGTCTGTGCAGATATACAGCTATATATTACATATAAAATTGCCATGGCTTTTGCATATATTTAGTGCAAAAGTTTCATGTTCTTTCAGATGTACCTCAAGTATATAAATATAAATGAGTGATCTTAAGCATATGGGTATAATGGAACTTGCACTGTGCAGAGGTGAGACTGTGTTTTAGACATTTTTCAAAGGAGACCAAGATTCAGCTCCAAGTACAGTGTGTTTCTTGATTCGTGTATTTATGGCATGCTCTTAAATTCAATTGTACCATGACTTAATGAACTAAGGCCATTTCAAATACATTGTTTGAGAGCATTTAATAATTTGATTAGAGTGAAAACCCAAGTGATTTGTGTGGAAATGTGAGCTGTTGAATCAAAACGAGGCCTTCAGTCTGAATGAAAAAATTTACTAAGTGTCAGTTACCATCAAAGAACTGAATTTCAAGGTATAAGGAAGTAAGAATTACAGAAATAAGAATCACAGATTCATTAGGTTAATGAGGACCTCCTGAGCTCATTTAGTTCAGGCCCCTTCTCAAGCAGGGTCAGAGGGAGTGTTGCCCAGGATCCTGTCCAGTTCTGAGTATTTGCATGGGTAGGGATTGTCTGGCCACTCTGGCCAGCCTGTGCCAGTGTTTCACTGCCCTCACAGTAAACGCATATTTTTTGGGCTCAGGTGGAATATCCTTGTTTTGGTTTGTGCCCGTTGGCTCTCGTTCTGTCAGGGGGTACTACTGAGAAGTCTGGCTAGCACTTCTGTTAATGTGTGTAAATACTGGGTGCCTCCTGGGAAGGCCCAAGAAGGCCTACAGGGGTGCCTTCTGTGAGAAGCTGCCAGAAGCTTCCTTCATGTCTGGCAGAGCCAATCGCTGGCAGCTCCAAAGATGGATGTACTGCTGGTCATGGCTGGGCCGTTTAGAAATGGTGGTAACATGGTAATGTGTGATAACATATTCAAAAGTAATAATTAAAAAAGTCATTGCATAATTGTAATTGTGGCTAGAGAAGAGTGGTGTGAGAACATGTGAGAGAAACAACTCTGCAGACACCAAGGTCAGTGGAGCAGGAGGGGCAGGAGGTGCTCCAGGTGCTGGAGCTGAGATTCTCCTGCAGCCCGTGGTGCAGACCATGGTGAGGCTGCTGCTCTCTGCAGCCAATGGAGGTGAGGAGGCAGAGATCCACCTGCAGCCTGTGGAAGAAACCCACACCAGAGCAAGTGGATGCCTGAGAGGAAGTTTTGACCCTGGAGGAGGCCCATGCTGGATCAGGCTCCTGGCAGGGACCTGTAGGTCCATGGAGCCAGTGCTGGAGGAGGTTTCCTGGTAGAACTTGCTACTTGGACCCTTTCCAGCAGCTCCTCCGTCTTTCTTGAACTGTGGAGAATTGAACACTAGATGCCAGATGTGGCCTCACTAGGGCTGAGCAGAGGGGCAAGATCACCTTGCTCAACCTTGTGGTCACATTCTTCCCTGTGCACCCCAGGGTGCCACTGACCCTCCTGGCCATAAGGGCACTGTGGGCTTATGGTGTCATCCACCCACGCTCCCGGGTCCTGGAGCGCAGCAGCCGTTGCCACAGGTGAAAGCAGTCTTCCCTTCTGCTCTTCACTCACCTCTACTTTAGCAAAATGCAAAATGTATCCCATTAACCGTGAAAAAACAAGCAATTCTCTCATGTTGATCCTTGTCTGTCACTTGTCAAAATGTTGAGAGTGGATTTCTGTGCTGGAAAAGCCATTTCAACCAAACAGTATTGGATTTCAGTGTATGAGGTTAAAGGTGTATGTACTGACTGTAAAATATTTTACCAACTAGATAAGTGGCTGTTTACTTCATTAGAAATATGGAAGGTTAGTGACTGATGACAGAATAAGGACCCACAGATTCAGAAAAAACAGTTTTCTGAACTATCTCCAAAATAAAAAAGCGCCACACTAAAAACACAATAAAAAACCCTAATCCTGTCAGGAAGAAGTAGACTATTAGCTGTGCTAAGTTGAAGTAGTAAGTTTTTAAAATACATATTTTTTATAACAAAATGAATTATCTTTTTTTTTCCATTGAATTGCAGCTGAAGTTAAAAATTGCTGTTTTGTTACACCTCAGATTGAAAGTTTCTGACTTCCTTCTACATATGCAAATGCTGTTGACCTTTGCTAGTCTGACAAATTGGTACTTATTTGCTAAGCTGATACTTATCTGCATTCTTCCAAAACAAGAGCATTGCAAAACTCTGAGAAATTCTGGCGTCTTAATTTTGCCTGAAAATTGTAGATCTTAGGCAGTTATATTGGCTCTTTCAGCTCTTTCTTTCTGATAAAGCAGAAGATGGAGGAGGAGGAGAAGTATCTGGGTAAATAGTGTTTCTTGCATAATGGGGTAATTTCTGTTCTTTTGTTAATGACTGAGGAAGGCAAGGAAAAGTTGAGTTTTGTATAGATGAGAAGTGACTGAGTCATCATTTGGAGATGGAAATGGGTATGACTTAAGGGAAACAAATGCTGACAAAAGTATTATAAAATGAGAGTGTTAACCACTTCCTTTTTCAGGTTTAGTAAGATGTCTTCAAAGCTCTTGGCCCTTTTGCCATTATATAACTTAGAAATAAAGTAGTATGGACAAAGAAATGTGGATTGCTTTCATTTGTTCTTGAAAGATTTATGGAGTGTATTTGAAATCACTGTGAATTGAAACAGTACTTTGAAACAGAAGAAAGCTTCCATTAAGGGACTTCAAAGCAGCTACACCTGGAAAAGCTGATTGCTTAAAACTGCTTTGTGTCAGCGCACCTTCATGAATAACACTCATTTTAAGTATTAATGTTTTGTTGCAAGTATAGTAAGCATATCTTACAAACTGTGAGATACAAGTCACAGGATCAATGAGTGGCAAGGAGGATTTCAGACAGTAAGGACTGGGAAGAACTTGCTGCTTTCTTTGGAGATATGGCAATGGATGAAAGAATGTTATTCTCTGATCCTCTGATCCTATGCTCAGCTGTACCTGGAGAGAGGAGAGTTTTGTTTGGGTTTGTGCAGGTGTTAAGTTTTTGCTTATTCATACAAATTGACACTTAGCACTTCAATAGCAATTTTCATCTTCAAAGTTGTTGTGCAAACACAAGCAATTACTACTTTTGAGACCCCTGTGAAGTAAGTACAGTTACTCCAGTCTTGCAGACATTAAATAGAGAAAGACAAGTATCCTGCCCCAAGCTATCCAGTAAGCCTTAAATTCAGTGTCAGAGATTTTTTTTGAGAGATAAATTTTCTGGTCTTATTTACATATGTTCTGTGATTTTTTTTTTTCTGAATGGGAACTGGAATGCACATTTTGGACCTTGTTTTCTCTCTCTCTGTGTGTACTTATGTTTTAAGGCAGTGATACAGTTGCTCTATTTTAGTATTCCAGGTAATTAAATTACAAGGAGCCTTGCCAAATTTATTTCAAGTAGTCTAAAAAGTGTTTGGGTTGTATCTACTGTGTGACTACCCTCATTCTGAGGAAGGAGACTCAATAGACAAAGAAATGTGAGTTTGGCTTCCTTTGATTTTGGAGCTAGTTTTGAGTTCTAGAAAAAAAAAAAAAAAGAAGGGAAACAGCTAGGAGGTTGTGATGAGCTGTGGAAGCAGAAAGCTCTGAAAGTTTGTGTTAAACATCTTCAGCTGCTTTCATGTTAGCTAAAAAATGGAACTCTGCCACATCACTTTTGACATTTTGAGAAAACAGTAAGTCAGATTTCCATTTCTTCATAAGTGCAAGATATAAAGAGGTTTTTTTCTCTTGATATTTTTGAATAAAAATGTTTTGAGACTCTGTCTTTAAGGATGTATAGGAAAATTCAGATGAAACAGAACTGAAACTGAAAATTCAGTGATAAAATATGACATGCATAAAATCTCAGTCAAGAGACATATTTCCATAGAGCTTTTTAGTTGTGTACTTCGGAAGTGAAAGTTACAGAGTGTGCAAGTGTAGTAGGTTCAAATTGGAGTTACCTACTATTTTCTGAGTATCAGCTCACCAGCAGGTAAAAATTATGAAACGATTGTGTACATTTTCTGTTTTCATGGAAATAGGCTGCCTTATCCAGTAAGGAGTAGGTGTCTGCAGCAGGCATTAGGACAAAAATCAAATGGTGCTTGATACATTATGGCTGCTGACAAAGAAAATTATCATATGTGTACATTGTGTTGGATATTCTGAGACAGTGTGATAAAATTTTCTGGTAGGAATTCTCCAAGTTCTATAATATAATTAATAATGTAGTCTATCACTTTTAAAATAATTCTTTTTCTTTCTTACCTCTAAAACATGCAAATGCTATATTGGTAATATTTTTACTAGGACATACTGTTATTAGGAATTAAAAACAGTGGTTTAATAATGGTTATACAGATCTTTTATGAGGACTATATAAACAATACAAATGTATTATTGAATTCAGTGTAAAAATATGAATCATGGGTAAGTGCACTCAGATGAATATATTTCAGTGGACTACTTCTGACACAACCATGTATGAGAAAGAGTTTATTAATATGATCTCCAAGCAGCATGACGTGGTCCCCAGACTTCAGTTTCCATTGTGTTGCCTTGGCAACATTGTGCAGAGTCTCCTTCATATGAGTATCTGGAAAGAAGGATTTTGCAGCTGAATTGTTAGCTAATCTTTTCAGGTTTGCACTAAAGAACTGTTCTTTAGGTGAATTACACTTTCAGGCTAATTCTCCATCTCCCCTTTGTCAGTTGGATTCCACATTTTGTTCTTCAGTCACCTTCCACTTTGCCCCATTGAAAACTGCAGATCAGTCCAGTGATTTCATTCAATGTCATGAAATTCTCAGACCCAAAGGCAGTGGGAAAGGTAAACTAGAGAAAAGATGGCTATTTAATTTATTTTTTTTATTATTTTTTTTTTTCATGACAGAAATTCAGTTCTGGAGTTACAGGGACCAGCCAGGAATCTAAAGCTGAAATGAAAGAGATGGAAAAAATTTCTTCCAAAGTCCAGGCAACTGGTTTAGGGTATCAGGTGCCTCAGTGGACACAGTTCATGCCTTTTGAAGATGTGTGCATCAAGACTCTGATCATATTTTTTTGGCTAAAGCTGATTTTTTTTAGTTGGACCTGCAAACAGTTCTACAGAAGTGGGAATTACTTGGCAGAAACTTCTGCTGCTCTGCAGCCCTGGTTTACTGAGTCCCCTGAGCATTATTTACTGGATAACTGAATTTATAACAGGCATTCATGACGTTTTTCGTGTCTCCCGCTGGAGACTTGCACTCTGTCCTTTAAGGGTATGAAAAATATAGATTGTTTCAGCCATTGTTTGCTGTTTAGTAATCACATGTGAACTGTGTATCATTGCTAACAGTAGCTCTTCATTCCTTCAATATCATCTTAGGACATCCAATTCAAATAGGTTTTTGGTTGCCCTTATTGAAGGAGTGAGAGGAAGAAGTTTGTTTAGTGGCCATGGGCATTTTCAAGGCAGAGACTGACCTTTCAGTTCTGTGTGGTTTTCTCATTCTTGGATATCAAAGAAGGTATGCCTGGATTATATAAATATTCTCTAGGGTGTTTTTGGTTTGAATGAATCATTACAGCTTCATAGGTTTATTGTGGCATTCAGTGCTGTTCACTGTCATTCACATTTCACAAAGTGTCTTTTCTGCAAAAACAGTTTTCATTTGAGGGTTGTTTCAGATGTGCATTTCACATGGCTTTCAGTTGTCCAATGCATTTTGGGAAATGTACCCCTATGCTGGGCCAGGAGTGTTGTGGCTTGAAAAAAAATAAAAGATATATTTCTGTTTTTATGTATGGGATTTGTTGCAATTTGAACATGGTTAAGTCAGTAAATGTACTATGTCCTTCTTATTTAAAAACAAAACAAAACAAACCAAGAAAAAACCCCACATGCATCTCTGTACTTCACGTTTCTGTGAAGGTTCTCTTTTCCTCATGGCTATACTCTGTTTTTTCCCCACTGGTCAGCTCCTCCTCTGTGTTGATACAAATTCATTATCAGCTGTTCCACTGCTGGATTGCCTCATTTGTGCTGACATTTTCTAATTTAGAACTGATAAAAAGTGTGTATTAAGCTTTTCTGTTCCCATTTGACTTCAGTTTCTCAGTGCTTATTAATCTTAATATTTTCTGATTGTCTTTCCACATGCAGTCAGGGACATACATTAATATGGATGAAGTATAAATGTTTTCCTCCTTAAAATTTCATTGGTATAGTTTAAACGATTGAAAATAAAAGAACTGTAAAGCAGTCTTAAGTTATGAAGTTGAGGCATGGGCAATATTTAGTGTGCACTGAATATTTAGTTTGCATTTAGGCAAATGAAGAATATGAGGGGACACATTTAGGAATGGATATGTTAAAATAGAATAGTGCAGTCTCATCTCTGAAGGAGATGAGCTGTGACAGCACCTTCAGTTTGTATGAGTGTGAAGATGTTACAGGTTGTTGATCTCTTTCTTGTCACATGGCAACTGCTTTTTTATGTTGCTCAGAGTGAGAGTAGAAAGATGGTGCATCTAAAATGCTAGATCCTGATAAAGATACTTGAATTGCACGGTAGTAATTTTACCTGTCTTTTCCAGCTTGTCAGTATTACTATGCATGCAAGGTATTAAGATTCCTCAAAACAATTAAACAGTAAACAGCCCTAAGATGTGTAATTACTTTTTAAATTCTCCATTTATCTTTAGTATTTCATCTTGTATCTGTTATGATGTCACAGTAGGGTGAAAAAAATTTGAAATTTATTTTGTCTGAAGATATAATTCGATGCATTACCTGACTTAATGCATCTTTAAACATCTTCCAAATACAACCAAAAAGCTTTCTTTTCTCTAATCTTGGCTGTCATTTTGGTATAGACAACTTATAAGATGTACGTTATTATTACATTATAAAATGTATATTATATATAATAGCATATATAATATTTGGAGGCAAAGGACCCTCGTATGCTTAGAAAATGAATACATAAACTTCTGGTGCTTTATTACTGGCTGCTTGCCAGTTAGTGATAACCAATTATTTTCGGCTTTGGTTTTAATATTTGTCATGGCCCAAAAACCCTTAACTAAATTAGTTAGACCTTCCTTGCAGTTATATTTTGTGTATTTTTTTTGGAGATTTCATTTAAATTCATTGAAATCTTCAGAGACCTTGTGTATATGTATAATACCAACCCCCAAGTTGTAAGTACATTCTGTGGTTGGATAATTGTGAAAGTGAGCCTGGGATGAATTTTAATGGATTTGGGGGTTGATTTTGTTTTCATATAAGTGAATTGAATACAGGAATAGAACTGTTATATTAGAAGTATTTGGCCTTCACAACTGTAATATGTATTCATGGTAATAGATGCATTATGACTACAAGTGCTTTAAAGCATTTAGAAAATACTAAAAGAATTGCTGGTTTCTCTTCTGACCTTCAATTTTAAGAATAAACATGGAAATGAAGGCACTTTCAGAAAATACATTACTTTATAAACAAAATGGATTTCTGTTTTGAGAAATGTACTGCAGTTTTTCAAATACCTTTAGCTTATTTTGTCACCTTTTTTTTTCTCATACGTCCATGAGTCTTAGTCATATTTTAAAAAATTATTTCTTCGTTTTCTATTTATATCTCTTTTCCATATTTTTGAGTGAAGTTTCTACTTTACAGTTTCTAAGTAGAGAAATTAAGCAGTTAAGAAGAGCTTTTTTAGGTTCTGTATACAATTTAACCAAGTGAGAAAGGTTGAATTTAATTTCACATGGGTGTGAAGAATAGGTGAAAAACTGTTGTTTTTCCATGGGGCTTACAGTTAACTTCTAGAGGTTTTATGTTCTGTTTTATAGAGTGCTAGTAGGATGAAAAAACACATTTTCAAGCCACCTCAAGATAACAAATTCTTCTGATCTTCTGCCAAATGAATGTAACCTAAATTGTAAGCAGCCTGATGGACAAGGTCATGCTTGAGATGTGAGAGTCTCTCTAAATAGCATTTCATTAAGAAAGTCTTAATTGCAATTCTTTCCAGTTGTTTGCTGCACATTCTTTACCCTAGCTTTATATAAGTTTGCAAGGAGTCAAAAAATTCCTTGTAAGGCAAGTGTGAAAATCTTGATGACAAATCACCAAACTTGCATAGGTCCCCTAAAAGTTGATATTTCTTAAGGTTTTTGCTAAGGTAGACCTCTGCTACTCACTTACCATATTTTGTTATTCTGTATGCATGTGATATTTATTGTGTTGATACTGTATGTGCTTAATTTACAAGAGGAATAATTAAGAATGCAGTCAAATGGAGGAAAAATAAGTTATAATTACAGTCAGTGTTTAAGAATTTTTCTGCTGAATGTCACAGTCCTCAGAAGCAAGTAGTGAAATGAAATACCAAGCAATGCATGAAAGAGTTTTTGAAGTTTCACTGCTAGCCAGCAAAACCTTTTATCATTTAGGATGACAGACTGTCTTTAATCTAATCTAATGGTGTTTCATGTGTGAACTGGATTTAATTTCATACTTCTTTCTGACACTTGATAAAACTGAATCAGGGTATCCTTAAGAATTTACGGTTCAGATTCTTCAGTCCTTGCTGTCTTGTTGTGGATCCTCTCACTTTTTTTTGTTATGTTTTGCTGTAGTACCATGCTAAATATATTACTGATGAGAATTTTAGTAAATGTAAGTTCTTTCATTAAATTTTACTTCATTTGATGACATGCTTAAATAAAATGAAGAGGAAATTATTAACATGGATGGGGAAGTTCAGAATATAATTAACATAGCACTGAAAGTAATTTTCAGTAGCCTTTATTCTTAGAATGTGGTAAAAGTCATGACATACCAATATATACTAACAGTGGGAGTGCAGCAGTGCTGTGGGTTTTTGTGGCAGCATTACACATCACATTGTATGGGGATTATCCAAACTGTCCTTATCTGTGCCCTTTAGTGCTCTGGTGTAATAGTGGCCAGGTGTCATCTCCTTGTTTTAGTGTTGATGGATAACTACCATCAGATTGTTTGTACTTAAATACCCAGCATCAAGCATGTGTGCTTGGTCTTTTAACACATCAATAATATAACTTGTCATGCACCATCCTGGTGTAGATCTCTTCCAGGGAAGCATTGAAGGAAGCAGCGTGGCAAATTTAGACAATGGATTCTTCTGAGGGCCTCACTGAAGGCATGGCTGAGCTGTACTGTACAGAGGCTGAAGCACTTACCTGAAATTTTCTTCCAACATCAGTAAGCATAAGACTGAACTGGTGCTTGGGCTACCAACCTGCAGCATGACTATCTAGACACAATTTGTCATGGTTAACAGTGCTAAATCCAAGCTGTGAGTGAGGCTGTTTAATGCTAATGCAGTTAGACACTTAGGAGCTTGCTTGGCTTTTAGCAATAAAGGTCTGACTGGGAAACTGGCTTCTTCGCTCTGCCCAGTTGTGTGCTGAAGGATGAAGGAAACGAGGTCTGTATGAATACCTGATGATCTTTAGGACATTGCCACTGCATACTATTTCTGTGATGTGTTAGATTTGGTTTTATTTTAAGCAAGCAGATTTTGAGTCCTCTAATTCATCTGGTACTGTCATTTTCTGTTCCAGAATGCCCAGTAGTTGTCACCATACTAGAAAGCATTTTGCTGTAACTTTATTGAATTTTTCATTCACCCTTTCTGGCATAATTAAAATGACCACTGGGTGGAGGGAGCATATGGAAGGAGTCTCTTCAGAGGTACATTCTTGTGATGTGAATGGATTTGTAATGAGCTGCTGCCTAAGCTTTCCTGTTTCAGAGACCCTCCTTTCCATTTTAGTGCAGTCTTATGCTGTAGTAATTCCTTTAACTTCCCAAGACAAAAGTGACAGCCTAGCCAGAAGAATGGCTCTAAACAGCAGAGCCACAGTGAGATTTTTGTGTTATACTTATTGCATTCATTAATATGGTAATGTATGACAGTTGCTCCTTTTTCATCTTTCCTTCTCTTGCTACATAACAATTTTCTACCTCTTTTGTGTGCTTTTAGTGTCCCTCCACTGCATCCTAACAAATTCAAGCAGGCAGCTTTACATTACCCACTTAAAATAGCCCAACCTCAAATATTAATGTCAAAATGCAGTGTGTGTTTTGCCTAAGTATTTCCTACTGAAAAAGCCAGTATTTCAGCAGCATGGCAGTCTATTATATTGAGGAATATGAGACACGATCTAGAAATTATAATGTATCAGGAATGTAAGTGGCACAGAGTAAGTGGTAGATTTTCATCTTGAAAGTTCTGAGTTATTTCAAAACTATTTATTTTGATTGAACTTGACTGTTGACTGTGAATGAGCAAGAGATTTTTGAGCACAAAAGCTACTAGCTGTTGCTTTGCATAATTTGGCAGAGCACAGCTTCTGCAAGTCAGGCAGATGGGTTGGTGGAGCTTTCTGATTAATAAAGTCAGGCATACACTTACAGACTTCCCTAGGTACTCATAGGAGAGTGCATTTTTTTCTTCTGGATCAGCAGCACCTTCTCTGGCATATGAATTGTTTTCCAAGGTGCAAATGTAGAAAAGTGCACGTATCAGCGTACTCATTAGCTGTACAATTTATACTGGATATTTCAATAACATTGAAATAGCTTTACAATAATATCACTCACTTACTGGTAGAGTGGGACAAAATAAAGAAGGTCATATCTGTGATTATTGAGGACTATTTCTTTACATTAGCCCTTATCCTGAAAAGAAGAAGCATAAGGAGGGAGTTGAGACAGTTGAACAGCCTTGATTTTAAGGCCATCTCTCAGTAACTCTGTCTTCTCTGTCTCAGTGAAGTGCTTTTCATTATTCTCAGAGGTACACCATATTGTTTTCATTATAACTCAGAGCAGATGTTGAATACGTTTACCAGACTAGTTGTGAAACATTGCTCTTCCAGTAAAAACATTGCTTTTCTAAATAGCTGTTTCATTGTCACATTATAAGGTGTTATCCAGAAAGGAAATTGGTTTTATGATCGGGTTGTCCCTGGAAAGCCTTCCACAGCTGGAGGGCAAGCTAACTTGGTAGTTTAGTGAGTGGACATTTAATGTGCAAATGTTTGCAAAAGAGACTGCAAGACAGACCTACTGTTCTGTTCCTTGCATTAAAAATATGGAAGTTCCTAAAATCTTCAGCATTGGCAATCTGTCTAGGTGCTGTGCATTAATTTCAGAGTATCTTCAGTTATAAACCAATGAGCGTCAGGTAAGGGATGTCTGTTTGTATATGCAGAAACCTGATTTAAGGGGTAGGTGGAATACGATGTACACTTGACAAGTGTTATCCTTCTTCAGACTGTTACTATTTCAGCTTTTCAGACCTGAATCTTGTAACCTGCACATAGATCCTGACTTGAATTATAAAGAAACTAACCTTAATTGAAACCAAAGATTCATAAGCAACTTTATTTATTAGAAATCTATAATAAAGGGACACACAGTATTTGTATTACAGATAGTTTTTGAGGAAAATATCTCTTTCATCCTTAAAATCCTATGTTCTTCTGAACAGTGATGATTTCTTTACAGGAGGATTTTGAATTGAATTCCCCTTTCAACTCGGATTGTTTTCTTGGTGATAAAAAAAGCTGTCCAAGAAAGAGGCTGTTGTTTCCTAATAGGTCTGGGAAATTGATATTTCCATCCAGCATCCTCTTTGAAAGTTATATGTTGATTTCCCAAGAAATGTACAGCACATAGCTTGATGCTGTCCGTTGACAGTACTCCTTTGTGATTCCACATTGAAAGAGAATCCTTAGCATTCAGGAATGGTTAACCTAACACGAAGAGCAGATGCTTTTGGGATTCCCTCTCTGAATTATTATCTGATCCAAGTAGCAAAACCCCTATGTTTTGGAGGGTTTTTTTTCATGTATATAGAAAAGTCTTAATGGCTTAGAGATTAGAGCACTGGGTAAATATGAAAATTATATATCCATTGATAATTGAAAAGACAATAGAAGAAAAAGCAACAATTGTAAAGACCTTTTCACAAAGTTTTAGAACTTATGATTCTCCAGAATAAATGGACTTCCATTCTGGCTTAGTCACTGTTGTCCAGAAAGCAGGTAAAAACCCAGACAAGTTACTACAATGAAGTTTTTCAAGTTTCTGTTGATTTCACTAGCAGTGTACTAGAGAGTCAGACAAACCAAAACTAATTTTCAGAAATTCTTCCTCTCCTCTTAGGGTCTTTGGATTGAGACTCTTGATGAGAAATGCTTGTCAACTCCCAGTCCACACTAATGTTACTGGTACATCAGGCTAACAGGGGTGCTGTGCTCCCTCTCTCTGACTAGCAAACCTAATTGCTATGTTTTGGTGATGGGAGACTAATGTTCTTGTCTGATCTGTTGCAGTATGTTTTGTAGCTCTTGTTGTGCAATATGTAAAGCAACATGTACACCATGCTACCACTTCTAACACAGTCAAAAAAGAAACTGTCCATTCTACTGTCTTTCCCAATTCACTGTTTCTTCTGTTCCAAGTAAAAAAGGATAAGTTTTCAGCATAAATGCTGTCCAGAAAATAAAACTCTAAAACTGTTGAATACATTTTGTTTTTCTACAACTTCTCAGTGTGATCACTGGTGGGGTATGGTAGATAATTTTGATATTGTGTCACTGCTGTAACTGTAGCCTGGGTGTTCTGTGTGTTAGAAGAAAAGATTCTCCCATGATTGTGCAGGGAATTTGTATTAAGAAGAAGATGGAACGGGGAAAGATTAGGAAACAACAAAACAAACTTTTTTTTTGCCTGTCTTTATTAGCATGGAGGGTTAATAATTTTTATTCTGTGTCCCACAGTTGTATTTAGGCCCTAATTTAGCTGTGCTGTAAATGCTAAACTTTCAGCTACTTACTGACACTTACTGTAAAAACACAAGAGTTTGTTTTTGTTCTTGTTCTTGCTTCTTTAAGCACTTGAGTAGTCACATGACTTCTGAAGTGGCAGATGAATGCTATGGAGGTTGAAAAAATACACAGTAAAAATTACTTTAATTTCCTGATGCAAGCATACTGAAAACAGATTTGAACATACTGATCAGATATACATATACATCTACAGCTAGAGACAAACCTGCTTTGTTTGCTGGGTGGCAGGGACTATGAATTCCAGGCCAGGTAACCTGAGACCTGAGACATCACCAGAATGATAAAGTTGTGTTTTTAAAAGTTTTTTAAAGTCAAGTCTCATCCCAGCTACGTTTTGTTTTCTGTGCCTCAGAGTAACAGCAGCATTTCAAATTTCTGTAGATTGTTTCCCTAGAGGGGAAGAGTGAAGAGCAACTGGGCTTTTTTCAGTCTTAGACTCTCTGTTATATGACTTGATAGTATTTATTCTTCTTCTGTGATAACAAATCTGGTAGTATAAAAATGTTATATGAAATTAAGTGTTTTAAGAAAGAGAGGAAAGTCAGGAGGGAAGGATTTCTAGCTGCCTAACTGTGGGGATAATTAGGAAGGTGTCAGCATTACTGGAAAGCATTGATGACAACTTTCTGACACAAGTAGTAGAGGATCCCATGAGGAATGGTGTGCTCTTCAGCTTTATACTAACAAATAGATAATGCCTTGTTGAAGATGTGAAGGTTGAGGGCAGCCTTGGCTGTAGTGACCATTGTGGAATTCAGTAGAGAGTAAGGAGGAAACAGGGCAGCAAGACTGTAATCATGGACTTCAGGAGAGATACTTTAACCTCTAAAGATCTTCTGAAAGAATCCTGTGGGAACAGATCCTGCAGTGAAAAGGATTCCAAGGGAACTGATTGATATTCAAGGATCACTTTCTCCAGGCTCAAGAATGATGCATCCTGATGAGCAAGAAATCAGGCAAAGGTGGAAGAGATGTATGTGGATGAATTAAGAACTCCTGTCATTAGTCAAGCATGACCAGGAAATACACAGGAGATAGAAGCAGGATTAGGCCACTTGGAATGAATGTAGAGAGATTGTCAGAGTAAGTAGAAATGAGACAAGAAAGTTAAAAAAGGAAAAGTGCTGGATTCTGCACCTGGGATGGGGCAACCCTGGGTGTACAGGTTGGGGAATAAGAGGCTGGAGAGCAGTGCCATGGAAAGACACCTGGGGGTCCTGGTCAGTGGCAAGTTGAATGTGAGTCAGCAGTGCCCTGGCAGCCAGGACGGCCAACCCTGTCTTGGGGGGCACCAGGCACAGCATGGCCAGTCAGGCAAGGGAGGGGATTGTCCCCTCTGCTCTGAGCTGGGGCAGTCTCACCTCCAGTGCTGGGGGCAGGTTTGGGTGCCACAATATAAAAAAGATAAAGGTATTGGAAAGTGTCCCAGAAAGGGCTACAAAGATGGTGAAGGGCCTTGAGGGGAAGCTGTGTGAGGAGCAGCTGAGGTTGCTTGGTCTGTTCAGCCTGGAGAAGGCTGAGGGGAGACATCACTGGGGCCTTCAACTTCCTCACAAAGGGAAGTGGAGGGGCAGATACCAATCTTGTCCTTCTCGTGACCAGTGACAGGATTAAAGGGAATGGCATGAAGCTGAGCCAAGGGAGGTTTAGATTGGGTATTAGGACAAGGATCTTCACTCAGAGGGTGGTTGGTCACTGGAACAGGCTCCTCAGGGTAATGGTCACAGCACCAAGCCTGACGGAGTTCGACAATACTCTCAGGCACATAGTGTTATTCCTGGGGTGTCCTGTGCAGGGCCAGGAGTTGGACTTTGATGATATCTGGGAGTCCCTTCCAACTCAGCATATTCTATTATTCTGTGAATTCTAAGTCTTCCACTGTCTGTCTAGGATTTTTTTTTTTTTAAACTTTGATGTGCTGAGCATCAAAAAACTTAGAACTAGTAAATGGAGTGGAACTAAAACCAACCTTAACTGATGATATGTGTGTTCTCTTAATAGAATCTGGTTCTGCAATTACGGCTTCCTGCATTGGTTTGGGAAACTCTACAACACCTCCCCCTGGACAGGCAGGAAAACCAGTGCCAGGATATAATGGTAAGACAGTGCTAAAAATGTTACCAGGAAAGGACATTGCTTGTATTCCTGAGCTTCTGCACTTCTACACAACTTGAGAAAGTTGTTAACCAAACTGTCTTTCGGTAGCTGTGGAGCATTTTTATTTCCAGAGAGGACAAATGGTAGACTATGGACCAGCATGAAAAGGATGAGTACTCATTGTCTGGAAGGTATTTGCATGTAGGGGTGCAGCTACAGAATTAAGAATGCAAAAGTATTTTAATACCTGCAACCCTGATTTTAAGACAATTTTCAAGAATTACTTGAAATCTGAAAAATAATTACATTAAAAATCAAGTGGTCTTCAGGAAAAATTCTCACATCATTCTTGAGAAAGATCTAAGCTGTTATTTTTGCTTAATACATGTAAGTGATGGTGAGCATTAAAAAAACCCAACCAAATATTGTAGCAGCTCTTGGTTTCAGCATTTACAGTTATGGCATGAAGATGAGCAATGGCTTAAAAACAACATTAAAACAAAGCCATGAAGTTTCTCCAGAGTTCTAGGAAAGAGTGAAAGAATGTAATTCCATCACACGTTGTCAGATGATAGTCAGGACTAGGAAGAAATACGAGTAGCGAGAATGTAAAAATTTCTGATGAATATTTTGGAATATTGGGACTAGTGTAAGTAAAGAACTTCTTCAAAGAGAATGGAAATGTCTTTAGCATACCTTATAAAGGAAACAAAAAATGAACACTGAATTTCACTAAAGATTTATGGAACAATTTTAGTTCTTTCAGTCTTTGACCAAATATGTCCTGTAATGCAGCTGTTCACAAACTAGTGATTTTTTAAAATTACTGTATGTTGGCCACTGTCTTGTTGTCATCCACTTCTGTTTGATGTTGTTTTCCTGCTGTTACTATATTTATTAGAGGAGATCCTTATGCCAGTTAGAAGATACTGTGGTTTTAGTTTATACATGCAACTCTTAATGGCTGGTAAAGACATGCTGCAATATAAAGAGAAAGCTGCAAGATCTACTTTTTTTTTTTTTTTAAACACATTCAAATTCTTTCCTATTACATATTGCTAAAAAGAAATTGATTCGTTGCTGATTTTTAAGAGCAAAGGGAATAAAAGTTATGATATCAAAGTGCAGTGGCACAAATTGAATTTAAAAGTGAGTCAATATACTATATTGATTTCTAGGTTTGTTGCCTTAAATCAGACATTATACTGTGCTTTTCTGTTGATCTACTTCAACCTTTGCAGATAATTTCAGTACATTTTCAGACTGAAGCAGATCCCACATTTTGAAGCAAAAAGTCAGTTCTTCAGGATTGAGCAGCATAGTATCTCACTTGCCCAGATTTTTCTACATTGAAATGCACAGCTTGCAAGGAGAAGAATAAATACTGGGATTGGTACCTTGATGAAACAGTTACAGTAAACTGATTCCATTTTGCTTAGTATCATAAAAATAGAAGAGAAAACACTGACAGCTACACAGTCTTTGAGAAATTGGCCTTGTGTACTTGCTTTTGTCTGTGTGCTGAGCCATTGCTTCCAGCAGGCTCTTCAGTTACTTTAAAATTACCATCATCTTCGAAGGAGTAGCTTCAGCCAGAAGTAGTAAATTACAGGTGTTGGTGTACTTTGAAGAGATAGGATATGATATTACTCATACAAGTTTTAGCAGAGTTTTAGTCAGAAGTTAGTCACCCACTTTTCTCCATTTCCTCTGGAACTTTGTAATACAGAATGTAAGATTATTTGCAGAGATTTAGATACAGCTGAACATTGCTTTCACTGCTTGAGCAGGCTTCAAAAAGCATGTAATCCTTATCAGCCCAGTTTGTCAAAATTCTCTCTCCCTGTTTTTCTATGGTTTAGTTGCTTCACCTTATGTAATTTAATTATCATAGGCCAAGCTGGTATCTGTCATTCCTTTCTTATGCCCACACCTTGAGATGGAATGCATGGTTGTAGTAGCTTCATTTCCCAGATAACTGCACAAAAGAGGCTATTTCAGATGATTTCCTTAGAAATCTCAGTATCAGGATATGATGCTTTCACTGAAGATGGTGGACCAGTGTCATCCAGGGAAAAGGCTTCATTTCGGAAGTCTGGATTCTGTCCTGTAATTTGAGCATTACTCTGCTGTGCAGCTTTGGGTAGTTCAGGAGTTACTTGATCTCTTTGTGCTAGACTACAATGAACCTTGATAGCTGAAGGGTATTTTTCTGAGCCTCCTGAGAGGCTTTCAAAATCAAATATACTTATTTACTGCTGATAGTATTTCTCACGTGAACTGAGTTAGACTTCAGTCATCTTGGTTGTTATTTCTTGCTCATGTTACTCACATATTTTTTATTTATATTTGTCATGTATGTTAATGGTCCTTTGCTATGTGGAAGTTTGGATTTTCCAATATGAAAGCTTCTTTTACTTTTTAGTTCTGTGTTTTTCCCTTTTGGGACTTTGTGCTATTTCTGCTTCCAAAACACAACTATTATTTAAGACTTTTTGTACTGAAGGCTGAATGTTAATGAAGTAATGAGATTATCCAGTTTGGCACTCCCAAATGACTTAATTCCTTTTGTTGCTTGGTGTATTGCCTTTCTGAAGTGTGACATAAGTTAATATCCATAAAGAAAGACACTTTCCTCCACCTAAAAATATACTACCAAACTTGAATTTCCTTCCTATATTATTTTTTTACAGTCATGATTCTGGATGGAAATAAGAAACCAGTGAAGGCAAAGACTTTGGGAAATATTGTGGTAAAGTAAGAAAAATAAATATCTTACCGTTAAAAGAAACTTGCTACATGGCTTGATTGTCTTTTGACTGAAGTTTGTATAAAAATCAGAATAATTGAAGTAATGAGGGTTGAAAAGCATGTCTGTCTCTGATACTGATACCAAACTCTCAGAGTGTTTTATGTTCATTAATGTTGAAAAATTGCAGATGAAATTATGTGAGTGAATGAGTGTGGATTGTTGGGTTTTTTTCTTAGACTACAGCAAAGTGTACAGTTTTCCTAATTATCAAAGTATTGGCACAGAATACCTTCTCTTGTGATGTATGAGCAAGAAGAATCATTCCCTTCAGTTTTATCTTTCAGTTTGATGAAATAGTACAGCAGTACAGATTGGCATGCTGTGGCTTACAGGTGTGATACTGACTCTTCTTTCACTATCTCCTAATCTCAACAGATGCACCTTCTTAGAGGAAGAACATGTGCTTTCTGTTCTCTGTAAAAAAAAGCAAGATGTCTCTGTGTGTGCTTTGCATGAAAGAGTGTTCATTTGTATCAGCACTTGGACAAAATAGATACAGGAAAGGACTCCAGGAAAAAAATAAATAAAAAAACCCTGCTGTGCATCATGTAGGTAATTTTTAGTACCATTTACCAGACCTCTGAAAGATGAATTCCATAAACTGTAATATTCTTTTTGAAAGTACACCTTTCTGGGCACATTTCCTTAGATAAAAAGACCTCTGTGAAGATCACCCTGTGAACATCAGTTACATTTATCTTGCTCTCTGCCTTCTCACTGTTGCCAGGACCTTTCCTTACTCCTGTAACATTCTGTAGGCTACTGCTCTTTACAGCCCATGCTGGCTCTGTATTCTGGATGTTTTACAGGCTTTCAGGCAAATGCCATTTTCCTCAAACAGTTGTTTTTTCTGTTTTATTTTTTTTTTTCCTGAGAGAGAGACACCTGCTTTGTGATGAATGTGGTAGCTGTTTTTTCAGTCACAGAAAATAACTTCAGCTCTGAGCACTTTCTAACTGTGAGCAAATACAAGTCCCTAAGGAAATGTATTCATCCATTTCTTCTGTGGTAGATTTTTGGAGAGTTGTGGTAGCTCACAGTCTTCCCTGCTTTCTTAGATGAATGAAAGGAAATACAAAGTGTCGGAACCCAGGGCATCTCTTTGGCTGCCCTGGAAGCTCAGGAGACCTTGACCAGACAGTCTGGTCACTGAACAAGAAGGATTTACCCCAGTACAGGGTGTTTACAACCCTGTCCAGNGATGAATGAAAGGAAATACAAAGATTAGTATTAACCTTCAGTGAACTGAAAATCTATCAAAAGCTGAAGCATTGGGACAGATGTAGCAATTTTGATGAATTGTTAGTGCAGTTAGCTGAGGATTGCAGTTGGCTGAGGCACATGAGCTGAGGGTGAGAGACAGGAGCTGCGGGCACTGCAGCTGCAGATGTGCAGCACTAACAGTGTGGGTGGGCTGGCAGAGTGCTTGCATGGGAGGTGGAGTTGCCAAGGTGGGGAGGCTTTTTACTCAGCTGTACAATTGAGCTAATGTAACTAGACCCCTGTGGAGACTAAAGTAGTATCACATGAACTTACTGTACTGTGTGATGCAGATGTGTGTTTTCAGGATGATGTCCATACCCTGCCTCATTCTCAGCATCTTCAGCTAAGCCACCAGGACACAGACATGTAGGTTTAACTTCCCCGAGTCACCAGGATCATTTTTGGGCATAGTTTTCTTGTGACATGTATAAGATTGCATTCACTCCATTGTTGATTATGTACATTCATTCCATTACCAAGCACAAATACTTAAAATTGCACCAACCTTTTATAGACTTCAGTTTGCAGTATTGGTAACACAGCTCAGGGTGGAAAACTGTCTTTCAAAGCTCTCACCTCTGTAGTGCTTCAAGCCATAATAAACCATAGGCTTGTAATCAACAGAGAGAGAAAGGTATTTTGTAAGAAAATTGATCCTAGCTGTTTAGATATTCAGATTAGTTATTATTATTCATTATATTATTCATTCCTACTTATTCAACTAGGATGGAATAAACCACCTTCCAGATGTGTTCATGCCTCTCCAGTGCCTGCAGGAGTGGCACAGTTGGCTTAGGGTAGGTATTTATTCTTACCTACCAAAAGAGGAGTGGAATGAACTCCACCTTTAGCAACTCTGCCAAACAAGTTCAAAGATAGACTAACAGGTAATGTTGGAATATGTGTCTGCATACATTTTTGAGTTTTACTCTCTAAGTGCCTGACAGGAGTTATATTATCATGTTAGAAGATTCTGTTTGTAGTTAGTGTCTACCTCTTCCAGCCAGAATTTATCTTCCCTATGTTTCCCCACATTTATATGTTTTCTCAAGAGATTACAAATACGTTAATGTATTTATTTGTTGTTGTTTCATTTGTTTTGTTTTATCTTGCTGAGCATGACTTTTGCTGCAATTGAATAAATAGATAATGAAAAGGGGGAGATTTTTGGGGGGTTTTTTTGGCAATGTATCACTCAAGAAAGTGTAATCACACAGGGATGCTATTATTTTATTATGTCTGTGTTTATTCTATTTTTTATTTTATTTTTTTATTAAAGCAAGGTTTCATGAAGTCCTCCTTCAAAGAAAGAAGCTATTTCTCTCTTCAGCAGTCTTCTACATGTACAGACACTTTCAAATAGTGGGGGTGATCCTTATTACTTGCAGTTTTTGTTTGTCAGCCCAGAGCATGTCCCCCTGCATCTGGATTCAGGGTAGTTCTGACTATTATTCTGTCATATACTCAGCAGTAAAATGTGAAAAAAAACCACAGGGGTTTGTTTAGCCTGTAGCATAGGTGAGTTAAGAAATATTCTTCAGTACTTGGAGAGGAGAGTGGCCATGCAGTGCTTACAATGCTAGCTGTGCAGAAGTGGTAAACTGCTGCTCTTGGTTGTTTTTATCCCAGAGTAACTCCTGGTAAACACTCTTTGTGGCTGCTTGAGGCCTGTGGTTTTCCTAAGTACAGTATTTAAAATATCTATTCTTACAGCAGAACTTCAAATTTTAATTTCATCCTGCAGGAGTCAGGTAGTCTTGAAAGATAGTTCTTACATCTAATTATTCCAACTTGCTGCCCCAAATATGTTCTTTACTTTTCTGCCAGCTGATACCTGTTTTTTTTTCCCCCCTATATAACCATCATCTCTGCCATTTAGACAGATTATTCTTGGATAAAAACCTCTTATTCATACTAATTTACCTGGACAATGCAATAATATTTCTGATTTCCCAAGTCTTTCAAGGTAAAGTAATTGAAAGCAGTGTCACAACATTTGTGATAGAAAGACAAGGGAAAATAAAAGTAACTGCAGATCATGTCGGTGGGCTTGTATGAATTGTTTTAAAATTTATGTGTATTTCTTTCTGAGCTAGAATTTTTGGACATGAAAGATTCTGAGAATTTATTCTGAAGTGAAAATGATAGCAGCAGTGACCTCCATTTCAATTAAAAAGAGCAGTCTGGTTTAGTGTTTGCACTTCTGTTTGCATTGTTCTGGCCTGCCTGTAATTAATTCACACTTGAAAATGTGTATGTACATCTGTAATTTCAATTAGCCATAAGAATTTTCTAGGTTATCTGTTGTTATAAGAAACATTAACAAAGAGAAATCTCATATAAATTATTCTAGTTTTCATCTTGTACATTGAAAACATCACAAACCCATTACATTTATTTTTTAAAGCAGTCATCAGCACTGTCTCATTAGCTAGCACTGTTCTGTATATTCACGCACAACAGGACTACATTTACCTTGTGCTCATTCTTTACAGGGAGTAGTGACTGCCAGTAAATTTGCTGCTAGACCCTAGTTACACTTCCTCTAGTGTTTATATAGTTAATTTTGTACCATAATGATGGAGTTTTGCAGGGTAAGTATTTACAGGTTTGCTTTAGCGATCTCTACTGCATGGAATCACATAAATATGTTCTGCATTCAGCAGGAAGTGAGACAAGGTAGTAGCATCATGCAGTGATTCTGAAAGGCCTTAGTTGCATTGACTTAATTGCATTTAAGAAAAGTGGCTGTGTGAGAGGCTCTGTAAACTACTAATGTTGTGGATTTTTTTTTTTTTGAATTTGGAATGAGTGAAGGAAGAGGAAGAAAAATCAAAATGTTCTAAAAGAGTTAGAATGTTTCGAATTATGACCCACTCCATTGTATCGAGTACATTCTTGCAAAACTTTATGTACAGTGCTGTAAAACTAAAATACATTTCAAAATATTTATTCATGATAAATTTTAAATAGTCAAGATTTATAAAGAAATAGTAATGATAAATTCACAGGTTTTTATGACTATACATTATAAGTTAGCCAAAGAAAAACATGACTGTACTTCCAAAGCAAATACCTTAGAGTGAGTATCCTTTAGTGGAAGAGGTGTTATTCAAAGTAAGCAATCCATTGACAGTTTTCCTATTTGTGGTAATGTGTTCAATATTTATCCAGTATTTAGTGAGCAAATAAATGTTCAAGAGAAAGCTTACTCATTCAATATTTCTTACAATGCGTTAAAAAGAAAGTCAATATCTGTGTGGAAGGATGAAGCAACCTGATGCCAGGATTGTAATCATTACAATGCTCAATAGAATGCTAACCAAGAGAGCTTAAAGGAAAAGGAAAAGAAAAAGGTGCAGCACATTGGTTTTTCATTAAAAAACCTGAAGTTAAGATCTTGAATGACTCAGTGAGTCAACATTTGTGCATTCCAGCTGGGATACACCCATGGGAAAAGTCGCAGCTCTCTCTGTGCTCTCCCATTGGAAAAAAAAGGAGGCAATGACAATATATTTTCTTGTAAGCAAGGGCTATACAACTAGGTAAAGTGAAAATCTGCTAGATCTATAAGATGAAGGGCCCTAGAAAGCAGTGACTTTGAAAGGAGCTTTTTACATTACAGTGGATAAACCTCTGGATACACAGGATCTTTGAATGAAAGGTAGCTGCTAGTGTAACTAATCCGGCAATATGATTCCTTGTTATTCAGTAGGGAAACTGAAGAGGAGCCAACATTACTGTCAGTGGATGTGATGTTAGTTACATCCATTGATGCATTATGCTTGGTTCTTATATCTGTATTTCAAAAGACTATCGAGAAAGTGACTGGATTTTGGGGAAAATACGAATGAGAGTGATCTGAGTACTGGAATCCATGTGATTTAAAAACCTGTGGTATTTAATTCACCCAAGATCAGTAAAATAGTAATGTTTTCAAGACCAGGAAATACTCAGAGGATATCTTTCAGAGATGGCTGTTTATTCTAGCATGAAAAAATTGTAAGCTGAAGCTAGATGCATTCAGATGATAAATAAAACTGTTTTAGCAGTGAAAGTATAAAGACATCAGAAAAAATTCTTGGGAGTATGGTGGTTTATTTCAGTAGTTTTAGGTCTAACCTGGATATCTATTTTAACCAAAAGTTGTTGGGTTGAGGCAGGATTTAGTAGATGGCATCTTTCACCCTGTATTATATGGAAGGTCAGTTTAAATAAAGAACCTGTGCAAAAGATTTATCTTCCTAACAGCCTTCTACATGTTTATCAGCTTTGTCTTCCCTTTACAGATAAAACAATAAGTAGGTCTTCCAGTGTGAGAGCAGTTTGTCCAAAGATGGTTTTTCTAGCAGATGTCTGGCTGACTACTAAATACCATTTGAACTTTCCTTCCTTTGAATTTTTTCCAAGCACTTTCACTAGTTTTTGATGGCTTTTTCTCTTTTCCCCCTAAAGCAAAGTCCACACTGAGATCAACGACTTTTGTGACCCCTTTCAGCTAACTAAAGTAGTATTTCAGGCAGACTGATGAGCTTCAAGATCCTCTACTCTTCTCTACCCTTTTTCCTGTGTTGTTGTTCCTAGAGTCTGAAAAAGCTTCCAGATGCTTTTCAAACTTGCAATCAAAAATTTTTATAAGAGTGATGTTTATGCAGAACACTGCATAAATGCTGAGTAATAATTACAGCTGCCAGTCAAGATTATTTTGTTCCATTCAGAAGCCCAAACTCATTTAATAGTGACTTATATTTGCTTTGACTGGCTGTAATGAAGAGCCTCTGAGTATCATTGCATACCATAAAACAAAAGGATACCTTTTCTGAATTCCAGCAAGGTAACATCTGCAATAATTCTTTATTTAATTTCAGAAATCTGATTTTCTGTGCAAATTCTCTTTTGAGTTCTCTGTCTATAGTTGCTTGGTTCCATTAACCAAGGAATCTTACACCACTTTGATGAGTGGCATTCTAAAAGGATGTGCTATGGTGGGAGTCAGATTTCTTGGGCTAAGCTGAAGGTGGACTGTTCTGTGAAAGGTCTACCACCATTGTATGAAGAAGAAATGAACTGTGAAACAATGCTTAAAAAACCAAATAATGATTGTCATTTAAAATTCTGTACCAGAAAACAGTTACTGTTAAAGTACTTCAGAGTTTGTGGTGCTGTCAAGCTCATTCATCTTAGTCTCTCCAATTTATAATGAAATTACCTGCTTATCTTTGTAAAATGTAACCAGAATGAATCTTTGTTAAATGAACCCATATTATTTGAATCATAATTTACAGTTTGCCTGGTTTCCCTGATGCTGTTTTAAATGTATTCAACCTTTAAATGAGAACTAGGCCTGGATCTGTATCCTTGTGCTTCAACAATTTTAATCATATTTTGACTGGAGTAAATGGAGAATAGTATGATTTGTACTGCTGTTATTGTGCTGGTAACACATAGCTACAGAAATACAGCAAATATGTCCCAAAGAGAAACCAAGCAAAGCAACTTCTTTGTATATTATAAAAATGATAATGGAGGAACCTACCTACTCCTGTCTTGGCCTTTTTTGATCCTGTCCCTTGTGAAAGGAAAGCAAGACTATCTGAGGGGCAGTCATGCTTACTTATGCATACCTGGCATTTTTGGTCAATATATCTCTTAGTAGAAATATCACCAAAAGATCTTAAGTATCAGTTTTTAGAGATGGAGGCAACAGTTTTTAAATGCTGAGTTATTGTGGGTGTGTGTTACATTTTCTAGGGAAAAAAGACCCAAATCAAACATCTCAAAATGTTCCTTTTTAATGGAGGGTTGATAAAAAGCAAGAGGTGTCTGTTTTCAGGCTGCTGTTATTTTTGGACAGTCTCATTTTTTCTCTTCTAGCTCCTTGCATGTAATTATGATCCAGTTCTGCTCCCTTTGGAATTTATGGCAGCATTCCCACTGACAGCAGTGGTTTGAAGGTATATTTGCCTCTGGACATTTTAATTCTGATGTTCTGACAAAGTTTCAATACACATAATGATGTTCTGGCAAGCTGAATTCTACCTTTATTAATTTGCATTTGAACAGAACCTAGAAATTCTACTCAGTCATGATGCCAAGAACTCTGCTCTCATCAAACAATTGTATGTGCTCATTGCTCTGGAATTATTGTGTCTGAAAGACTGACACATGGAAGAGGGAATTCACTTTTTGCATAGTGGATGAATGGGGTTCTAACTGTGAGTACTCTTTCACAGAAAGTCATGGAAGCACATGTTCAGATGTTGTCTGTATTGTGCTATGATATGTGCTGTAGAGATACCTGTGGTAACCACTAATTTAGCACTCTGGTTTCCACAGATGCACAAAATATACTCAGTGGATGTGTTTATCTATACACTTTTCCTAAAAAATCCCCAACAAACAAGCAAAAAAACCCCCAACAAACTAGAAAATGAGACACTCCTGGTCTCTCTATCTGATTAAAAAAGATCCAAACAAGGACAAGAAAACCAAATAGTGAAAGTGAGGGTTGTGTTTTTGGTCATATGTTCCACACTTCTCTGTTTAGATTTTTAAACAATGAGAGAAAGGAAAGAGCTTTTCTAATTTCAGCAATAAAACTGTTTTTTCTATTCAGCGACTAACTGCAAAGTACTGAATAGAGCTGTGGGGAAATTAAGGACTTTATCAATATGAATTGTTTTTTCTCTCCCATCACAAAGATGTTTCAGACTGCTAAATAAATGTAAAGTGCAAAATTTGCAATGACTGAGGCATTTATGAATTGCTGTACTATTAGCAACCAGGCAACAACCACAGTAACTGCCATTCTCTGGTGGCTTTTCTTGAATCTAAACAAGAGGGTTTTTTTTTTCTTTCTTTTAAATGCATGCATACACAAACACCAGGATCAATATATTGTTTTTCTAATCCTTTTTTTTCCAAAGCACATACTCCATGGGTCATGTTTTTATATCACAGAGACACTTACTAAGCTTGAAAGACTTAAAATAGGGCAGTGAATTTCTTGCAGATGGGCAGAAGCCAACCTGCCCTCCTGAACCCTGGGTAACTACCTGGGAAGTGTCTTGGCATTTCTGGCCATACCTTCACCATACTTTCAAGGGATGTGATGTTTGGGATGTGTTGAGCCAGAGCCCTCAGAGAAAAAGCAGTAATATTTATAGTAGTATATTTTATTATGCTAGCTGACCTGAATTAAACTGAAATAAACTAGGATTGTAGAAAATCAGGCATTCAAATCATTACTGGATTATATGACCTTTTCAATGTAGTTTTTACTGTTTACCATAGCTAAGATTTTTTTTAAAAGTCTCTCTCTCTCTCAAACTATTACTATAACTATACTATCACTATATTCTTTTTGTAAATGTAATGTTGGAAATGTACATGTCACAGAGCTTGTGGCTTGTGACTGACCATCATAGGAGACTTGTAATGACACCAGAATTGCTGTGCTACAAAGAACTGTTTCACTGCTAGAGATGTTGCCTTCTGGTGTCCCAGGGATACTATAAATAGAAAAGAAAATACCTCTGGCTAAGTGTTTGCTAGTTAGCACTGCAGGTATATGCTAGTAAAATCTGTATTGTGTATAATTTTATCTTAAATAAACATGTTTGTGTGCTCATTCTCTTTCTGTTATTAGGGGTAAATTTTTGCGTTGATATGCGTGAATATATCTCTCATGTAGTTAAAGAAATGTGTTTGACCCTGTCAGAGCTTTGAGGAAAGAAACAAGTACTTTTTCAGCTGAGGCTTCTGCAGCTTCTCTTCTGAGAAATATGTATGTGAAGTGTCCCATATTTTCTCAGGCCCGTATCATTGACTGAAGAAGGAATGTTTAGTATGTGTTCAAAACTCATTAAATACAATTAGTTTAGAAAGTTCTATTAGTGAATTGTAGCAGTATACTTTCACAGAATTTCTCCAGTATTTCCAATAGTATTATGCACAGTTTAAACAGAAGTGTGTTTTTATTCAGATTGTCAGGACTGAAGTTCTTTGAGTTTTATCTTTTTACAGAAACTGAAGATCTGTGTATCTGATAATTCATCTATCTATGCACATGTGAGTGTGTAGGAGTGTTAGAGAAAGAGAGACCTGTAATAATGCAGTTCCCTGTATCATAGTGTGTATGCACAAATTTCAGACAGATACTTAATTCTTACAGATGTTAAAAGCTAAATGCTGTTAACATATTTATGGTACAGTATATAGTGTTTACTAGACTAAATATTATTTTACTGAGGTGCATGTATTATATAAAAGGTAAGGTCTGGATACTGTGCAGAGCTATATACATATGATGACAATGATATATAGTCTTTTTTTATCAGTTACCAGCATATTATTAAGCTGAACTGTCTCCTGATTGTGTAGACAATGATTATTTATCTGAAAACAGAGTATGAATGGAGAGCATGAGTTGTATTTGTTATATTTGTTTTTCTTACTACTTCCCTCTGCTCTTTTCAATTTAAGGTTGCCTTTGCCTCCTGGAGCATTCTCAGGTCTTTGGGAAAATCAAGAAACATTTCAGAAGTTATATTTCCAAAAGTTTCCAGTAAGAATTATGAAATCAATTATTTAAACTTCTGGTAGTGCTTCAGAACTGAATGACAATAGATTTAACCTGGGAAACAGTTTATCATAAGTTGTCATAATTTTATTGGAGGTCTTTGATATATGTATATTTAATTAAAACCATTTTAAGATAAATCCTTTTTCACCTATAATTTCAGCTCTTGGGTATGCTGCTTTTTCTTTTAAGATCTGAAACAGAAGAAGTAAACCATAAGCTTCTCAGCCAAAATGTCATTTAATCTGAGATACAAACCTGCAACCTTACACTAGCACAGCTTCAAATACTCCTCCTATTGGCATGCAGCCATGCTAACTTGGTATCAGTCCAAAATACACACTTGTCCACTGTGCATCTGAATACACTGGAGGCTCTTTGCTGCATTAGTTATATTTCCTTGTCAGATGAAGTATCCAAAGATTGCCTTACTTCTTTCCTTGTAGAAATAGGTAGATTGGCCCTATACAAATGTTCAAAATGAAAGATTTGGCTCAATGAAAGTAGATTACTGAATTGGTCAGGCAAATTAGTTTTAGTGTGCAATTG
>VWYP01003945.1:176-21723 GCA_013400435.1 Pycnonotus jocosus | reverse complement strand
ACACTGCCTTTTCCTGGGTGATCACGATGCTGCCAACAACTACTTTCCACTGCTGGGCACCTCCTCACTGCAAAATGTAAATGCTTGCCTGCTGCAATCTCCTGGGCTGATGGGTTTGGCCTGCTTAAATATCCTGCACTGCCAGGGAGGGCTCTGCCTCTTGCTGTTTCTTCTCATCCATGGGTCTCTCTTTTCCAGAAAGTAATTCCCCTGTTCACTCAAGTCTCTACTTCTCCATGAGTTTCCCTATGTGTCCGCTTGCTGGTGCTTTTTGCTTCTGTGCCTCTGATTGCTGTGGTGTCTCTAGCAATCTGCTGGGCTGACAGTTTTAGGGAACTGTATTCTTTCCTTGCATAGATATATTCAACTCCTCAGTTCTGTAGATTTTCCTGATACTTGAGTCCAGAAATTCGAAGCAAACATGAGACCAAGTCCACTGTTCTTTCCCAAATGATTCAAAAGATTCTGTACCCATATTAGCACAATCTGAATTTCCCTTAGTGATAGCCCTTTCTGAAAACTGCCCCTAGACTGACTTCAGGAACATCAGCAGTTTTGCTTCAGCCTGCAGTTTGCTCAGAGCTGTATCACCTCCCCAGGTAGAAAGAGCCTAATGCCAAACACAATCTATTTCAGCCAGGTTAACGAGTCCTAAATAATCAAAGTAATGAGGATGATGGCGTGATTGTGATCACCAAATGGATATGCTGGGTATAAGGATTGTATAAGGCTCAAATGAATTTAATACACTTTTAAAACTAACGAAGACAACAAAGCCATCTTGTTAAGGTTCTTGTACCTTTGCAATATGTATTTGTTCTGATGAGATATCTAAGTCTATGTACATGCAAAAAAGGGATAATTCAGCAATAATTGCATCTTATGCAGAATATATAGTGGGTGGTGGGGGATAAACAGCTTGTGAATCAATAAACCATGAGGCTGCAGGCTGAGTTATTTATTGATTTATGACCCACAGCTCCAAGTTTACTTCACATCTAATGCAATTATACTTTCTGGATTATGCTTCATTTAAGAGGCAAGGAAAATATATCATTCCATACCAGGAAACATGCTGTCTGCATGTTAATAATACTTCTAAGAGTTAGATACAATTTTGCAGCTGGATACATTTTGGTGAGGTGTGACATTCAAAATCTAATGTGCTGTCTGCTTGACTTCATCTTAAAAAGCCCCAACAAGACACCTTGCAAAAGATTTGCAGAACGAACCTGTTAGGCTCCATCCGATCATGTTACCAACCTTGACCTGGGCTGTTTTAAAACATTGTGGAGCAACATTACCCCTCCAAACAGCCACCACGAATTCTGCACGAGTTAGCAGCCTGTTCTGTGAGAGACACGAGGGACAAAAGGCAGGACTTCCACACAGGACACTAGAAAATCATGTGGCAAGCATCCTGTTCTCTGGGATGTATCTGAAGCAGATACGCTCTAGAGCACGTCTCAGATTATTTGTTTATCCAAGAGTTTCTACTGGATTCTTCAGGTCTAGGAAGACCACACTGGATGAGGAAATGGTTGTGTGTGAAGGTGAAATCTTCCAACCAGCTCCACAAAGCAGTAAATTGTTGGGAATGTTGATTTGTTAGGCTTTTTTCTTTAATTTTTTTTTTCCCCATAATAGATGTCCAAGAGCACACAGAAGACAGTTCTCTTGTGCACACTGGTAGCTTGCTTTGGAATTTACTGTTCTGCAGGAAGAACACGTGTCTGCTACAGGAGGGTGTAAAGAGTGGTGGTATAAAATCTCATGCCCACCCAGGGACAGAACCTCATAGTGGCACCTGCTCACGTTTCTTCTCTGCATTGCCCTGTGCTGCTCCTGTGTCACAGTCATCTCATCTGGAGCCAGACACCATGGAAAGAGTATTCTTAATACTGTAAGAAAAGATCATTAGTGCAGTATTCAAATTCTTAGCTAAATCACTCTGATTCTCATGACAGTAATTCATTTCAGTGAAAATGTTTCCTTGAAGCAATAAAAAAATTTTTCTCCTTTCTTCACAAGTACAACCCTTCAGCCATGTCTCTATAAATCTTTTAATTGTTTTGTGACCTGTCAGAAGTATAATTTCCCTCACCAACAGCCTGAATCTACCAGGTGCTAAAAGTCTCTTTTATAAGTTCTAAAAGCCTCACATGTAGAGTCCACAAGTTGTCCAAAAGAATGATAAACTCTTTAGAGTACATCAAGATATGAACACTGTGCAGTGAAAATCATGCCAGTATGTGCCAATGTTTTGGCCACATGCTATGAGGAAGAGCAAGTCTGCATATTTATTCATAGAAGAGAGAAGGAAAGAGTTAGCAATGGGCTCTGGGACCTGAGCATGGTCTGTGTGAACTGGCATAGCCTGCCATAAATATTTCCCCTTGTTTTGGGCCCATGACACCAGTCACTGCAGCCTGGCTTTGCCAAGAGGCTTTACAGAGCTCTACACCTCGTCAATGTCTTTTAATTTTGTGTTTGTATTGGAGAGAACATTTTTGTTACCTTTGCCTCAGATTCTAAACTGTGTTACAAGCACACAATAGGAACACAGTAGTCAAATTTTCAGCAAATATGCAGGAGGATGTACCAGGATTTTGCTTCTATATCTTTCTTTACATATTACATATAGTCAACCATTACATTTGCAAAATAATGGTAAGATGCTGTCAGCTGTACTGAGGAATGGCAAACATTTGGTTAATGTGGAAGGCTGCTCTTGTGCCTCTCTCCAAGTAGTGTCATAAATGTTACCCTACAAGCAGCAGTAAGGTGTTTTTTTTCTTAAACATTTGGACTGCAAATACTGGGGAGGAAGAGGAAGGTGTTTAAAATTGATAACTTCACTCTCTCACCTGAGTCATCTGTTCTGTATCTTGCTGGACTCCCAAGCAGGGAAGGCATTTGGTGAGATTGGATCCATCTAGATCACTTTTTATGAATCAGGTAAAATGAATTTTTCCTTGAGGCTGCAGAGGAAGACACAAAGTGTTTTATCCCCTGACATGCAGCTTACAAGACAGCCTGTGTTGCCACTGAGGACATGCACTTCTCCACTGCTGCCTTGTTTCTGTAGCAATGTCTCTAGTCCTGCTGTGGGTTCTCATTTTAAACTCTCGTTTTGAAAAGATATAAAGTCAGAGCTGTTAGTGATATGCACTTGTTGCTATGACGATTTCGTAGTTCTCTTTTTTTTTCTTTTTTTTTTCTTTTTTTTTTTTTTTTAATTTGCTTTTACTCTATGCAGGGCAGAGGAGTTCTTAATTACAATACAATGACAGCAGACTATAACCCTGCGTTTTTAACATGACATAATTATATTAAGTTTAGTGCTGCTATTATGGTTAAATTATTTAGTTCAATGCCTGAAGTCAACACTTTCTACTCATTGCCATTAAAAATGGAGAACAACTCAAGAACAGCTTCACAGTGCCACAAGTAAATAAAGTCATTTACTACAAGTTATTTTTCATCTCAGCAGGGACAGTAGTCTGAGACCAGATTTTTAAGGGCAGAGGGCAATATGAAAAACATAGGGATGAAAATAAATTCTATCAGGCTTAAAGAATTATTTGATGCAAATAAAATGCAATTCTCTGTCCTTAATATATTCAACCTCTCTCACTCCAGCTCACTGGGTTCAAAGTGAATGAAAATGCAAGTATTTACTTCAAATGCAAGTATTTACTCCACATAGCATAATTCAGGATGCCAGCTGTAGCATGTATTTGTTTCTCCTTTTGATCAGCATTTTGAAGGTATGAAAATGACTGTGCTACAGCTACATCTGAAGAAGCACACAATTCTCTGATTTTTATCACCTGGTGTGAAGTTGCAGGCAACAGTTGAGCAACTATCATTAGTATTTCAAAAGCACCAAACCAGATCAGAAAAAAACTTTAGTTTGTGAACAGGATACAACTTCATACATGGTGTTGTCAGTTTAAACCATTTCATCCTTTGGTTAATGGTTACTTGCAGCAGCCTTCCAAGCTGACTCAGTGTTCTAAATGATAGCTGAAATACATGGCGTGTCTATTAACTAATTTCAATAAATTGGAATTAAAGCCATCAGATCTGAGATGATCAGGTATAATCTAGGAGTTCTGGCATTAAACACAGGCTGCTAAATATTTAGTGGAAATCAGGAAAAAGAAAGAGAAATGAAGGTAATCTTTGAAAGTTGTGCAAATAAAAAACTGAACACAGTTTCTCTTCTGAGCAGGTACCAGGATAATTGACTGCAGGGAGAGCATCCAATCTACATGTATTTTAATAAAGTCATGGGAGCTATTTCTTTGTAATTCACATCTCAAAATCAATTCCTGTAGTAAAACTCTAAGGCAGGCTGGGAAAAAAAAAAAGCTGACTGATTGTAACATGGTGGTAAAATAAAGAAATTGCAATATAACTTCTGGACAGGTATTTTTTGGTGAGAGATTTGCAGTTTTCCAGTGAAATGGCCAGTCTTTTTTAAGTTCTGGTTTTTATTGACTTTTTTGTCTTATAATAAACTTAGAATTCATAGGACTGATCCTGTTAGAAGTGGAGCTGTTAAAAAAAAGAAAAAAGGCAAAATTAATTAAGCAATCAAAGTAAATGTCAGCAAAAACTTAAGGAAAGCTGAGGAAGGTGTATTTTTCTAGTTGTGCAAATAAACAAGCTGTGGCATATGCAGCCTGGGTGGCACAATTTCTGGGTGAAGTGGACCATTTCTGGAAGGAAATGAGGCTGTGGCACACTTCTCATATTATGCGTGAGCCCTTCAGAGTTTACAGAGATGAGATTTGGCCTCAATTTACCAAATCAAAAGGTGAATTAAAAATGTGTGGTAAATATCTAACATTTTCATCCCTCTCCCCAGCACTCACATGAAGGTCTCTGACTGAGCCCCCCTTCAAAGTTCTTTGGGATGTGTCTAAAAATCACTGGGTCAAGTATGGGGCTTCAGATTTTGCACTGTTATGTCTGATCTAATAAATTACAGCATCAAATATGGTTATGGAGACCACACTACAGCTCTTTGCTAAACATATACATTATATTGCAAAGATACAGCAAACACAAGAGGCTTTTAGTAGTGTGATACCTTATATTGATGTTTAATATATTAACATCCCAAATAAACTCCTGAGTCAGGAGCTGCAATTTGCATAGATAATGTTGTGCTGTCTTGATGATCAAGTCTCTCTTTTCTTGCAAACTTTTTAATAGACTAGACTAGACTAGAATGTTTTGAGTTGGAAGAGACCCACAAGGATCACCAAGTCCAGCTCCTGGCCCTGAGATACAGTCCAGGGTCCTGACATACTTGACTTGTTTCCTTCAAAGACCCTGGGGGGTTTATTCTCCATACCAAACAGTCATATATTTGCTGGTTTTATGGAGACATGAGCATTAATCTCTAGTATAGGGATTATTTTGACTCTACCTGATCAGAACCTGTAGGATTTACCAAAAAGTTATTCTTGAAAGTATTGACCAAGATGGCAGTGTTCAAGAACTGAACAAATTCAAAGCAATTTAGCTCCAAATCTTCCTCTTCCCAAGCACCTGGACTCCCAGAATTATACAAAGCCTCAATTTGTGAGTTGTTTCTTTTTCTGTACAATCCAGGCTTAGTCATTATGGGCCCTGGCCTTCAAAGACCCTACAGCCACAAGCTGTGGCATCACACAGATGGTATCCAAAAGTAATGAATTCAGAGCATCAAAGTACAGAAGTTAAAATATACAAAGAAAGTCACAGTCTTACCTCAAAGTTGGAAAGGCAACACACAACAGCAAGGTGGAGAATAACCAACCTTTGGAATGGTACAATGGGTAAGTGGCAAAATATCTCTAGGATTTAAGGAACCAATCATCAAAAGGATGAAAGAGTCATACCTTCCCTGTCACACATTCATTGTCCCTACCAATGTAAGGTACATAGTGGAGAGAGAAGTGAGTGCTTTGTAATTTGCCCTTGGTTTGGACAAGTTTCTGAAGTGCTGGTAGCCTGATTTATGAGTCTGTTCTCAACTGGAAACAATTAGATCATCAGATGTGCATCTGGCAACTTGCACAGTGAGTTCATTTTTCTAACCCATCTCCTATCTGCAGGAAGTACTGCAGATAGCTTGGGAGAAAGACATAGTTATGATAGGAGACACTTTAAAAAATGGTTGAGAAACCAGACCTGGATTTAAAAATACCAACCAAACAAACAAAAACCCAGTAAACCCCAAGCCATCCTAGATATAATGTATACTTCATAGACTCTATTATCAATAATGAAACATACAGCCTAGCTAACACAGAGCATAAGAAAACATTGCTCATATCATTTTGCCTCCAGGAAAAGTGGAGAGAAAGAGAACACACAGAATAAATATGTAGAGCAGAAGGATCCTCTGAAGGCTTTAATGTCTCTGGTCTGTGCCCAGGTCAGCACACCTTGATCTCCTTTTTTTCTGTTGTGTTTGTGATCCAATATCCTGTTTCCTTCCTATATGCCAAGACCCTACAGATGTGAGCAGTAGGTTTAATCTGCTTGTAGGTTTGCATTTTTTGTTGCTTAAGTGTGTCTCTTATCTATTCTGATCGTATTTTTGCTTTGGTAGGAGAGGTAGGACATTCCCAGCCCTGCTGAAATCCCATCTGCAAATGGACCCAAGTTTGTAATATGCATGGATTAGACCAGGGTGTAAAACGTAAGATCAAAGAATCGTAGAATCATAGCAACATAGAATCATAGAGTCATAGAACCACAGAATCACAGAATCATGGAATGGTTTGGCTTGGAAGATACCCTAAAGATCACCTAGTTCCAAGTTCTCTGCTGTGGAGGGGACACCTTTCACAAGACCAGGTTGCTCAGATCTCCATCACAAAAAAATTAGTATTAATTACTCTGAAAAATCAAAGTTCCTATTATGTGCAGTACCTCCAATGAATAAATCCCCAATATTGCCATCCATGCAGTTTAGGTGAAAGTTCAAGCAGAAAAAGCACATCCCTTCACAAAGTGTTCTGTAAGGGAGGATTAATGAATATTCATCCTGTGCACATGTCCCGTTTGGTAGCAATAAGTAGCAAAATTGCTGCTTCTGTCCTGAGGGGAGGATTTGGAAGGATTGCAGTAAATAACAGTTGGTGTGCATTAAGTCAGGCCTCACCAGAAATGAAAAGGTAAGAAAAATGAGGAACCTGCCCTTCAATGAGTGAAACAGAGATCCAGGAGGAGTCAAGTTGTTTACTATTGATAGGTAATGTCCTAAAGCTTGAGCAATGGGAAGGCAAACTAAGGTATCACAGATAAATGTTAATTCTGGAATTCTCAAACTTTCCTGTGCTGAGCTGTACAATCAAATATCCTTTCAAGGAAAAATTACAATACATTATGACATATGCCACTTCAATATCCTTTTGTATAAAAATGAAGCAGGTTCAGTCTTAGAGGTATGATCTTTGGGGAAAATTATGGGATTTACAAAAAAAAAAAAAAGAGAAAATGTTTTAGCTGCTAATCACAAACAGTCAGGAATGAATCTTCCCCCAGGAAACTTGCTGAACTATCATTGCTAAGACCTAGAGGAAAAGAAGATGGTCACAATTTCTGACACTTGTAAAAGCCCTCAGGAGACTGAAGTCACTAAAAGGCTCAGCTGAAGGATATGCTATGCATCTCTAAGGGGCTTTTGTGCTAGAGGGCTTGTCATCTGGAGGCCACTTTCAGAGTCTTTTTCATCTCCTTTCTGATATAAAAGACCAGAGAGAGCTGCTTTTCTCATCCATGCCTCAGACATTTGCAGAATAATTCTGCCTGAGTGTTTCACTAGGTGTGGATCTGTGAACAGATGAATTTGTCCAGTCCTCTACCCCCAAGCACCTTCTCCTTGCACACGAATACACCAAATTTCTGTGTTATTCTGCAGATTTGGGAGGGATGCTCTCAGGGCTTTTTTACTTTTTGGGTTCATTTCCTTCTACTTGGCACACATAGAACAAAAGTTTCCCAAAATTAAGGGGTTTGTAACAGGAGTAAGATTTAGTTGAACAGTTTTGGCTGGCGGTGCCTTGTGCCTTGCACTGTTTCCCAGTAGCTTTGTGTTTGAACAAAAAATATTTCAGCTGGCAAGCATTTTAAATCTAAATCTTTGAGGCTCTGCTTCAAAACCTCAACAGTTTCAGTCCTCATCTTAGCTGTTCATGACCCTGGCTGGTTGAAAGGCTGTGACAACACACTCACTGCTTGGGCTTCTGAGAGAAAGTCACTCTACCTTTGAAAATTCACCATTTGAGCACTTGATGTGGAGGCCACTTCTGACCAAAATGAAAATCACAGTGTTAATAGTTGAAAAAGGAGCACAATACTTCTCTGTATTTCCAACTGGTGGGAATGAAAGGAAACAATTCTTCAGACCCTAAATGCCAGAGCACTTTTCCTGCTGTGAAGCATGAAGTCGTCTCCATTGCCACAGTAAGATAATCTGAAGAGAAGAAAGGAGAATGGCACAGTGTGATCCAAAAAATTCAAAAGCTGTTGTATGCCTAAGATGCAAAATATCATAGTGGAGGAAATTTCTTTTGTCAAAAACTTTGGCTTCTGGTGAGAAGATTTGTACTTTGCCCTATCCCCTCACTTTTTTTAAAGCAAATATCCAGTTAAGGCCAAAGAGACGTTTTGTGTTTTCTAGCTTGTTGAACAAGGTGTATTTATTTAGGGCCAGTATGAGCAGCCCTCTTTCTTAGCCAACCCAGATAACAAGGAAATTTCTCTCTGTGGACTGATGTCACATTTGTTTCTATGGAGCCTGACTAGATTTGGCATTTCCAAATTAAATATTTATTTTCCCCTTCATCTCACCTTATAACCAGTCAATTCTCTTAAAACGTGGGACTTTTAAAAGCTTGATTGCTAACTGTTAGGAGTAAGGATATCTCAGATCAGAAACAGGAAAACTTTTCTTAGCCATTTATGCATTCTCCAGTTTTCTTTCTCAGAATGTCTCCATAATTAAGACACTTAAATAATAATCTGGAAAATAGCAATATATATATTTGGAGAGAGTTTGGGGGGCAGAGCAAGAGATTTTTCTTTTGCAGAAAAAGCAGAAAAAAGCAGCTCAATGGAGAGAGGGTTGAAAGCTTAGAAGCAAACCAAAAAATTTATATTGGCAATTAGTTGTGCCTCTTCTTTATTTGCTGCTGTTTGAAACCACACACAATTCAAAAGTTCCATTTTAATTCTATTTAGAGTAGTGCAGGAGAAAGGGAAGAAAAGGAAACTGAGTTTGGCAAAATGGCAAGGCAATATCAAGATGGAATACTTGGCCTCAGAACTGGGAGGCAAGAACTTTCTAGGCTGCCTCCACTATCATTGGATTGGAGAGCAGACACATTGTCCTCTCTCCTAGTTAAACTCCACACACCATCTATACTTCTACTTTCAGGGGATGGCAGTACACATTTGTAAATTATGTTGCTGGGACAAGGAAAATGTCAGGAATTCAGATGACATTCCTAACACAGTGATCCTGCTCATCCGTGAATGAAGAAGAGACAGCGGCAACATTCCTTACTGGAAGTCTCAGACATCTTCTGAGGTCTGCCATCAAGGAAGGAGGTGAAATGGAGCAGAAAAAGAGTGAGAATGTGTTTTTTATGCACTCTGCAAAACATGCCTTTAACTTTGAGTAACACTGCAATTCAATGCCTTTGGAAGCCTCCTCTAAGGGGCCAAAGTGCTTTGTACATGTTCCAGGACAAGTGGTGGGCATAAAAGTGATGTGGAAAGTGAAACATCGGGCTGAATTGTGTCCTGGTAATTATTTGCCTGCTTAGTTGTTTTATGAAGTTGCAGGGTTTTTTTCAGCAACTCCTACTTTCTTACTGTGTGCCCTCAACTCTAGACATAGATATCCTTGCTAAAAAGTGCACTTTTTTCTTTCAGAAATAATTCTTTTCATTAATGCTGAGAATATTTTTAGAAGGTTATTACTCCACATCTTATCCACATTCAACTAATTTTACAAAGGCCTTATGATTTACTAAGAAAAAAATCTCATCTCCTGCTGCTTTGGAGAAAGTAGAGTGACAAAGTCGGTCAGCTGTTATCTCCAGGCATATCTGGATCTTACCTCATTAACAGCATTTTTGCCTTAATTTGTATCTCATACTCTAGACTCTCCCTCATGTCAATGATAATATTTATTGCTTAATAACACTGACAGCTTCTATCCAAACCCAAACCTACAATACACTCTATGGACCCCTAACAGGATCTGCTCCACTGCCCTTCTCTAGAAGTAATCTTGACCCAGATCTCTTGTGTTATTTCTTCCCACCCCCCTTTGATATTTCTTTATTCATTGCTTTCCTTCAGCTGCTTACATTTTCTCTAGCTGTATTTTAAGACCAGGCATGAAGAGTTTTTATGTACAATCTACTGCACATCTGCTTAAAGATTTTTTTACTCCTATGAGCTTTGGTATCAAGAAATTGGAATCTGAGGCCAAGACAGACTGCTGAGAGGAGTACATGCAAGATGACCTCTGTATGTAAACAAATTAATATTGTTTATATACTTGTCCTTCTCATTAACTAGCAAGCTGTGCTTTAGGGTAAAGATGGTTAAAAATGTCCTGCTTATGTATCCACAAGTCCCATGAACATCCACAAGTAAAACATTTAAGTGGAGGTGTTTTGTTGTATCTTAGCAATTTTATTGTTCTTTAATTCCTCTTTATTGCATTAATGATCATAGGCTGTTTGGGAATCTAGACCTCCACAGTGAAACTGGAAAGGTGTTTTATCCATTAAAGAAGTTATATTCTATCAGAAATGCCATCCAAGCTGACAGAATTTTTAGAGATAAATATCATCACAATCTGTAGACATTTTTGTTTCCCGAGGAACAACATTTGTCACTTGACTGGGTGGCAGAAATGAGGTGGTAAATCCACTTGTAGCAAACTTTTTCCTTCCCAAAATGACCAGAGAAGGTCTTGAGCTGTGTGGCATGTAAGGAGTGCAAAGGCTGGGCAATGCTGTGGCACTCAGCACTGTCCCTGCACTGCCAGTCCGTGGGAGAACAGGACATGTACAAGGGAAGGCAAAGCAAGGATACTGCCTCTGCTGAAGCTGCCCTGCCTGTCAAAATCAGCAGCTGATATTTCCACCTAAGCTGTATGAACCCAACAGAATCCATCTGCTGAACCATCTGTGTGATGAATCACTAAAACTACAGTCCATCTGTTGTTTCACTGCCACAGAGTTTGCCAGCCTCACCCTTTACTCCATTATTTGAAAATTTTTCTTTCCCTCCGGGCCTCCTCTGTGCTCTTGTCTCTCTCCTTTTCTGTATCTTTTTTGGTTTGTTTTGTTAATACATTGCCTTTCCAATCTCTGAAATGTAAAGAAGGAGGAAGTTATATTCCTACTACTCTCTGGTTAGCCAGGAACAACTTTGCTCAAGGCAAAATACAGATGTTATGTGTATATAATCGTTGCCTCTCTTCAGCTGCTCTGTACCAGGCAAGAGATCAAGGCTGTTTCACACTCCTTAAGAGTCTCCCCCAGATTTAGCCTGCCACATGAAAATATTAGAAGTTTAGATTGTGTGTTGACTTATTCCTCACTCTTGAGGGAAGTATTTTTTATGTATTTTTACCTCTCAGCTTGAAAATTCAACCTTCCCTTTATTGCCTAAAAAAGGGGGAGAAATGTCCAGTTATATCTTTGCCCATCTGTATCTTATATTTGGGGAAGACTCAGCTGAAAGTCCTTCACAAGAGGACAAGCTTTGGCTGGCATTAGCCATGGCACAGAGCTGAGAGAGTGGATATGGGCAGGAAACACGGCTGTATGCAAAGTAGAAGGCTGATTTCTGTGCAGCAGTAAAAAAAGGGGGAGATATAATCTCTTTTACACTCCTCAGAATCCAACCAAGCAGATTTTCCCTATTTGCTCTCAGCTTTGATGTTTAACAAGAACAAAGGTAGAATTTGGTCCTGTGTGAAGGCATAGAGAAAAGAGGAGAAAGAGACCTCCTTATTACTTGTTATTTGGAAAGGAGATTGGTGTGCAAGCAGAAATAAGGATCGTGATATTTAAGACCTTGGCCATAGTGAGCAGGTTTCTGTGGTGTCAGCATTGACATTGACTCAGCCTGGGCTGGGAAGGCAGTGTTGGACAGCCTGGGTACCACTCAAGGACAACACGGTTTGCAGCAAGCCCACATCTGTCCCCTCTTTCTGCAGCACCTTCTCCACCTGTGCCCCTGCAGCCTCGACTATGCAGAGCAATGTTACAGAGCCCTTCAGAGCAGGGCAGGGGCATGCAGCCATATCCCCAGCTCTCCCACAGTCCTTGTGGGATGACTGAGGAACGGGGGAACACATTTTTGTCAAGGCCTGATCACACTGGAATGCCTCACTGTCACTGTATCTGTCCCAACCAAATACAGAAAAGCTGCCTGGTGCTAATCCCTAATGCAGCCAGGCTGCCTTGAGAGGTGCTTGAGGCCTCAAACCCCATCCATGTTTAAGAGGCATTTGGACAGTGCCCTTAGTATGATTTAGCTCTTGGTCAGCCCTGCAGTGGTCAAGCAGCTGGACTAGATGGTCATTTTAGGTCCCCTTCAAGTGTCCTATTCTGTTCTTTATTACCTGCATTCACGGAGCAGAAGTGTTTAGATCAGTTGTTAGGCTTCTTCTCTGCATCCCCTTTGTCTTGAATTCCCCTTTCTCTCTAGACTTTAGAAGGACTAAAGAGACTGATCTCTTAATTTAGGCATTGAAATATATGGCTAAAAAAGCTGTCTGAATCACTCCCCCTTACTTTGCCTTGCTAAAGGTTTAAAGTGATGACAAATTCACTATCTGCCACCACCAGGAGATGTTCAAATGGTTAACTATATTGTTAAAATAAAGAAAAAGGCAACAACCTGGGCCTTTAATTTCAGATTAGCTACTATTTAGCTTCAAACTCCAGCCAGTGGATCTTCTTAGACTTTTATCTACTAGATTAAGGACTTTCTCCTGACAGTTATCCTTTTGTACAGGAATTTATATTCCTGCACTTGGGGACATCAGAGATTAAAATCAGAACACAAGGAGCACTGAAAACTGTTGTGCTTTGTTTAGGAGAGGGGAATTTATAAAATACCCAGGCTGGTGTGACCACTTTTCACAAAGAAAGAGTAAATAAGAGTGATGTGCTCTTTTGACAAACAAATGAGAGAAACAGCAGCAGCAGTGTGAGCCTGGGGAATAGCGATTTCTTGGCATTTTTGGAAGGACTGTATCCCTGCCCTTTCATGCCCCATTCACTCTCAGACAATGATTATTCAGTAGTTTATCTCAGGCAAGAAGCAGTGTCTTCACAAGAGTAGTCAATGGAATTATTTAGTACAAAAAGTGTGTTGAATGTAAACAGTGACTAGAGAAGCCCAGGAAAAGGATTAATTCTCTGCATGGATGAAGAAAGGGAATAAAAAGCAGAAATACTGTGGGCTCATAGATCTAGCCAATTTTCAGAGGTACTGCTCTGGAAGGGTTCAAGATAATGTTTCCGGGCAAACACAGAACAGCACTGTTCAAGGTACGCCTGTTTTTGCTAAAATGCATGCATCTGCTTAAAATATCATCCAGTATAAGCAAATTTGCTGTGTTTTATGGTTTTCTTCACTGTCCAACTGACTTGCATCCAGCTATTCAATTGGATTGAAAATTTTTGAGCTCAAATGAGTTGAACAGTTCTGTGTAGCACGACTAGATTATATCATTATCATTTGGAAGGAACCTAAAGAGACCATCCAGTCCAACTGCCTGATCATCTCAGGGCTGACCAAAAGTTAAAGCAGGTTATTTGGGGCATCATCCAAATGCTTCTTAAACACTAATAGGCTTGGGGAATTGGCCACATGTCCAAGTGAGAGGGAGAGCAAGGTGTCCCCTAGCCAGAGAACTGCTGCCTTGGCAGACAGAAGAGTGGGGCTGCCTGGAGGAGCAAACACAGGGTGGTTTGCTGTTCCTGTAACAAGAGCAGCTCAAGGAAGATGAAGGAGGAGAAAACATTGACCTATTGAAAGATAGGGCACCAGTCAAGACACATAAGAAGGAGCAGCTATGGCCCTTACTCTCTCAGACACCAAGAGCCATGGTAGATAGGCAATGGTGTCGTGCAAAATGTGACTCTGGGACAAGTGCTAAAATCCCCAGCTCTGCAAGTAGAAGCAGTCTCAGAGTGACAGACCTTGCTGAGATCTGGCTTGCTGGTCACACGTGCCTATTAATGCTGCCCCTGGCTCTGGCATTGCTGCTTGTCACTGCACTGCACAGCAGTGCTGTTGTGCTTACAGCTAGCTCAGGTGTCTTTGACGCACCGCTGTGCAGACAGGCTGGATATTTAACACCCATTTGTTTTTTCAGTTGGGCAATTTGTAGCTCAGGATGGGAACTGTCTCAGCAAATGAATCCATGTGCTGAGTGCAACCATCCAGGAAGACCCTCTGGTAGCTGCTTCTTCTTGGCTTCTGGGTTTGCTCCAGGCTGTTTGGTTGACATGTCTGCAATGTGTCAGACCTGTCTGCATCTGTGCAGATTTTGGTATTTCTGACTCGGGGAGCACAGGTTGGAGGGCAAATGTAACCTCCAATTATATAATCTTTCTCCTCTAACAATAAAACCAACCAATCAAGCCAAAGCAAAACAGACAAACAAAACCCAAAAAAACCCTCTGAAATAAAATCTGTGACTTTACAGCTCAGGGACTCAACCTGGCCTGGTGGTTATCCATGCACCAGGCTATTTTTTTCAATTTCTGTCTGTGAACAGGTATCAGATGAAAATTTCATCAACACACGGGAATTCCTGAGGGAGTATATTTGATTTGGAAAACAAAAGCATTCGGGGAATTTCTGATAAGCTCTGCTTAGAACTGATGATTTTCTGAAAGTTACTTAAACAACAGAAGTAAATAGCCTCATACAATATGCCAGCTAATTTTTTATGACAACTGATGGCAGACAAATAGAGAGGGAGGATGTCGAAAAACAAAATGATTCACCAGAAAATATTTGAGTTCTGTACAAGCAGTCAAATAATGATAGATCTCAGTCAGAAATAATGTAGCCATAAAAAAAGATGAATTGGATCATTGTCTTGAAACAAACATTGTAACAAACTCTACTCCACAACCACAAAAAATAAATTTAGCTCATAGCAGATGACAGCACTTTCTCAGGGAAAGGTATACAGTCAGCATATACATTTTTAAAGGAATTGGCATTGGGAAAGAGCACTCTTCAAGCACTTAATAAAAGTGATTTTTCTTTATGACTTTCATTTAAAATACATTATGAAAATCACTTGATTCTACTTGGCTGCTGCCAGATTTTGAATAAATGACTTTCAAGGCCCACCACAATGCTGGAACTAATTTACTATATTAGAAGGAAACATTGTCAGAGCAGCATTTGGCATCAGTCACATTGATTTGGAAGTTTACCACCATGTAAAACCTCTGTCATAGGACTGTGGTGTGAGGCATGGAGACTGACATGGGCTCATTGCCATGGAAGGAAGATCTTTGTCATCCTCACCAAACACACAGAAAACAGGTTCAGATAAAGGCTCTTGCTTTATGATTGCCTGTTGTGAGAAACACTTACAGCAGAGTTCCCCAAAATTTAGGTCACCATTTGGATCCAACTGAGTGCTGACCTGAGTTAGAGGCTGCCCTTCCAAATGGCCCATCACATTTGTCAGTGGAAATCTGCCCTTCTCTTTACCAGAAAAATTGGAGTCAGTGTCACTTTCTTGTAAATGCTGGTTGGTTATCTGCAGCCTGTCTGGAGGGGATCCTCACAGCAAAATATTGAGTTTGTCATGCATCTTGTCTGAAGCATCTCCAACAGAGCAAAAAAAATACTGCCTATGAATTGTGTCTGAGGATTCTGTAATATTTAGACACTACTTGCTACCATCCAAATGTTTCTGGAAAGAACTGGAGCTGGTAAAAAAAAATCCTGTGTAAATTCTCACAAACAAGGCCAGATTAAACTTGACCTAATTTTTCATTTAAACATTCCAAGACATGATATTCCTCCCTCAGTGATGGTGCCAATAACAGAGCAGACAGACTGCCAGCAGAAAGTTTATAAGGAGATATGTCTTCTTGCACTTTGGAAATTAACTAGAAGAGGAATTTTGTAAATTTTTAGGCTTTTGCAAACAGCAAAGAAAACATAGCTGGAGGATCTGCTGCCTTCTTTCCTGCTGTATTTGTGTATGGTCTCAGGACAGTCAAAGGTGGCAGCTTGCACAAGGCACTACTGCCTGAGAGTGTGAGCCAGTATGGGAGGACTGGAGCCTGCATGGCACATTTTTATTATTTATATATTTGTGGGTTAAGGTGTTGATTTGCAGGTCTACATAAAGGACACTGGAAAATGTTGTCAGTTGCAAGGGACTGTTTGCCATCTGCTGTGTTTGCTGTAAAGCACCCCAGGTTGCATGAAGACAATTCCTTGATATTGTCTTGCTCTCCTACCTGCTTCCCCAATCTCACATTAATCTCACCTTAAAAATAAATAAATAAATAAATAAATAAAGGCATCTTTTTATCAGGTTGTATTAGGCAGCAGGAAAATTTGCTGTCTTTGTAATCTATGTATCTCCAGATGGGTTCACCTAACCCAAGCCAATTTATACTGGTGATATAGTATCCCACCAGTCACTGGAGAGGGGACAGTTACTTCAGAAAACAATATCTGATCTTCAGGTTTCTATCAAAAATGTAGGATAAAGTTATGCCTGCAAAGTAATGATTTTTTTTTCTTTCCTGTAAATAAAGTGAGATTTATACAAAATACTGGCTACCAGGCAGCTGGAGCTGAGCAAAACCCATCTCTCTCAAGGTCTGTTCCTGATTCTCCTTCCAAACAACTCAAACATGCTGCTTCAGCTGTTGCCCCTATAAATGTGCTTCAGTGGATACAATCCCAAATTTATCTGCATAGCAGGCAGTCCAAGAAAAAAAAAAAAATGAAGTACAATCCCTGCTTCACCCCATCCCACAAAATTAGAGATATTTTTCTCTTCAAACACATTTTGCCCACAATTTTTTAGAAAGTTGTCCTTGAGAACATGAGTCCTTCCTTCATTCTTTGCAGATTTCTTTATTTATGGATGTATTCACTCCCTGAACTCTTTGACTTTTCTGCAAAATGGATGTGTGTGCTTCAAATAGGTTTTATTGCTGTAATCCTAGTCTGGAAACCTTCTTCAACTAGCCCAAACAGACTTATTTCTATGTTGAGCAGGTTCAGCCCAGTGACTGTGAGGCGCTGCTAATTTATTGTAAAAAGTCTGAGACATTTTTCCCTTATGGAAATACAAACATCCTCTAGGCTTTATAGCTTCAAGGCTGTTTTTTAAGCTAAAGTCTACTGCCTATCAGAGCATTGCACCACTTTACTATCTAAAAAGAGGGCTGCGGCTCAGTAGGGCAATAATCATGGTGAAGTTTTCAGTTGCATGGGTAAACATTTGGGCCACTGCCCTTCACAGGAAGAAAGATTTCATCAGGACATGCACACATATTTGTCCCACTCGCTCTTTTGGAAATGCCTCCACAGCTAGACCAGAATAAGAAGTCATTTAAATATGGTCCTGCAAAGCTGAATTCTCCTCTGCAGTGACCAGCTGGGCTGGTTTACCCATTTACAGTGACCTAAACCATATCTCACACTTAAACTGGCCTAAAAGGGACCCTACAGCCCATTTTCCCACTCCTATAGGAATGGAGAACTGTGCTGGTGCCTGTGCTGTGGCAACTGCATAGTGAATACCTTTTCCACACAGCAAACAATGACAGCCTGCTTTACAGGCTGGTTACAGCAATAGGTTTCAGATTTGTAAGCTAATCTGTGACATTTACTTCTGTCTTAGATTGGCAGTCACCAGTGAGGTGAAAAATGTTTACTCCTATAACAGATGTGTATCTTTGCTTAGGTATTTTTTCTACTGAATAAATACGTGCTTGACACTATTTCTCAGGGGAGGGGCAAAACATACTCACCACACACAAAATTTAAAAAAAAAAAAGTGGAGGAGGTACAAAATGAAGAAAAAATAGTATCTTCCATCAGAGAGTTTTTCTGTTTGGAAAATGAGAGATGAGGACCATAATATAAATAAATTATGCCCTTTAACAATATCATAGAAACAAGCAAAATAATAACCTGTCTACATTCCTCATGGAAAAATGTTACTGACTTTTAGCCCAGAGAATTGTTATTTCATATGAGTGAAACAACACAATTCACATTCATATCCTAGGCCAAAGATTACTTAGAAATTGGAATAGCTTATTGTGTTTGTGACGCACGAGCTTCTAGAGCTGTTGAATTTGTCATTATTTCAGTTTCTTTCAGAACAACAATCAATATCCACAATCTGAAAATGCAGTAAACATTTTTTCTGTGAGTGAAGTTCTTTTTACGTGCTTGAAAAATTCTGACTGAGGTTTAGTATTTAAAAAAAAAAAAATAGCACTCAGCTTTTCATTTGACTGGGGTTTTTTTGTCAGAGCACTTTATAATCCAAGTTATGCAGCTTCACAACTGGAATTAACCTATCCTCCAAAACCTGAATTTCTAGGAAAAAAGTAGATGGAAGACTTTCTTGAAAATAGTTGGGGGAAGCATTCTACTTACTGGCTACAGAGCAAGGCAGCTAACTGCTTAATTTAAAACATTTAATAAAAATATATAAGACTGAATTTGAGAGATGGTGTTAGGTTTTATGTCCAAAACCTGAAGGGAGCTGACAAGAAAGATTGAGAGAGATTTTTACAAGAGCATGTAGTGACAGGACAAGGAGGGATGGCTTCAAACTGAAATAGAGTAGTTTGGATTAGATATTAGGAGGAAATTATTTATTGTGATGGTCATGAGGCACTGAAAGGGGTTGCCCAGAGAACTTGTGGGTGGCCAATCCATAGTAGTGTTCAGGGCCAGGTTTGATGGGGCTTTGAGCAATCTGGTCTTAAAGTCCCCTCCAGCCCAAGCCATTCTTTGATTCTATGATTCTGTGATATTCAAAGAGTTTTACTGTCACAGAGGGCAGAATCCAGTCTTCAGTGTCCTGACAAAATAAAGCATTCTCTATCTTTGATTGCCTCCTATCTCCCTCATCCTTTCTTTTTGTTCTGACTGGGAAGTTATCTGTTGTTAACAGCATAAATTATCAAAAGTATGTCCTTGCTAAAGTCAGCCAACAAGCTCTTTATGACTCAGAAAAGAAGCCTTCTGGTCATTTGGCTCAAGTGGAGCCATATGGACAATCTACCTCCTAAATGGCAGTGAATCAGATAAAGAGATTCCCTCCCCCAACACTAAGCAGGAAGTGTTGACCTAATTGACAGATAAAGGACCTGGCAGGTTAAATGGAAAAGAAACTGATATTGTCATTATTTGTAATGCTTTTTACCTCTAGGTTCAAGAAAGCAATCAGAAGTTCACACAAAACAAAATAATTTATGTAGAGCCTTGTCCTGTAAATCCTGCCTATCACAGTTATCAAGGTCAGCTGTGTGTGAATTGCACAAGAATCTATCCATTACAGATGTAGCTGTTACGGGGCTTCCTTTAATAGCAATCCAACTATTCAGCTATGGTTTAAGCCTGAGCGCCCTTCCTGACACTGCTTACAGATCTGAGGTATTCATAGTTCAGATGCTTGCATTAAATTTTATTTCTCTGGCCAAAAACTTTTCCTTTCCTTCCATGAACCACTGTCAAGGTCTTATAGACATTTTAACACTCATGCCTCAGCTACTGCAGATGCTGCTGGAACAAACTGATTTTTACAACTCCAAACTTCATTTCTTCTGTTTCCCTACACTCTGCATTTGACTCAGATAACATTGTTATGGCAGTTGCCTGGAGAAGAGGAGGGGAGACCTCATGGCAGGCTATAACTTCCTCATGAGGGAGGTGGAGTGACAGCCACTGATCTCTTCCTTGTGGTGACCAGAGACAGGGCTCAAGGAAATGGCCTGAAGCTGTGTCAGAAGAGGTTTAGTTTGGACATTACAAGAGCACTCTTCACCCAGAGGATGGTTGGGCACTGGAACAGGGTCCCAAACCTGACAGGGCTGAAGAAGTGTTTGGACAACACTTCCAGGCACATGGTGGGATTCTCAGGATTGTTCTGTGCAGGAACAGGAGTCAGACATTGATGATCCTAATGGGTACCTTCCACTTCAGGATATTCTACAACTCTGTAATTCTGTAATAGGTTCCTATTACAATCTGTTTCCTTTCTGATTCAGCATTAAAGTTTCTCCTTTTTCTGCTGCACTTTGAGAAACTCCTCTCACAAATTATAACATGCATATTTTATAAAGCAAATTGATATGCTAAAATATGCACAAATTGGTCTGATTTTGCCTAAAGGCATCTGTCCAAGCAGGAAAAAACCTTCAGAAGTTCATTATTTGCATTGTTACAAATGCTGTTCCTTACAGAGATATGGATGAAGAAATCATGTCACAAAGAGGCAAAAGAAGGCCCAAAGTTTTTGTCATTTGGTTTGGCTTTTTTAACCACAAACTGGATTGGGAAACTATAGAATCCAAACATGTTTTGGAATAAAATAACATCATGCCCAAATTTGCACTTTGAATCAATTTAGGCAGGGACTGATCCCCAGAGAATTCCCATGTTCAAGAAGTTATTCCCAGGAAAAAACTGAGATGCTATTAGATCCAGAGTCCATATTTAAACCCATAACTCTCATTTATTCATTTTGGTGTTGAGCTGGTGTTCTGGTCTTGATAACACAACCATGGAGAGAAGTGTGGAACTGCAGTGGACATTAGAACTATGAAAGGAAACATAAATATGTAAACTGGTGCTCAGTGAAGGAAAAATGCAATTATCTTGCACTGCTTCCCTTTCTGTTGTGCTGAGAATCAAGAAGAGACTCTTCTGTTCAGTCCATGCTTCCTCACTCCCAGCAGGGCTGGAGTCCCCTGGCAGAACATTGCCAGGATGTTTACTCACAGCAGCATTCCTTACAGCAGAGAACTACGGTATAAGGTGCAAGAAACTTGTTTGTCCTACTTTATTTACAATCTGATCAGTGAAGGAACAGCCCTGGAGCCATAACCTGCACAAGTCACTGAGCATTTTGCTGTTTACCAGGCTTTCATTTCTCCTCACTATCATCTAGACAACCAGCTTACTAAAAAAATGCCCAAGGGTGATTCAAAGAGCAAGGAGGCACAGGTTTGCTCCATCTGTGTCAGGACAGCAAAGCACAGGCAGTGAGAGCAGACCACATCCAGAGAGGCCAACACAGTGCTCAAGACCACTGAAGTGAATATTCCTAAATGGTTGTGTGTAAAGTTTTGGCCACATTATTCACGCATGTGAAAAACTGCTTGCTTGCTGGGGTTTTTTTGCTTTTTTTTTTTGGTTGGTTTGGGTTGGGTTTGGGGGTTTTTTTCCTTTTTTTCCCTTTTTTCTCTCTCTCTTTTTTTTT
>VWYP01003941.1:0-17423 GCA_013400435.1 Pycnonotus jocosus | reverse complement strand
AAGAAAAAAAATTAACTGTGACAAAAAGACAAAGAGTTCTACTGAATTTTGCATTGGGATGAAAGTTAACTTTGTGCTTAATGAAATAATACAAAAACCAATAATGTAGTTATAATTGCCAGCAGTAACTAACAGGAGTTAGATGGCTTTTAAAAACACTTAGGAAAAAAAAAATACAAAAGTAATGTTGTTTTTTGACACTAAAACAAAAATCAAACTAAGGTGAAACATAGTTCTATGAACATTTTAACCTATTAATTTAACTGAGTCTGTACTACAGCTTTTTATTCAGTGCAGGCATTAAGAAGCACTTTGATTTACTTCGCTACCTATTTTCATGGCACTTGAGGCTAAAGTAAAATCTTTGGAGACCTCTAATTCTCCCATGGACGCTGTTGTTAATTTTACTTGAAAATTAACAAACACATATGAGTTGTAGAGGAGAAAGATAACACAGGCTAAGACATAAGCAAATCAAGCTCATTTCTTAGAAAAATCAGAGTAAAATATAATGTGGAAGTAAGCTATGGGCTGAAGATTCACTGCTTCTATAAAGTGTGTAACAAATACATTGGATGTGAAAATATACTTATCTACCATTTAAAAAAAAATCTACATTACACTAGAAGCCTAATTTCAGGATTATATATTATATCTGTGGACTTCATGTTATGTCACTCATTATTTAAGAGAGTATGCAATTAAAAACCAGCCAAACAAAAACCCTCCCCAAAATGAAAAGGGGAGTATTTTTAAAACAAGTATATGGAAAGAAAGAAAATAATGTTGGAGACAAAGAAAGTTACACCAATGGAGAATTAAAGAAAGGTCAGATGTTTAAAGGGCATGGATTGAATTTGTTTACTGTAAAGGACTGGTCTTGCAGTCTCTCTTCAATATGTTTTAGTACCAAAAGAAATTTTAAAATTCTTACAATGATTGTGCCATACATTCAAAATTCATTACTTACATTTTGAAGAAGCTGTTCAAACCAGTCATACCCTGTATCTCTACAAGCTGCAACCTAAAAGTAGTTTTGAGAATAAATTGGTTAAAAAAAGGCATCTGAAGAAAAATTATTTCAATACAGATGTCATCTTTAAAGATCAGTAAACATGCACAGATATTTTTTCCTAATATTTGGTAAAATATCTTTGGAGACCAGAAACTTTTTCCTGCATTTGAAAAACAGTTCTCACCATTTAAGTGATCTCAGAATTTGTATCCCATACAACACAAGGCCTATACATTTTACTGGAGATTGCTACCTCTAATGACAACCAAATTTTGGGTTACTAGAAGAACATTTTGTACAGATTAAAGTACAAGTACAAGTCTGACATATTAAAAATGAACATGTGTATATATATATATATATACATGTACATATTTTTATATAAACAAACTAAGCCTTCACTGGTATCATGTGTCAGGAACAGCTCACAGATGTTCCAAAAAAGAATTGGCAGGAGAACTGAGAATTAAACTGAAGTCAAATAAACTGACTGGTCATTCTGGAAAAATGCACAATACACTACAATTTAGTAAAAATATTAAAAAGCAGTTTAAACTCATATTTTTAAGCCATGAGAAGAGTACTTTTATTTGATATTTACATGTTGTTATAATTGATATTAAAATACCTTTTCAGTACAGTGGCTTTACACAATATATTTTCACTACAAATGTAAATGCATTTTATTTGAAACAGATTTTTGAGACATACAATTTAATTTGCTGCTCCTAAAAAGTAGATAACATTATGCAGACACTAGTTTACCTTGGGTGAGAACATGACCTTGCATTTGTTGAAACAGCTTGATAACCTTTCAGAATAAATGTTATCAATTGAGGAAATTTTTCTTTTAAGAAACAACTTCTTAGTTAGGTTTAATTATATGCTGTTACTAGCATTTCCTGAAAAATGTTACATATAATAGAAACTTGTGGTGTTTTAACTGAAGAAGTATTTTCCACAACCTGAATATAATGTGGTCTCAGTTATCACTGCCAGCAGATTAGTGAGCATTTAAAGTTTCCTATAGTCTGTTCCATCAGATTAATAATTCTAGCACGTATTCAGTGTCAGGAGACATATAAAGAAATTGATCTGATAATTAAATTACTTGTGTATTTCTAAAAGACTACAGACAATATTCCAAAGATACTGAAAACATAATGAAATTTTACATGCAACTTTATTAAAATTTGTTTAACATACCACATCAGTGATGTTTAGTATTTTCCTAGTCATTGCTTCTTTGTCATGATGTAGAGTTGGAGTGAACCAGAGCTTCTGGAATGTCTCATTTACTAATTTCTGAAGGAAAAAAAAAATCATAAATAAATAATTTTATCTCGGCATGTAGGTATTATTACTAATATATCTGTACAATAATTTTTTTTACAATATGTGCACTTCCATAAGGAATTATTCAACCTACGTTATACTGTTGTAGAGAATGTTATCTGAGATAGACCCAGATTACTATTACAGCAGTTATAGTGGTCTCTAAGCAAGCTTCACTAAAATGATCACTAGGAAGTGATGCTACAAGAAATGGAGTTACCATTTTCCTGCACTAATTTGCATTCCTCAGGAAAGCATAGTACCCCTGAGAAGCTGACAACTGGACACAAGATTACAATTTCTACAGCAGAATAAGCAGCAATTGTAGATTACTTTGGCATTTTCAGAGCAGCTGTGACAAGGCAAGGAAGAGAGAGAAGTCAAGTCTCTCTACCCAAATATAGGAAGTTGGTTCCCTTACAATGTTTTTCTATAAAGGAAAAGATGGAATGGAATGAAAGTGAACTATTCCAAAATTATTTATAAAGCATATGCTTGTAGGAAGCATTCCTCATCCATGGAGACTTAAAAAAATACATTGCAGATACTGCTTCATCTTTATGAGGTTGTTGGAAAGGCAAGGGAAAGGTCATCCTCCTTTCCTAGCAGCACCTTAGATCCAGCTGTTCATCTACTTCTTGATTAACAGTCTTCTCTGAAAGCCACTTGGCATTAACATATCTCAAGTGGCAAAATTATATGTTGCAGCTTTAAAGTTCCAGATTTCAAATCCCACTGAAAGTGTGATACAAAATTATTACAGGTGTATTCTTAATTACCCAACAATTTTAAAATTCTTTTTACCAAATCAAACAAAAAACATCAGTGTCAGGTTTATGATTCAACACATAATCTTAGGTTTTTGCCCTTCTGCATATATATCACACAAAGATTAGAATATGATCACATAAGTAACATTTTAGGGGGAATAACTGATTCATTTAGCATTCAGAATTAATGCAAAATTTTCAAAGATTAATACTTTATATTTTTTTATATGGAGAATGTATAAATCTGGCATATACTAACATCAAGTACTTAATTTTGACTTAAAGTTTATTTTGTTTTCAGAAAGGAATTTTATATACTAATTTTACTTGTTAGAAATGAGAAGTATCAGAGACAATACTTGCAAAGAGAAAAAACCCCAAAACTCTAGATAACAACTTTTTAAAATCCTTTGACTGTCAGCAAGAACTTGAAGAAAATAGAAGAAAGAAAAGAAAATCAAGTCAGACAGCAATGTAGAAAGCTATTTGCTCCTAAAATTTAAAAATTAATAAAATTAATAAAAATTACAAAGGAGCAATGAAATATTTTTGATTATTTTTGCATCAAAATATAGAAACCAATTATGATAATTTAAATCCTGAAGGATATGTTTCATTCTACCTTAATGCCTTCTTCATCATTGACTCTCCGAATCATTTTTACACACATCTCAGTAATTTTGGGAAATGTTGGTTGTTCAATGCAGATATCCCTAAGTATCTTTATGACTCTTTTTCTGACACTGATACCAGTATCCTGTGAGGAGAAAAACATTATGCTCTTGAAAAGAAATCAGACATATTAATTAATGTATTATATAAATTATATTTGAAGATCACACAAACTGACCTGAAAAATGGATTCAGAAAACGCAGCTAAAATACTCTGGAATATATTTATACGAAAGGTCAGCATAACTTTATTTGCAACAATTCTAAAGGTTTGGGCTGAGTCCTCAAGACATTGAAACACTTCCTCCATTTATATTATCCCAATTAAGAAGTCATTATGTTGCAAATGTATAATGCCATTTCTTAATTCAAGATCTTACAAGCTGGATGCGATGATTCTTTAGCTACTGTTTATGAACACCCAAGACACTTTGTAAATCTGGACTGTAATACCTCAAAAGCCTTTGAATAAAGCTTATGGATGATATGTGCAGCAAATATTTTCCATTTTCCTAGGCTTCATCTAAGGACAAGGATGAGTAGCTTCATTTCATATTACTTAATTCTATATATGTTTAATCTAAATGCCATGATGAGTGCTTTTATGCATGCTCATATGGACATCTCCAAAACACTTTACAAGTGTTATCTTACAGTGAAATTAACACTGTATTTTATCTGAACATCCAGCCAAAACCCACTGTTTATACAAAAACTCTAATAAAAAGCCTTTTAAAGCACTAAAACATGGAATAAAAAAACAAAGTAGTTATTTTTTTTTCTTTTGGATTACAAATGGCAACTTTAAATTACTGTGTTGTAGACTTTTTTCATCACCCACACTACTGAAGTGCCCTCAATAACCCACATCTGAGACTTCAGAGATGTGGCAAAATTCCTCATTTCATCTAATCTGTGCCTCAGTAAAGGAACCAAAAGGAATATAATCCTGTTTCTGTTGCAGTACAACTTTCCATGTATATTTACTTATTGATGTATATGCTGGCTCTGGCTGGGGTAGAGTTAATTTTCTTCCCAGAGGCTGGCATTGGGCTGTGTTGCGATTTGTGCTGCACACAGAGTTGATAATACAGAGATGTTTTTGTTGTTGCTGAGCTTGCACAGAGCCAAGGGCTTTTCTGCTCCTTGTACACTGGGGAGAGGGCTGGGGGTGCATGGGAGGTTGGGAGGAGACACAGCTGAGACAGGTGACCCCAACTAACCAAAGGAATATTCCACACCATATGACATCATGCTCAGTATGTAAAGTGGGGGGAAGAAGGAGGAAGAGGGGGGACATTTGGAGTCATGGTGTTCGTCTTCCCAAGTCACTGTTCCACAGGATTGGGCCCTGCTCTCCTGGAGGTGGCTGAACACCTGCCTGCCTTTGGGAAGGGCTCAATGAATTCCTTGTTTAGCTTTGCTTGTGTGATGCTTTTGTTTTCCTTGTTAAACTTTCTCTCAACCTGGGAGTTTTCTGGCTTTTACCCTTCTGATTCTCTCTCCAATCCTGATGGTAGGGGTGTGAGCGAGCGGCTGCTGGCTGGGGTGAAACCACAACAATGTAACAAAGCCTCACTGAAAACAAGCAGTGCATTTTAGAAGGTTGGTCTTAAAAGCATGATGCTTCCCATTAAAAAAATAACATATAATTTACTCTTGGAATCATCATTCCATATTGTTAAACATCTAAATTCATTTGAAAACAAATTTCCCAATGACACTTATCATAAATAAGTCATCGTACCAATATTCTTTCAATCAGCATATCATAATACTGCTCAGCAAGCTGAGGACGACAGAGTACAAATCGGCCAAGAAGCTCCACAGCTGCTTCTCTTACACTAGTGGAGTTATCCATTAGCCGCCCATGAACTCCTCGTTGCATATCCAGCTAAAAAGGAACAAATAAAACACAAATCCAAAATAAGAATTAAAGATTTCTTTTAAGTGTGACAGAAGAATGCATATACATGATGGATATTTCAGACTTTTTTACCCTGGCTAGAATACTGGGATCTACAGCAACAACCTCAGACAGACACTTCATGGCTTTTGTTCGAACAGCAATTGCATTTTCACCAAGTACACGCAGAATCTAATAAGAGAACAAAACCAAAGATTCATTTGCTTTGGGAAGGTAGCAAACTGTTTAACAGGCAACAATGCAGCAGAATAACATGCAAATGAAGTAACTAAAATAAGAAGTCCCTTCATTTTAAACTCTACTTTTGCCATTCAGTTGTAGCTTTCATCATAGTTCTTTCAATGGAAGAGGTGGATTTGGGCACTATCATTCAAGAATGGCTCTGTATGCAGATCACTATAAGTAACAGAACCTAAACTAAGCTAAACCAAACCAGTACCGGAGTCCAAACATGTTGCCATGACAACATGTTAGTGCTCTTGTCCCAGAAAAAGGAAAGAAAACACACTGGTTAAAAAACAACTTCCAAAGTGACAGTAACATGCACTGCAAGCAAGTAGCTAAGCTGGCTTGTATTTTCAAATTAAGATCAATTTAATGCATTAATATCACCAGATGAGCATGCATCTCGCAGAAATTGTAAAAGAGATTTCAACATTTTGCAATTGTTTTTTTACTGTGTACATCTAAGATATTGATTTTGCCATCTACATCCATGGACAAATAAAATAATTCATGTACAATATGACATATAAAATGTATGCAAGAAAATGAAATATAAGCACTTTTGTCATTAATACAGAAAGCACATGGTGTTATCATGGCCTGTTAAATACTTGTACTCAACAATGAACAGATATGGCACACTACCACAAAAATGTTTGGAATCAGAAACCAACTGCATTTCACTCTACTAAGATTTCCAGCACAGTTTACCTGTGTCAAATAAATATCGAAGCTCTGGGCAAACGGCCTCATAGAGGCCAAGTAGCGAACAATCAAACATGCATCTTCATAGTCCACAGTATCAGAATTCATTCTGCAACAAATTCAATGTTTTAATTATGACATGTTTATCAAAAATGATAAAAAATATCAAATGCATGGTTAATAAAGCACTGGTGCTCAAACGTACTTTAATGTACTGAACTGAGATGGAGCAGTTTTAATGATGCTGCGAAGAAATATTTTGCGACTTTCCGCTCTATGCATGATCTGCCCTGTGGTCTCAACATCTTTTGCATGATGAGTTCCTTCAGATGAATCCTCATCCTTCTGAGATTTAATTGCTTTTTCTGTCTCCATAGTTGTATCACGGAACCACTGAGCTATATAAAACTTCCGAGAAAACTGGAAAAATACAGCAGGATACACAGAAAACAAAAACAACAGATGTAGAAGAGTGAAATTAACAGATATATGAGATTGAGTTTAATGCATCAAACATATTTCAGAAAACACAATCAACATTATACGTTAGGGTGACAATTTAATTGAATCTCTAATATGCATGACCAAAAATCATTTTATTCAGTGCATGTTACTAAAATTATTTTTATATAAATTTGACATAAGAAAGCTGAAATTTACCACTAATGATGCATCAATTTCTGTGTTCTCATCCAGATAATCTAGCAAAGCCTTTTGAAGCTGTTGAATTTCATCTTCTCCTCCTGAAACCTATCAGAAATAGAAAGTTTTAAAATAGAATATTGCACAGTGGTAATTATCATCTGAAACTCTGTATGTCCACATATAAAATACACTGAAGTTAATGTTCTGCAATTACCAATACAACTAACAATTTTTAAATCAATTACTCCTAAACTTTATAGAGACAACCAAATTAGACTGTAGCTCCAAAGTCAAAAAAAGATTAACAGCAGAATAAGACTTGTTTTAAAACCAACTGACTGATTTGATTAATTTTCATTCTATGATCTTATGTGAAGACCCTCTGTTCCCAAGGAAAAACAAAGGGCTGAAATCACACATAGTAGACTGAAAAAAGATTTAACCAATAAAAGGTGTCCTAGGGTGACTTTATGATGCTTGTATCCCCAATCGTCTGTTCTGTTCATGTTGGATATTGTGTTCTGTGCCTTTAAGACTGGTTTTGAGAGCAAAGGGGGGGAAGAAGCAGTGCGCAGTTTGTTTTCAGAGACAGCGTTCACTCCTACACTTTCCGGCTGCTGGACTGTGTTCATCTGAAGCATAGACACAGCGGGACAGAGATTTCCTTTGCTTTTCGTTAGTTTTTTAGCTAGCTGAGGCAGAGAAGCTCCCTTGACTGGTTTTTTGGGGGGTTTTTTTTGGTTTTTTTTGTTTTTTTTTTTTCTTTTTCTTGGAACTGTTTAAATCTATCCTGGACTTAAAAACCCAGAGAGACACCTGGATCTCACACCTGTGGCCCACCAGGGCCCAGGATGGCATTTGTCAGCACCGGAGGGACTGATAAGGGTGAGCTGAGCTGCAACCCATGGCAGGGACGTTCTGAGTTTGCCATCTCACTTCAGAGCGACAAGAGGTTTTATTGTTTCATATTGTTCATTTTTTTTGTGCTTGTGGGCATTTTGTTTGTTAAATAAATAGTTTTTTTCCACTTTTCTCTGAGGAGATTTTCTCCCAGATGCGTTGGGGGAGGGGCCGTTTAGGTTTGCTTCCCAGAGGGACTCTATTCGGAGGTTTTCTCCCAAATTTGCCCTAAACCAGGACAAAGGCATCATTAGCTCTCTCAACAATATTAAACACTGAAACAATGACTTCACAGGTGAACAAGGGATAAAAGGCATAAAAGTCAAATGAACATAAATATGAAACAGACAACAGTAAAAACATATGGGAAATGTCAAAGAAATGAAAATAACTTATCCCTCTGCAAAATATTTGGTATAACTGTTTTCAGGTTTAAAGCACCGATACAGAGAAAGTGCAGCAAGTATGCTCAATTCATTTAGCAAAGAATTTACAGAGGTTATTCCCAAACACCCCTGAGCTCTAGCACTAAAGAATCATACTCTCTGAGACTCAATTAAGTTTCTATTAGGTCAAAAACCTTGAGAACAAACATACATTTTATAAAATTCCACTTAGTGCATAAAGTCTATCTACAAAATAGGGTAATACTAATTTTCCTGTGAGGCACTTTTAAGATGCACAAAAAGGATTACATATGAAATATTATGCTGAGAACTATGCATCAGATTTGTAAATATCTAAACTGTATGAATGTTAAAACCAGAATATTTTTTTACAAGAGGCTATTTTGGAGACTACAACCACCTCTCTACAACATCCTGAAAGGTGGTTGTAGTCAGGTGGGGGTCGGTCTCTTTCTCCAGGCAACAACAGACAGAACAAGAGGACACAGTCTCAAGCTGCGAAAAGGGACATATAGGTTGGATATTAGGAAAAAGTTTTTCACGGAAAGAGTGATAAAGTACTGGAATGGCCTGCCCAGGGAGGTGGTGGAGTTACCATCCCTGGATGTGTTTTAAAAAAGACTGGATGTGGCACTTGGTGCCATGGTTTAGTTGAGGTGTTAGGGCATGGGTTGGACTTGATGATCTTGAAGGTCTCTTCCAACCTAGTCATTCTGTGAATTCTGTGAATTTTATAGGAAATATGTATACCCTGATCTCTTAAATAGTCCTAGCCTATGTAAATGTAACAATGATTTTGTATATGACCATCAGACAATGTACTTTTCCCCATATAGGGATTCGAGATCAAATCAGTATCAATTAACTTGTTAAAGAATCAGAAACTAACTTTCTCAGCACCTACAAGACAGCATAAACCCAAAACCATAAAACACTCTTTTTTCCTTAGTATTATACTGAAATGTGCAGGTCCTTGCAATTGCTGATGCTACAGCAGAAAAAGGGGATTTTTTCCTCTCAATTAGTTCAAGAATTCAAAACACATCTATAGTAGACATAATACTAATATAGGTTTATTAACTTATATTTGGCACCCTATGACATGCAAATTGTGATTTGAAAGTCTGGCCTTCAACCAATGTTAAATTCTGTGGATAAAAAGGCTGAAAAAGTTGCTTGATGAACCTTAACTGCCTAACTATTTTAAAAAGTAAAAAACCCAGAATAAACAAAAAGAAACTATGAAGCCCACAATAAATCATATTCTATACTGATAATAAAAGTAGAAGAATAATTTCTGGCTTAAACTTCTTCAGCTACAAAACATTTTTCTTCTTCAGCAATAAAACCTGTAACTTAAAGCCATCAACTTCTGTATGAACAGCATAGATTGAGAATCTTGTCATAAATGTAGAGCACAATATAGCTTGCAAACAACATCAAGTGGAAAAAGGTACAATTACAAGTCCAGAAGATCAGCACATCAAAAGGTAAATTAATGAAAAGCATGCACAAGTGTTCAAATCAACTTGACAATCTGACAGATTTCTATGAAAAAAACCTGTTTAAAAATGTCAAAACAGAATAGATTTTCTCCTAAATCTAATCATAAAGTTCATGAGTCCAAACCACAATAGACAGTTATAAGCATTCATCGATCATTGGGGATTATCCTGGTAATGATATCAGAAGGTAGAAGGAAATGTCCAACAGCCTAAGTATTCAATTCAACAGGAAAGAAAAATCTGTAGAGATATAAGTTCATTTCTGAATGAAAAGAATAATTTAAAATATTTCTAATTACTAAAGATGAATATGTCTACCAATGGATCTTATTTTCTTGCCATTTGAGCAACAAAGTGAAGCTTAGGTGTCATGTACACATTTTCATGTAGTTGTTTGTATGTTACAAATCATTTATAAACAACACAGTCTACCCTGAGTGATTGTACTGTATAGCATACACTTTTCACAATGCTGTCATTTATGTTAAGCTTCCTGAGTGACTGAAAAAAGCTTTTAGCACTCAATTGCCCACAGCTATTTTATTTTCTGTGGATGCCAATGCCTAGTTACTGTCTGATCCTGTAAAAACTCAGAACAAATAAAAAAATTCAGGTCACCACTCAGGTATGTATCTTTTTAGAATATCTTTCAATACTATTATATAACTTCTGCAGATAAGGAAAGAGAAAAGGATTCTTCTAAAATATTTCCCTATGAAGTCTAATGTACAATTGTCAAAATCACTGCAAATGGAGAATTACAAGCCCTTAGCACATAGAAGTATAAATTATAATAAGCCATGAACATAAAGATTTGACAATATACATAGTAAAATATTCCAATTGACAAAAGTTATGGGAAGTATCAGCCTCATGAAGGAGTAGATGAATTTTGATTCTTTATCTGAATGCCTGTAAATTGCACAAGTTTTACCTTCAAAATAAGTCTGCAATAGTCATCATAAAATACATATCTGGAGATCTGGAGTCTTTTCAGGGAAACCAACTTGATATGACTACTCGACTTTAGATCTCATCATGCTGAGAACAATTAGTAGTTCAGAAAAAAAAGTATTGCATCCATAAGAAATGTAAAAATTCACGTTTTTAAAAAAACCCATAAGGCCCAAGATTTTCTTAATGCACTATAGAGAGCCCAAATGCACACATGGCTTTGTTAATTGCTGCCAACCTTGCAGATTTGGAGACATTTTGATAAGGATCATTAGCAGAAATGCAAATATGTATTCTCTAATGAAAGATATATGCAACTCCAGTAAAAAAACTCCCACAAAAATAACAACCCCCCTACACACACAACCAATACCAGTTCCATCACATAAAAACTAACCTTATAGGCCTAACAGTTTAACTCTCAAAAGTCTCTATATGAGGGCCATAGCTCAATTACCATTTTGCAATAGCAAATGCACATACATACATACACACACATATATATTTTAAGGCCTCTTAAGATATAATCAAATTGTCACTCCATTATTTCATCTATATCCTCACCAGAAAATTTGGTTTACCATTTTAATTAACCACTTAAAATGATCACTAGGAAGATGGTGTAAGAAAGACATAAATTAACAAATGGGATACTTATAAATTGAGTATATTTGATTCAAAATCTGAACAACAATAAAAACTCATTCCCCATAATGCCAGTTTTTCACACATCTTTAAAATGTTTAGGCTTTTAAATAGATACATGTCAATCCAACTGCCATGGGATCTTTCACACACCTGTTTGAGTATTCTGGCTATAGAACCTTGATCCATTTTGCTAGTGACTGCATCTTTCCTGAGTCTTGCAGCTACAGTTCCAAGATAGTCAAGCGATGCAACTCTTAATGCCATTTCTGTAGATTTGTTACTGAACTGGTGAACCTAAGAAAAGCAGAATAAGCTGTTATAAAAATTATTTATTTCTGCAACTGAGATTCTTCTTACAAGACAGTTTGACCTTATTAAAAAGTCCACCTAATTTCCATGCAGCCTAAAGTTATGTAATTTACTATTACATCACAGATACAGTCCTTACTTTACAATGTTTTTTGTCTTTACTGAGTCTTTGATTTACAAATATGCCTGTTATAAAAATATATATTTTTAAAAAACTAAAATAAACCAGACATCTAGTAGAGCAGATGTCCTTTGCAATATCATAGCACCATAATACATGTTCCTCATTTTTCACACAAGTGTAAAGAAAGCTACATTTTACCAGGAACATGACCATAAAATATTTTCCAAATAAAACCCTCAAATTACTGTATGAATTGCATTGTAATACTGAAGAACAACTCTCAAAAAACATTACTATGAAAATATTTACATTCTGTAAAATGTCACAATCCATAAGTAAATGTACCACTTACTTTAAGACCAAACTTGTAAAAGACCAAAATACTTAATTGTTTTCAGGTTCTGTGCTAAAGGAATAGTCCAGAGAAGTATGGGACTGGGAGAGCAAAGTCCCTCCCACTCTAAGTGAAGATCAGGCTCATGACCACCTGAGGAACCTGAATGTCCATAAGACCTTAGAGAACCTTCCAGTGCCTGAAGGGAGTCTATAGGAAAGTTGGAGAGGGACTAATTGCAAGGGCATGGAGTGATAGGACAAGGGGGAATGGCTTCCCACTGCCAGAGGGCAGGGTTAGATGGGATATTGGTAAGAAATTTTTCCCTGTGAGGGTGGTGAGGCCCTGGAACAGGTTGCCCAGAGAAGCTGTGGCTGCCCCATCCCTGGAAGTGTTCAAGGCCAGGTTGGACAGGACTTGGAGCAACTTGGTCTAGTGGAAGATGTCCCTGCCTGTCTACTGCAGGGGCATGGAATGAGATGAGCTTTATAGTCCCTTCCAACACAAACCATTCTATGATTCTATGAATAATTACAGGTATTAGTCTGACTTTATTCCCAATGAATATGAATAAAACTATTGGATAGCATCCAAAGGAGGGTGAAGGGTTTAGAGGGGAAGCCGTACAAGGAGTGGCTGAGGGCATTTGGTCTGTTCAGCCTGGAGAGGAGGAGACTGAGGTCAGACCTCATCACTGTCTACAACTTCTTTGTGAAGGGCAGTGGACAGGCAGACACTGATCTCTTCTCTGGTGACCAGTGACAGGACCTGAGGGAATGGCTGAAGCTGTGTCAGGGAGGTTTAGGTTGGATATCAGGAAAAGGTTCCATCCCCAGAGGGTGCTCAGGAACTGAACAGGCTCCCCAGGGAAGTGGCCACAGCCCCAAGGCTGCCAGAGTTCAAGGAGTGTTTGGACAACACTCTCAGGCACAGGGTGAGATTGCTGAGGTGTTCTGTGCAGGGCCAGGAGTTGGACTCAATAATCCTTGTGGGTCCCTTCAAGCTCATCATATTCTATGGTTCTATGAATATCTAAACTTATTAGATGCTATAGAATGGAATTTTTAAATGTGGAAAATGTCATGGAGTATTAGAAGAGGACATTTATGAGAAACTGTATACATATGACCTTTACTAAGTTCCATATCAATGATCTTCTGACCTAAATTTTATTTTATATGCATTATGTAATAGTGATACATGTAAGAATATCCTTACATGCTGCATGCATGTCAACAATCATAAAACACACCTGTAATAGTTTGAGCTGAAATAAACAAGTTTCATTGTAATAAGAAATAAATTATATTATATAAACATAATAGTTAAGAACAAGTATTGCTTACCAACAGCCTTCCTAATAAGCTTAGTAGCAACTCTGCAGCTGGCCATTCTGGTTTATTGACTGTTGAAAGGAGATCTTGAATAAAGTTCTCAAACAGTGGCCTGTAATCTTCTTCCCCTTGTTTACTGCCACATCTGTTTAAATCAAAATGCATGTTTGTAAGTGAATTTAAGAGCTGTTTAAGCTTATATTCTGATGCAAAGAGAACTAATCCTATTTTTAGCCAGAAAACCAGTTTTATGCAATTCTAAAATAATATGAACTATTAGCAGAAAAATGTGGTTTTTTCCATTTACAGACAAATAATTTAAACAGTTATCACTCCAAGTTGCACTGCAAGTAAAGCAGTTAATCCAGGGTAGTGGAATTTTGTTCCTAAAGTTTTTTATTTATTGAGTTAAAGTCTGCATTAACTTGGATAAACAAAGTAGGTAAAATTCTAAAGCTCAAGCTAGAGCGGGGTATTTAGAAGGTGTTGTGTCCTTAAACTTGGTCTGACTTATCTCACAGTGATAAGGCATCTCAGTATTATGTTCCAGAAAGGAACATCAGAATGTTTAAAATTCAAAAGATAACATACGTGATAGTGTTTCACCTATACGTGGCATCCCTAACTTTAATTATACCAGAAGTATGCAGAGAAATGGCTAGATAGGTCATAAACATCGTTTTGGCTTAACAACAGAAATTAACATGATAAAAATCTCAGGACTTTTTCTTACAAATCCTGTGGTTATTCAGGTATGAGGTTTTTTTTCCTGCTGAGCTATTGACATTCCTAACTTTATCTAAATGAAAATAATTTTAGGGTTTTTATCTTTTGGTCATTTTGATGACTGAAATCATCTGGTTTCATCACTTAAATATTTTACTCAGCCTTCTCTTCCATGTTTCAGATGAGTAAAAGATCCCTGATAAAAGGATCCTATATAAATTATCAGACATTCTTAAATGTGTTCTTAAACTCTCTGCAGACAGTCTACTCCATAAAAAAATTTTTCCAGACAGGTAGCTCTCTCATAGATCTATAAAATATATTGTTATAAGTAACTTTATTAGTAGTCATTTAGGATTGCAAAGTGGTTTGGTTTGTCTTAATGTGTGACATTTTATTTGGAGTTGGTTTCATCAATACACTAAAGAATGCAACAGTACTTACTTCTTAAGGAAAATAGAAAGGAAATTTTGTGCTGTTCTCATAGCTGTTTCATACGAGTTAGTCATAAGCACATCTTGATCCACCTAAAAATAACAAGATGTATTTTTCTAATATTTTAGCATGTACAGAAAGATAATTTCCAGACCAACATTTCTCATTCATCAAATAATTACAGCTGACATAAAATTAAAAGGCTTGATTACTAGAGCACCACCATAAAATATTATACCTACAAAGTCATTCCTATAGCCAAAAAAAAAAAGGCTCTTTACAAAAACTTACTTTTTTGTTTGATTCCTCCTCAGAATTAGAATCTTTTTCTGTTGATGGCAAATGCACGACACACTGAATAAGCTGCAGAACTAGTGCTGTTACCATCTGAATATACATAGGCTCTCCATCAGTGTCACTGCTGTTTAATCTGTTAATAAGACAGCATTAGCACTAAAACTAAACAAACAAAAAAAACCCAGGAATTTTTTGTTCAAAATAACATCTTTCTAAAATAATAATCAAAGCTAGGAATCTGTGTTATACACATTTATCTTGTCATTTGCTTCTCTCTTATGCAGTGAAAGATTTGGTCTAACAAAAATGGTAAGCATGATTCACAGGCCAGAGAGATGAACTGAAACAGCTCACAGATGGGACATCAGAGTGTCTATGAAGTTCAGCAGCAGAAAAATCTTCAGAAATATTTAATAAATCACACACATCCATGCAAAGGCACTTACTAATAGGCTTGTTCTGTATAATGCCATATGAATTTTCAACACAACATTAAAAAATAGACCAAGCTTTTAATAATAATTTATTACTTATATATTATTTAATGTATCTGAAATGTGCAGGAATTTTAAATGAGAAATTAGTGACCATGACCTGGACTGACTTCTACAAGAGTTACACCTATGGTAATCTCAGGTAGTGCAACAGACTATAAACTTAAGCATGCAAGAGTGTCTTAAGTTGGTATGACCAGCATGAATACATTCCACCTCACATTTCTCCCCTTCCAAGTGATTTAACCTGATAAATAGTGTGGTGTTTACTACCCATATGTACATCAATACCACTTAATGCTGCCTTTAACAATATGAAAAGGTGATAATCTCTGACATCATTCTCCCTAAGTTATCAAAATAAAAACTGGACACAAAACAAATTGCAATAATTATCTTTATGAAGTTATCTCTACTTGTACAGAGAGAATATTTTCCTATAAAATTTTAGGTAAGCTGCACCCTTCATGACTATAGCCACAGACAGGGAATGTCCTTCAACAAGTTAGAGCTAGGACTCTAGAGATAAACAGTGCAGTCATTATGGCCTTGAGACAGTAATTTCCTTATGGGAAAGGTCCCAATTCAAAGAGGGTATCTACCATTTATGCTCCTATGCCTAACACCTTCCTATTTACTAGATCTCTCTGATGTCTATAAACAAGACAATAGGAAATACTAGGAATAAGCACTCATGTTAACATTAGAATTGCTGAATTCAACTTCAAGGTTTCAATGAATTTCTTTTCCTGGATATTTCCTGTTCATCCACCCTGGATCAGACAACCTATTTCATTGACAACTTGTCTCCAGGGAAAAGATGTATGGAAGCAAGGAACAAAATCAACACTAAAAACAAATATGTTAGAATAATTTGCAGTGTCCAACCTCAATTTTAACTAAAATCCAGTCCAGGTCAGATTATTTCTCTAATTTAACCTGAAACTATACTATTATTCAAAAGATGCACTGAAATCCAGCTGAAGCACTTAAAAGACAGTTAAAGCGAACTAAGTAGTTTCTAAATGAGACTCATTCAAAGGAGTATTAGATTGATTTCATGGAAAGAGTGATCTGAGCATGTCCTCAAAGAAATTCAGCCAGAATTTTCCTATTAAGCTTTAGCAATGACATTATATAAAATCCATATAAACAGAACCAAAGAATTGTCCAAGAAAAAAACTTTTGAATTCATAATAACATTACAGTCATTTACATACTTAGTGAGACAGATAAGATATTGCAATTATTTTGTGTTGAGGTTTATGATTCTTTCTTTTGCTTCTTTCTCGAAAAGAATTTTCCCCCATATGTGTTGCTAGGAGACAATAACGACTGTGTACTTGAGACAAAAGAAGTGGCCACAGATCAGGGGAGGGGTCCAGCTGGCTACTCTCTCTTTTTACCTGGGGGTTTCTCTGGGACGGGCAGAGACACTGCTAGAATTGGGCTGGGGGAAAGGGGTTGGGTGCAGCTTCTATCTCTCTTGTGCTCACGGCATTTGGGGGGGGGGAGAGAGGCTGTGTTCATTGTGAGGAGAATTCATCACCACTGCAGGGCTCTGTCTCCTGCTGCCTTTCCACCGTGACTGGAGGTCTGCTCCTAACAGTGGCCATTGCACTGAGACCTCATTAATGAGGTGAACAAAGGCTCCTAAATTAT
>VWYP01003925.1:0-27303 GCA_013400435.1 Pycnonotus jocosus | reverse complement strand
TTTTTTTGTTTTTTTTGGTTTTTTTTTTTTTTTTTTTTTTTTTTTTTTTTTTTTTTTTTTTTTTTTTTGCAAACACATACTCCATAAATGATAATCAGTAGTGGGAAAAGTATCTATATATAGAAGATATTATAAATAAAGGAGTAAATATCAGTTTTCAGCAACAGATATGGATTTTAACAGTATTTAACCATGAATTCAGGTAAACTTCCTATAAAACTTAATGTTTTGTTGAAGAACTTTACTTAAGTCACATAGAAATGCAATTATTATCTTGAAATATGGCTAAGGAGATTCTACCGAATGCCTAACATACATGTTACACTCAGATACTGTACTGTAAAGCTAACCTGTTGACAGAAAATCTGCTTGAAGTAGTTTTATACAGCATATGCATCCAGACTCAGTATCTGCCAGAAAAACAATTGCACAGGCAAGATAATTTTTAAATTGAGTCATCACAGTTTGATAAGTAATCTTAATTATTATGTGATGCATATGATAAGGCCAGCAATTTGCTTTGAGCTTCAGACTGGGACAAAGCAAAGACTGACGAGGCTGCGCCAATACAGTGAATCTGCTTCTAGATGTTGCAGTTAGTAATTTCTTACAGCTGTTTTTTTCTCTTGTTCCTCTATTTCCTTCTGTAGAGGTCCTTCTGTAGTGCCATGGTAGAGGAGCTAAGGATGTCTCTGAAGTGTCAGCGTCGATTAAAACACAAGCCACAGGCCCCTGTCATTGTGAAAACAGAAGAAGTTATCAACATGCACACGTTTAACGACAGAAGGTTGCCAGGTAAAGAAACCATGGCATAGAGCTGGGAAGCCAAATACCCCAAGCACAAACTGTCGTCTTTTTTTCCAAACAACCTTGCGAGAATGTTTCCTGTGGAAATATGCAACAAGTGCAAAATAAAATGAGTTACCTCATGCCGCTGTGTCTATGAACTAGAGACTCTGTGATCTCAGCAGTTGCAATGGCCAGACTCGAATCACAAGCATCATGGATCAACCAAGTTATGCAGGGTTACGCCGTTTGTCATGGGTTTCCACCATTCTGAATGAATGAATGTTCCATGTGAGTTTTGTGGCTGGTTTCAAATGCAGTCTCAGTGAGAAGTTACAGGTTCCTTTTGAAGTTCAATGGTTGCCAGAAAAGGGAGAATAAATGCCCAAGATGATAAAAACCACAGAAGGAGTCCAGTAAAAGTAGTGTCTCAGAACTGTAGTGGAACAAGAAACCATATGCTCTTCTGAACTTCCCAGCACAGAAAAGTTGGTAACTCCTGGTAGACTGAAACTACCATCTGGACAAGGTGATATGATTTCTTCCTGGATAGAAGAAATGTTAAAAGTGAAGAAACATGAATCTCATGAATAGAAGAATAAATATGACGATGCTCACCTGCTTGGGTTTTTTTTGTTTGTTTTTGTTTTTGGGGTTTTTTTGGACTGTTTGTGACACTGAACTAAGTAAATAAATAATAATTACAAAAAAAAAAAAAAATTAGCTGGGNAAAAAAAAAAAATTAGCTGGGTTGGAACTTTGATCTAAAAAAAGACAAAAATATTTCCAGAATTTTGACCCAATTTTTAGATGAAGAAAGTTTCCTTAGTACAAAGGAATGTATCTTACAGCCTTTAGATAGAAGCAATTAATTTTCTTTTCTATAATTGTGAAAAGAGAGAGGGGGGTGGGAAGCAGTGTATTTCACACATAGAGGGCTTGCACTTCAGCCTGTATGGGTTTTGAAACACTTGTTCCTGCTAGTAATTGAACTCAATGGAGCCTGTGTGATTCTCGCTAATGTTGGAAGAGGGATGGGTCACCTAAAACAAGTGAATGTCAAGAACTTAAAGGAGGACTGCATTTTTCAATACAGTCACAGTACTAAACAAACAAAATTCTTGAGCAGTTTTTTTTTTTCCAAAAAAAAAAAAATGTTCAGGTTTATTTGTGGAAATGCAAGATTTCTATGAAAATAGTTTTTGTATGGGAATTTTTGTAATACTTTTTATCAACAAAATAAGAACATGTGTTTCCGTCAGGGGTGTGATGCCAAGCATGAGTGGTAGTGCGTGCGCACCACCAACGTTTGGTGAAAACTATTTTTATCATGAAAAAGGAATCTTAGAAGAGACATATTTTCAAGTTATATAATATAAAAAAAATAGGTGCACTACCACCACTGCTTACCATGCTACACCCCTGGTTTCCACTAAGCTGATAACATGCTGTCATGAACAATTGTGTGTAAATGGTAAAAGACACAGACCTCTTGACCACATTGTGATAGAAGTTAATATGCACTCAGTTTGCTTTTTGAATCCAATGCACAAAATCAAAAAAAAAAAAAAAAAAAAAAAAAAAAAAAAGAGAGCAGCAGCCTTTTATGGTTTTGTTGNAAAAAAAGAGAAAAAAAAGAGAGCATTAAATTTATGTCAGTTTTAGTTTGTTTGGTTTTGCTGTGTGATTTGACAACATATGTGCAGTACTTTGTGTCAGTACTGGTACTTAGCTTCAGCTTAGTGCCCTATCCTGATGATTCTTGCCACTAAATTTGTGACAAGAGAGTTTGCTGGTATTTCTGACAGAAGCCATTACAGCACATTGTGATAATATTTGCAGGATTTGGCTCTTAGCTGCTTCAAAGCTAATTTATATGTCCTGACTGTGGTGAGTTCCTGGACATAACATTTTGGAATACTGCCCTACAGATGCTGAATCTTGCACCTCTGTCTACTGTAAATTTATTTGTATCTCAACAAGAAATGTATAGTATGGACTACGTAGGAATGTTATGTCAACCAAAAAAGATTATGATGATAGTCTTTACTTGGAAAAAAATTGACTAATTAGAAAAACTCCCCAAAACTATTAAAATAATCATAGATAATAAGTCATTGGTGAGTAAAGAGACTGGTTGTTTACTCGGGCTTAATTTAATTTTATTATCATCTTTATGACACAGAAATATAAAATATATCACCCAAACTGCAGAAATTATATAATGAAATTTGGGAGTAAATGGGAGGTTTGTGTCTACTACCCAGTTATCATAAATCTTCATAGAGATTGAGCTGGCCATTTCCATTGTGAGCAGGGACTGAGAAAGCAAATTCTCTTATATTTGTGAGTTTCACCCCCATTTATGTGATAACGAAGAACAGGTTATCTTTGTCTGAAGTATAAAGAAGATAAAAACACTTTAAGCAATTTTTCTGGAAATGATATACTTACATAATTTATATTTAAGTTAATTCTTTAAAACACAAAGGGGAAAAGAGTAACTGTCATATAACACAATGAAAACTCCTACTTATGATGGCTTGGAATGGAAAAAGTTGGGTATTGCATTTGATTGATGACTTACAATAAAATTTGCAAAATCATGTACTAAAATGCTGTATTATATTCAAACACACCATTCTTTTCTTCTTTCAACATTGAGGATGTTGAAATAAGCAGGATTTCATTCTCACCTTGATGCACAAGACTAATTCTCATTAAACTTTATATGAGCTGAAGTAAGAGTGAATGCAGAATATGTTCCAAATATTTTGTTGGGTCAAAGTTCTCCAAGGAACAAAACTTCTATCATAGAGGTAGCATGGCTTAATTAAGATTTTGGTCAGAATTTCAGCCTTCCATTATTGAGGGAAATATGCAAATAATTGGAGATTTGTGTTAAAGATCAAGACTAGAAATGCATGGCTCCACAGACTCATAGGAGGATAATGGGGTTTTTTTCAACAATCATACACTAACTCATGTTGTTACTTTGTGCATTAGTAATTCTTTCAGTATTCATACATTTACAGAAAATTGACTAATAAAGATCTGGCCCCCAAAAGAGCAGGAAATACTACTGATAGTTTTGTACTTGAAAATGCTCAATTTCTTTCAATTTCTTCAAAAGCTTAATTTTCTTTTCACTGCTGAAAAAGAAAAAAAAAATTAAAAAATTCCTCAATTCTGAAGAAAAATTCCTTGCTTTGAAAGGCCTCTGAAAGGCTTATTCCAAAATTCTCATGCTGTATAAATTTCTATACTGTCACTAAAATTGATGGAACTTCCAAGCAAAAACTGAGAGAGTATCTGGCCCAAGAAAATTTGGAATCCATATATGACTGCTTTATGTGGTTTCATATAACAGCTTAATTAGTCTGCTGATTTCTCAGGACAGGATGATGGGTGCTTCTCTGGCTGACCTCAAATGTCGCTCTAGAGAATCCTGAAGCAGCTGTAGCTCAGTGAAATGGCGCTGCCTGGTGGATGACAGCTGGAGGTGAAAATTGAACAGGATGTTTTTCCCCCCCTGTGTCTATTTCAATGAAAATAGACATCTATAATCTTTAAGATTCAGAAGACACACTATTTAGGTCTTCAGATTACCTCAGCATGGTTGTATAGCAATAGATAACTAGAAAAAAAGAAGGACAAAACCCCTTTTATGCTGTTGATAATTGTCATTTGTGAAGGACTGGTAGTGAAAATTGTGAGCTGAATGGTTGGATGAAATCAAGAGATCTCTGGTGCTTTATAGTAAATGAGGATTTGTCCAATTATAGACATCAGCAGGCCTTTTTAATGGTATTCTCCTTTTATATAAATGTAAGTACAGACATATACAGGGAGTATCTGGCAGATTTTATATGTGATATTTCTTTCTGAAATTTCTGTCTCCAGTTTCAGTTGAAGAATTCAGTATAAATTTGAAATAACTTTTTCTTTCATTTTATTATTACTTGAGACTCTGTTCATTAATGTTTCCTGACGTTGTCCATAGAGTGTGCACAACTACCAAAATAACACAGTTTAGTCCTACTACACTAACTTGTTAGTATTTCAGAATCAAAAAATCCCATAGTTTATGAGGGAAAAAAACATATTGTGCCAAAATCCAAAGCCACAAATAGGAGAAATGTCCTAATATTCTACAAAATAAAAATGTTTTCAGGGAAAAGGGATCATAAGCAGAGGGAATATCATACTAAGAGGTAAAACATTATGCCATAAAATAATGTTTTATTATTTTTATATTAAGGATATTAGAAAAATGTGAAGTACCTCAGACACCAATTCACTTAGCCTCCAAATACATCATCAAACACAAAATATGATAACTGAAATACTCCTTTGAAAGAGGTGTCAAAACTCCTACTTAAGAGGAACCAAGATTTTAGCCAACACAGCCTTAAATATGTATGGATACAACATTTAAGGCAGAATCAGGTGTACAGAAGCAAATGTGTTTCTGTCAGAATTTCAAGGGTGTATAGGAAAACAAAGGGTCACTGAGGTTGGCTTCTCTTACTTACAAGATCATTGCTTTCCAACCTCAAACATGCTAGTGTCTTGTTCCCTTCCAGTCTTGCCTCTCTGCCTTCCTACAAGCACCTCTGACACTATAAAATTTATTTTCAAATCCCTTTTCTTCTGGCCTTCCTTTAAATCTTGTTCTAATTTAAAATAAAGTTACTCAAACACCTCATCTCCCCAGTTTGTATCCACCAAGATAAAAACATTAGCTTTTCATGTGATTGTAATCTAATTGTCTTTATTTTCATTTACTTCCCCTCTCTGTCCCCTGCCTGTGTTATCTTCTCCTGTTGTTCTTGTACTTGCCTAGACTGTAAGCTCTTAGGGGGCAGGGAATCTGTCTTTGATTTGTTCTATGTAGCACCATGAACTATGGAGCTATATAAATAATAAAAAATGTAGATCTTCTTAAATGATGTTTGAAGTGATAGTGATCTGATCGACTGCCAGTCTAGTAATATATTGTTTTAGCTCATTGCCTGAAATCCTAATCACTGCAGCAATAGAATAATCATAAAATAAAAATAATAAAACCAACCCAAAGGTGCTATCCCACTGACTCATCTTACTGGAATTTTCCCTACATGATTGGGGTATAAGGATAGAATGTCATCATGTTCACATACCTTTTATAAAGCTTTAAATATTAAATCAGATAAATTAGAAATTTAAAAAAATAAGTTCGCTAATACAGATATACAGGATGAGCTTTGGAACAATAATTTTGGTTGGTTAAAATTTGGAAAAGTTATGACTAAAGGATTGGTTAAGCTGAGTACCTTCCTTCATCTTATCAATGCACTTAGGTCAACAAGCCTCTCCTTGCTGAAATGTATAGCAATCCTATTTTGTTAACAATTTTATGGATATAGTAAAAAAATTTCTACAAAATATATTTCTAAACAAAATTAAAGAAATACTTCCTCTTGCTTCTATTCAAGAACATTATCTTTCTATGACTGCTGAAATTAAAAATTGTAGGAACTCAAGAATAATGCTGGCTATATAAATGAAAGGAAACAACACATACGGTTTTGAGGACAAACATCAGCTTTTCCTTTTACCTTTTTCTACTTCAATGAGTGACATTCTATATCACTGAACTTAGCTCTTCTGAATGTTGAAGTGTATACTGACAATTAAACACAGATCTGTCTTTCAAGAATTCTCAGAGACAAGAGAATGCCTTTCTTTCCTAGTCACACAATGTATTGCGTTTCCAGATACTTAGGAAATCTAGTCCTAATTTTTTAAAAAAATGACAAAATCTTGGAGTTTCCTCTTTTCTATGACTGTAGGAGTTTTGCTTGGTGGAAACAGGATATGCTACATTAAACTTACCTGAAAAAAACTGTATGAAAGCATTAAAAATTGGTAAAGGATCTGCAGTTAGTGTTCCTTGGGCAACACTGACCACCACAGACCAAATCTGTAGTGACTTGGTTTTGAAGGTACGAGTTCAACTTATGACGAATTTATGCAAAGATTGTCTTTTGACATTTTCCCACTAGTAGATTGCTGGCTGTTAAGCCCAGGGAATGAAAAGCAGCCTAACACAGTGGTAACCATTATCATTCTCTTTATGCTGTAACCACACTAACTGGCTGGGCCATTTGGGCTTAAAAATGCTAATTTGGCATAAGTAAAACTGGCCTGTAGGCTTATCGCAGAAAAATCATATCACAGAATCACTGAGGTTTTGAATTGCTGAACCCAAGGCCTTCTTCAGGTGGAAGGGGCTTCTGGAGACTCTTGAATACAATGCCTCTGTACAAAGAAGGGTCAACTAGAGAAGTCTGTCCAGGGATGGAGACTCCCTAGCCCCTCTGTTTCCAGTGTACAATTATGCTTACAATTAGGAATATTTTTGGTCACATTTAGAGGTAATTTATTGCATTTCAGCTTGTATTCACAGCCTCTTATCCCCTCACTGGCTGCCACTGAGAGTCTATTTCCATTTTCCCCTGTTGGATTCTGCTCTTTTCTCTCCTCCATCGGAGTGTCTCAGCCTCTGTCCGTATGACAGGTGCTCAATCCCTTAATCATCTTCGTGGCCATTAGCTAGGAACCATATTCTATTAAGTCTTTTTCTTTCTCCTGCTGGGGAGACCGGAACTGGACCCAGTACTCTAGGTGTATTTCACCAGAAGGGGAAAGATTCCACTCCCTGACCTGTTGGCAGTGTTCTTCCTAATGCAATCGAGAAGTTGCTTTTCCTAGATGAAAGGACACACTGCTGGCTCAAGTTCATTTTGCTGTCTACCAGAACCCCCATTCCCTTCTCTGAAAAACTGTTTTCTACTTGATTTTCTCCCAGCCTAGGCTGGTACATGGACCTAATCTTCCCCAGGTGCACGACTTGTCATTTCCCTTTCTTCGGCTTCATGTCTGTTTGGAAAGATGAGACAGGAAAAGTTTACAGATATGATTGCTAAGTATGAGATTCTAAAAAGATAAAGCCTGTGGATGAAATAGAAATGAAAGCAAGATTTGAGGTATAAGCATGGCAAACAGGAAGACAGCAATTAGCTGAAGGTGTGTTGAGCAATAGCAAACAAAGGGACACCCAGAGACCAAGGGGTGGAGCTCCGCCAAGGTATCAGGAAAAAGGTAGATTAGGGAGTGGCCTTTAGGGTTTAGAATATAGAGTGATGTGGTAATGTAGCAGTTCTCATAGGTTGCATGTAAATTCTGTAGAATTTGTATGTCGCGATGGTAGGTTAATGTAAATCAGAATATTCAACACAGAAAAAGATATAATGCATTGTAACAAGAACCTGGGTCTCTTTGGACCGTGCTCCCAGCGGGACACTGGCAGCTGAGAGCAGGGCTGCTTTCCACCCATAGCCCTAGCAATAAACCACGTGCTCCAAGAGCTACCCTGTCCTCCAGAGGTCTCTCTCCCTGCCGTCGCTGTGCGATCCTACACATGTCCTTCCTGTTGTCCCATCTCTCCAGCCTGTTGAAGTCCTTCTGAATGCCAGCATAGACTTCCACTTCATTGAACACTCCTCCTTTGTGCAATGTTCAGACTTGCACACTGTTCTATCATACACAAAATTAATGAAATTATTAAACAAAATTAGACCCTTTGGAAACCTCTCTAGTTTACTGGCCTGTGGCTGGACTTGCTGGCACTGATTAAAATTATTTTAACAGATAGGTAAGCCAGTTTTCAATTTACCTTATTTTTCACAGATCTAGTTCATATATCATAAGTGTGTCTATGAGGCTGTTATGGGGAATAATGCTGAGAACCTTGCTAAAGAAAAAACAAATAACATCCACTGTTCTTCCCTCTTTCACAAAGCTAATCTTCTCATTATAGAAGGCTATTATGTTGGCCAAAGATGATTTCCCCTTTTCAGGTACTTGCTGACTAATATTACACACTTTCTTGACCTCAATACTTGGAAAAAATTTCCAGAAGGATTTTCTCCATCATTTTCACAGAGATGGAGTTGAGGCTGATAAACCTGTGGTTTTCCACACCCTCCTTGTTGCCCTTCATGAAGGGAGGAGCGACATTTGCCCTCTTCCAAACCTCAGGCATTTCTGCCAGCCAACATAAGCTTTCAAAGATTATCAAGAATTACATCACAATGATATCAGTCAGCTCCCCCTTACTTTGCAAGGGCATCTCATCAAGTCTCATCAACTTATATATGTCCAGTTGATATAAATGTCCCCTAACATGATCCTTGTCCATCAAGGGTAAGTCTTCTTTTCCCCAGACTTTCCCACAGGTCTCAGAACCCTCACTTTTCTAAGGGCCTATGCCTAAAGGCACAAATCGAAGAAGATCCTGAGTACTTGGCATTCTCCGTGTCCTTTGTCAGCAGTTCTCCACCCTTGCCTCCTACCACCATCCCATGATTTCCGTAGTCTTCTTTTTCCTGCTGATATATAGCTGTAGAAACCCTTCTTGCTTCCTTTTACAAGGAAACGTTGGATTGCTTGCTGGATTCAGTCCAGGGGGGTTTTGGCATTTGTAAAACCGTGACTGGGTTCCTTGACTGCATTCCAAGACTGCTTTTCTTGGGATTCTTACAAGCAGATCTTGGAATGACAAAAACCAAATTCTGTTTTACTTAAATCCAGGATTATGATCCAACTTTTTGCCTTGATCCTCTTCCCTCAGAATCCTGAAATTGATCACCTGCAGCCACTACTGTCCCTCACCCTGATTCTTCCATGTTTGTAAGCATGAGATTGAGCAGACAAAGCCTCTCTTGGCTCCCCCAACATCTCTGTCAGGGAATTATCATCACACCAATCTAGAAATCTCCTGGGCTGATTGTGCCTTGATTTGTTGCCTCTTCAGAAAGGTACCACGCTTTTTCAAGTCTCCATGAGAGCTTGAAGGCTTTGAGAAAAATGAAGTTTCTTCCAGTTTTCTGAAGACATAATCTACCCAAAATTTGCAACATGCAAGACAAATTTTGTACTATACATCAGGCTATAAATATCCTTTCATCTTCATTTGCAGGACAATTTCAGCTTTATTCTCTTGGAACTCTTATTCAATATTTTTTAAAAAAATCTCTGTTTAGAAGATAATTAAAAATAAGGTGTTTTTTACAGATTTATTGCTATTTTCTGAATATTATTATTATTATTATTTCAGAATGTTTCTGAGCATTGCCTAGAGAATCATGTCTATATATCTCTCCAACTGGAATTCAACTTTTAGTGACTTGTCTGATTAGCTGTGAAAAAGTTTCGTCTCTGCATATGTGATGGACAACATTCACTGTCTTAGAGTGAGCAGAAAGGTGACTGAAAGCAGCTTTTGTTGTTCTGTTTTGAAACATATCAGACAGTTCAGTTGCTTCAAAATGAAGAGATATTTTCAGCATACCTAATTAATTGACATGTTTTCATCTTTCCCTTTGGAAGCTTTGAAGTGAACTTGCCTAATGAGGAAAAAAAAAGAAAAAAACCCAAACAAACATATTTGTATTCATGGTTAACAAAAATCAGGAGTTATTTCTAGACCAGAATACTATAATATGACTTAGTAAGTTTTCAGATAGTAGGATTTTAAATCACAGACTCATCTCAACTTGGTAACTACAGAAGCACGTGTATTGCCCTCAAAATACCAGAACATGAAATAACTCCCACTGTCCAAATCAGTCCTTCAGATTCAGAAGAAAGTGTCCAAGAAACACGTCTGCAGTACAGCCAAAAATTTACCTCTATTTTGTAAGGTTTTTCAGGCCTTTTCATTTTAGCTTTAATCTTCAACTTAAATCTGCCACTAACTACTTGCTCTGGACTCCTGCTTCTCTTTATATATTTTAAGGTCAGTACAGCATTCTAGCAGAAAGATGACCTTTGGCCAGAATATAGCCTGAAGGAGACAAAATATGGCCCTTAAAATCAAGGGAACACAATTATAACCAGGCTATTGATATTGTCAGTTGTCCACATTTCATCTCAAAACTTTCTTTTTTGGTCATAGGTATTCCAATTGCTAGGCGTACTTTCTTTTCCCTCTTCTTTATTCCAGTTTTACATGGGTTCATATTATAGTAATAACTAGTCTAACATTATGTTCCAGAAATTGCCTATGAACCTAGAGGTCTTTTTAATTTCTACAAAACTGTGAACTAACACAGATTCTACCTGAGAACCTGTGAGAGGTTGTATTAGCAGACTGAGTTTCATGATAGCAACTGCATTTTTTCTCGTAATTTCACTGAATTTTATCCACCTTTTAGTTTTTGTCCTTGTTACTGGATTTGTTTGGTTAATTTGCTTTGGTTTTAACATACGCATTTATATAAAGTGACTCCAAAAAATAATTATCTCAAGCTGCAAATATTATGTAACAGCAAAAGAACTAAAAATGTAAGTTATTTCTCAAGTTGGTCTCCATCTTGTCTCCAAGATATTCTGGTTCAAGATGTTTATGTGACAAAATCACATTAACTTGAGCTAAGGACCCACTTCCGAGATACAAGTTCTTCAACTCTTCTTAATGTGTGTGGACTGTCTATAATGTATAAAATCTGTACTATTGACATTCTTTTGACAAGATCAAGTTCCTCCATGCTGCACACCAACAATATATCTCTTATGTCTTTCTAATTAAGGAACAAAATTAATGAGATAAGACTATGGAGATTCTGGGACTTCAATTTGTCTACACAGGCTATGGGCCTGCCATGATTTCTCTGAAAGCTGGTAAAAACCAGCTTTATACACCAAAGAGCTTTTCTTAAACTGTGACTTTGACAAAAAACAATGCAAGGAGCCATTATATTTTAAATAGAAAATACAATTAGGTATGGCTTTTGTAACAAGATATCCATGGATTAATAAATACTACATGAACTACAAGGAGTCTTGTTCTAGAGTAGAATTGAATGACCCAATTTTTCATCTATTTGTTAGGCTGTCAAGCTCTTAACACATTATAATTAATATTGACATCTTTGAGACTAAAAAGTGAACAGCGTGAACTTTGCCTGAATGTTCTAAATTCTACAGAACTTTGAATTTTTAAAAGTTTATGTATCCCACTTGTCAGAAACAGGCTATGAGAACTAGATAATTGATCCTGATCCCAGTGATTTTTACTCCATCCATGGCACAGATTAGTTTTTAATATGGATGCTGTCCATTGTCATTCATTTCATAGCAACTCATTATAAAGGTGAGTATGCTATAATCGTGCCACTTACCTAACACTTTGCCCAGCACAAATGAAATTAATGGGAATTTTTGCAGAATATGTGCACTGGTAAAACATGGGAATTGATATGTAGTAGTCCACATTTGCCAGTGCCTTCCTTAAGGCTTACCTATATGTGATATGTTTTTTTTTTCATGAACTCCATATATTGATACAGTGAATGATACATGAAGCTTAATTTCTTGGTCTCTTAGTCGCATCAGTGTTACAATTTTGCTGCCTCTTTTTAAGGTGACAAATGGTTTTGTCAAGATAAATAGAATGAGCAAATGCAGCCTAGGTAATTTATTTTGAAACACATTAGGCAATGGATCTTAAAATTTTAAATATGGCATGAAAATGGAAACATTAATTAATCCATTGAAGAATATGCATTAAAACATTTTTTAAAATTCTGTGTATAAAAAAGTAGATAAGATTGCCTTTTCTTGAGTAAAACTTTTTTTTGCTTCCCATTAGTAATCTTAAATCCTATTTCTAAACTTGTATCATGCTCTCTTTAAATCTGACAGATAACCAGCAAATGACTGATAAGAGATTTCATCATTTAATGCTCTAAATTTCTTTTCAATAATCTAGATGATTCATAGCTACAATAGACTCCATTTTTGTCTGCTAGATTAATTATGAAATCCTAGCAGTGTGTCAGTTTCTGTAAAGATTTTCAGATAACTAAATTATAGATAATTTTTGTTATAATTTGCTATAATTCTGAAATAATTGCTTAAAATTAAGGGTATTTTAAAAATTTTTCAAAGATGTATCCAATGTCCTTTTTTTTTTTTTCCCCCACACTGGAGCCTGTTAAAACAGCTTGTGGTCACATTTACTCACATATTTGTATCCCCATCTTTTGGAGATGCAGATATTTTCTTTTTTTCTTTCTTATTTTTCTTTTTTTCATGTTCCTCAATGACTGTAAACAAAATTTTTATTTTAACTTCACTTGTAATAAATCTATTTAGTATATATTTCCAGCAGGGATCTTTATTACAGAGTTTGATTTCCGAATAGGCATTAATATTTACATCCTCATAAGGAACTCAGAGTATTGCTTTCCAATTTACAGAATGGCATAAGTGACAGAATGAAAAGAGAACTGCCTAAAATTAGATTAAGGTCTACGTTTTCAGTCTCATGACCATTTAAATGCAGCACAAATCCAGGTTAATGCCAAAAGGATAGATTCTTTTCTTTCTTTTCTCTCTCTGTTTTCTAGTCTTTTAACTGCTTTGAGCCATCATTATTTATTTATTTATCTATGCATTTTGGCCATATGATAAGAAGAACCTTTACTAAGTTAACCGCAGGCAACTATAGCCATCTATGTTCCCTTACGTAAGAATTATGTTTTCCCCCAAGCTGAGAGAGAAATAGTTCAGTAGCACATTTCAGTACTTGGAAGGAATTGGAAAACAATGCTGGGTTGTGTCTGTTCTAGCACAACTTCAGTGACAGGAGGCCTGGCATTGTCATTCCAGGCTGAGATGCCTGTTCAGCTTGGATGCTGCCAACCTTCTCATGGGTTTTGGTTGTTTTGAGAAGGGGGGCTCTGCAGCAGCTGTGACCCCCAACATCTCTGCTAGCAAGGACCCAGAGTTGCTCTGCACCCTTTTCCTGCCTGGATGGGTATCAGGGGCTCAAGCCCACCAAATTCTAGTTCCAGCTCCATTCAATGTGAGGACTCAGCTCTCCCTCTGACTTATTTGCAGCTGGAGCTGTAAATGGACTGGAGCTGCAAGCGGACTGAGAAGACTGCAGCACAGAATAGAGAAAACCACCATACTTGATTTTGAGACAGGAAAACAACCACTGAAAGCATTATCACTTTGGAATGTTTTGAATCAGAATTTTCCTTCTCTGAAACATCTCAAATGTAAAGCTATTTTCCAAAGCAGTGTTTATTTCTTAGTAACTTAATTCACAGTTTGCATAGTAAAACATGGTTATCTACAAGTACAAATAATAAACAGTCATTGGGAGAAGAAAGAAGAATGACAAGTCCCAGAAAAGTGTGTTGTTAAATGACTTGGAGGTGCAATTTTTTCAGATCTTGTTTTAGTTTTCATTGTTGTGGTTTTATCTCTCTTTTTCCCTGGTATTTATTTTTCTTACTTTATCACTTTAGGAGAGACCTATGAGTTGTGGAAAGCTTACTTTTATTCCACATCCTTTCTTTTTGGTATCTTCAGATTCTGATAATTAGACACTCTCTGAGACAGAAATGTAGCATTATTTATTTTTCTTCAATACAGACCAGCTGCCTCTCTTGGGTTTAAATTGTTTTGCCTACTATTATTCTCCCAGTATGAAGACCACTTTTGGATTCTATCATGGGAAGCCTTAGATTTCAGAAGCTATATCTGAGCTAATGCGTAAAAACACTAAAACATATAATATTATCTCAGTTTCCAGAAAGAAAAAAATAATTTGGTCTTATTTCTGTAAAAAAGGAGACAAAACAGTGACATCTTCTGTAACAGAAACATAAAGCAAAAATCATTTTGCAGTGGGTCCTTATGAGAATGTGGGAGTGTTACTCTGGTACTGTAGTTTAGTTTCCGTGTACAAAAATAATGAAACCAATAATAAGAATAATAAATCTCAAGAAAACACATAATTAGACAAACCAATTCTACTTACATTGCAGATATGTCAGAAGCTGATCAAAATTGCTTTCACTCGACCCAAATCTTCCTGATGCTATGATCAGCCATGTACTGTTCCACTTCAAAATGCCTGACATTGATTCAGCTTACACCAAAGTTTCCCCGTAGAATGGAAACCAACCTTGAGTCTTTCTGTGGCAGTGCATTTATGTATGTTTTCTGTTGGGTTTATGTATGGCGTTCGTTTCCTTATATTATAAGAGTTCTTTGTACCCCAGTTATTCCCCAATGCTTTTCTCTGTACACTCCTCTGTATTTTCCCAGCTTTTAGTTGGTTGTGTCCATCAATCAAAATTGTTTACCCCAACTCTCCAGTCAGCCATCCTTGTCAATCTCCTGTACCCCCTGCCCCTAAGGCCTGTCCATCATCACAAGGCCTCTCCCTGCATCTCGAAAGTTCCAGGGAGAGAGTTGAGTGATTGGACTGAGCCTGAAAGGGTTCCCTCCTTTTCCCTGAGACTGACTCCCTGGACTGTCCCTCATATTGAGAGCCACTCCCTGTTTTCCTCTCATTGGTCCTTTTCTCGGACTTGCCCCTTACTCCTCTCTCCTATAAAAACTGTTGCACCAGGGTGCTCTGTGCCATCGGAGGCAGGCACTATTGGAGTGAGGTTGTGGCTTCGCAGGGGTCTCCAATAAATCCTAGTCGTTGTCCCCTCAGTGAGACCTCCTGTCTTCACCATAGCCACACATGAGCTCTAAGGAATGGAAAGAAGCCCACGGGATCGGCAAGGATCAGCAAGGTCTGTCAGCGGACCGAGTGGTACCCTTCATGTTGCCGGTGTGTCAGGGCCAGCCAGGCCGATTAAGGAGGCGCACTGTGATATCCTTCCCCATGAGTCTTCTTTCCTTCTTTCTTACTTTTTAATGTTTTTTTTTAAAAAATAATTTCCTATTTCTTTTTCTTTGCTTTCTATCTTGTTTGTTTGTTCATTTGTTTTTTTTGGGGGGGTTGTATGTTTTTGTTTCGTTTTAAGAAAGTTATTTAGCATGGGAGAACTGCATAATTCTCTATGGTGTATCAGTCTGTCTGTGTTGCTGTCTGTTTGCAAGCTGTATGGTGACATTTTTAGCTTTTCCTCTTTAGCCTGGGCTGCTTGTGCTTCCTCTACTGTGAAGAACATTATATTCATGGAACATTTATTTTGGACTTTGAAGAGAGATTTGTGTAGCTGCTGTGCAGAGAGGGAGGTAGAAAATGAAAACTAGAATCAGTGTCTAATAATCTGCCTTTGTCTTCTGTTAGCTCAGTTCTGTGGAAGTGTTGTCTGGGGAAGGTAATAAGTGAGAAAACATGTCATCAAGGGATTTCCTGCAGGAAGGGTTATTACATGATCAAAGGCTCATTATTGAATAAGGCTGGCTTCCTGCTATTTTCATACTCACTCTCTAAAACTCGGCCCATTTTAGTTATGAGGCAATCAAAGGACTGAACTGCATTTGGTATTTTTACAGAAATCTAACTTAAACATTAAGTGTAGCTTTACATTTTAGTTTTGCTCAACAAAGTAGGAACAGATGTAACAGGTTCTCTTATAAGACCTTCAGATGCTGAATATATGCTCTAATGAGTGGTCCTGAAGAACCTTTTAGATGTATGCTGAAATGATGGTCTCAAACAGCAGAGGAAGCTGATGTTAGGCACAGGATTGCAACATGGGGAGTTCTGGTTTAGCTTGGATTGCAGTGGATAACCCTGCCCTTTTGGGGGATTTCCAGAGGAAAGCATACTGAAAGCAATTAAGCTCTGAATGATATGAGCAGCACTAAAAAACTTACTCGTAACCTTCATTCCCCAAATAAAGTTTGATTAGGAAGTGACAGTAAAGATTAGGGAAGGTTCTTTTCAACATGTTATTTATTGAAATATTCTCAACTCCATTTTTGACCATCTGTTGTTTGAACTGTGGACAATCCTAAGAATGACACTTAAGACCAAAAACTTCTTTTGCTTTTGTTTTTAGCATTTAAAAAACCAATCAATATAGTGTTATGAAGACAATATTTTGCATTATGCTCTTAAAATTTTGTGAGTATAAATCATTCAAGGTTTACCTTGTCATTGACATTTTTGGCTCTCTGAAATATTTCTAGCATTTTTCTTTTAAAAAGAATGGGTTGATAATTTTGTTTATTATTCTTGTTCTGAGACGATGGCTTTCTTCTGTGAAGATTCTAACAAGACAGGAAAAGGCGAATGAAATCGTGCCACTGAAGCTGCAGAACAGATACCTTTCTTTGGGAATGATGCTGCACTGTAAAGCAATGAGATGACAACTGTGGCAAAACTGCACTGAAGAATATTATTTTGTAACATTAGGAAATTTAACATCCAAATCTATAAGAACACAGGAAAATAAAAAAAGGAAAGAAGAATTCACCTTTTTGTTTTTTTTTTTTAAACTCTCCAGAATAAACACTGTATAGAAGTGGATGTATTCCATGAACACATGGCCATAATCCTGCATTCCTTCCAGACTGGTGAGAATTATCTCACTTTTTATACAGAGAGGTTTTCTTAACTGAAAGCAGCACACAGAAGTCTTGTGTTCTTCCATTCGCTTGTTATCTTTGCTTCTTTGAAGAAGGTAAAGGTGGAATAAGTTGTGTTATTTTCCTAAGTTGTTTGGCCTCTTGGTCATCCAAGACAACAAAGTAACAGTATCACTGTAATAATGTCCCTGACAAATGTGTCTTAACAGAATGTGAATAAATACGGCACAAATGAGTTGTGTTCATATTTAAGATGGAGCCAAACACTCATTTTGCTAGTCCTGTATATTTCTTTATGTACCTCCAAGAGAAAAAATGGCTCAAAATTGCCAATCTTTTATTCTACTTGGAATTTGTCAGCTGAGGGCCATAAAAAGGCTGAGGAGGGGTCCCTGACAAAGGGATGCCTCTTAGAAGAGCCTGAGAAGCTGGGTTTACAGAGTTTGATATAAAAATCACAGTTACAGCACTGAATCAACCTACAAGCAGTTTAACGGGAAATAAGAGGGAATACAAGCTTTAAGAGTGTCTGAGATTATTAGAGCTTTAAAGATATCCTGTAGACTCTGAAAGCCCTGTCAACACTGCAGCAAACCTAAATATAAACTACGCTAGTGAAGCTTTAAATTGAAAATGAAATTGGCAACGATATAAAGGGTTTTTGGATTAAATATTTATGTTGTTTACAGAACTTAACCCTCTGCCAGGTGTTTTAAAGACTATTTAACAGACATGACGTTTTCCCTTACTGCATCCTCCCCCTCCATTTTCCTTGCCTATCATTGTCATGAGAGCTTTAGACAAGGAAGATGTGACAGAAATTATTAAATTTTTTCTATCTCAGTATTCCAGTGTGTATTCCAGTGTATATAGAAGAATGGTTGGAAGAATAATTAAACAGTCAGAGCAAGACATCTGTTTGAGGAAAGGTTTTATTTACCTTTGTGTGGGGTATATAAATGCACATGTTTAGACAACAGGTATTTGCAGGAGCCATTTTCTAATTATTCTATTTACATTCAATTTTGCTTTTTCTGGACTTCAGCAAAACAATTTCCATAGCCCAGGCAACAGCCTTTTAGGCAGCTACACAGAAACATGTTATTATCTTTCACTGTTAACAGAAGCAAGCTGAGAAAACTACCACAAAAATAGCACAACCTGCTCTTGTGACTTTGTATGTGGAGGTACTGTTTAAAGGCTCCCTTCTGTGAAGGTTATTTGCTAACAAAGTTCCAGATCATCCACAGAGTAAGAGAAGAAATGACATAGCTAATGGCTACTCTTGGAATTCCGAAGAAAACAGAGAGACATACACACAAAATAAACTGGAGGATGCCACTAGACTGTTGGAGTCTCAGTAGGTTTTTTTGCTTGATACTATGAGCCAGTCAGTGACTTTATATGACATACACAGCCCACTGAACTCATGAAACTGTAAAACTTCAGCCTCATTAATTACGGCTTTAAAGCTGCAATGTCTTAAACGAGAAATGTGACACACAATGTGATATCCTCTTTGCTCCAATTTCTCCTCACTTTGAAATAAAGAAAAAGTGAGAAAACAAAGCAGACAGACTGTCTGCATGGAATGTAACACAGGTGTAGTAATTTGGACTGTTCTAAGATGTGTCCTCTGTGAGGATGAATAACACATTCTGATGTTTATAGACTGTTGACAGCAACTGAACCATGGCACACACACACCCCCCCCTTTTCCTGACTGGGTTTCTGTAGCTTCACTGTACGGGTCTGCAGCACTAACCTACTGACTATTCTGGCTTTCCATGCACTTGTTCATACTATAAATGGAGCAAGGTAACTAAAATACGTTAATATTTGAGCATTTGATATGTTGCAACAAACAGTGAAAAGTGTTGTTATCTGCAGCAAAGAGTGAATAAGAACATTTGGTTCTTTAGAGCTGCATATTTTCTCTCTGAGGGTCAAGCATTGCCTCTGATGATCCGATGGGAACCGTTGCATTTTTCCTTCTGTAACACTCAATGAGGCAGAAATGAGAAGATAAGCATAAAGGATATATTTTAAGTCTTGTTTTAAGAGGAACAAGACACAGAATACCTCTCTCTATTGGTTAGATAGCTGTAGAAAGACTGTAGACAGTTTCAGCTATGCAATGAAATACAGCTGCTCCCAGTGAGAGCATACAAAACAACAGAAATATTTTCATGGATTGATGCAGCCTTTTTTTTGTTATTTTGGGTTTTTTTGGTTTGTTTCAATGAAATACATCAGAGTGCAAGGTGGTCTCTGAATGGCTTTCCTAGTAATTACTTTGCCTGTGTGGCTAACCATGCTGTCCTATACTAAAAGTCACTGCCAAGTGTTCTAGACTCTCCTACCTTGTTTCAGTTGGTGGTCACACAACCTGTCCCACTCTGGAATATATCCCTCCCAAAGCCACTGTTTTCCTGAGGTATCAGCTAGCCAGAGAAGGGTTCTGTTTCTGCAATAATTCTATTTCTGTCTTCTGGCAGAAGAATAACTGAGGCAATCCTGTTTTGCAGAAACATTTCCTAGGGCTGTAGGAGCTCTGTGAGCCTTCTGGTATTGCAGGTGGGAGGATCCCCATCTCTGGACAGTCTGTGACCTCATTTCTCATCTGTGTCTGCTCTCTCATCTGTCTCTCATCTGTGGTTAGAGGAGAAATAGAAGTGAGATCTAGCAGGAGATAAGGGGAAATGGAAGTCTATAGGTCTTCCTTTACTGATAAAATTGCATTATAGAAGTTTTACAGAACTCCTTAAAATAACTGAAACAAACTTTGTTTTGCACATGAAAATAAATTGTCTTTTGCACCCATCATTTGAGATGTTCTGAAAAATCCTTGAAGGATAAAGCAAATAAAATTGAAATTTTAATATTGAAGTTTAGACTAGTAGAGAACTTCGGGAAAGTCTAGACATTTTTCACATTCAAGGCATTGTAAGATGTTAATTTGTGTTAATGCTGGAAGAAAGAATTGGTAATTTATAAAGCTAATACATAATTTTGACACAATTAAAATTATCTGTCACCTATGTGAGAGTTTTCATCTGCATATGTAAAAAGGATTGAAAGTCTACAGACATCAGAAACATAGAGTGCCATCTTTCTAATTATATATTAAATAAAAGTAATTTTCTATTACCCGTGAGAGAAGAATTTTTTTTAAAAGCCTAATGGTAAGGTATAAGATGAAGTAATGAAATAATCTTAAATATGAGTTGTGACATATTATGTGAAGAAATAAATACAGAAGGTCTGTAAATATGAGTACACTACTACTCTACAGTATAGGGAGAACAGGTAACCATGAAGGTTATAATGCAATCTCTTTTAGTTTATATCTAGTACTGAAGTGAGACCTAAGAAGACTGAATATCAGCAGAACAAATTTTGGAAGTATGCAGGAAATGATGGGTGAAATTGAATGATTTTGAGTAATGGAGAGAAAATTAAGGTGTTTAGAGATAAATTTCTTAGACACAGAGATTATGCATGCCACCTAGTAATAAATACAGTAAGAAGTGAGTATTATTCTGTTCCTTTTTTTTTTCTTATACCCAATATAGATGAACAGGGAAATGAAAAAAAATGACCAGCGGTAAGAAAAATGCATACAATATGGTAAAGAAAATGTAGGAAATTGTTCAAACATTTCAATTGCTTTAGAAAAGCAGTTAGGACAGAAATTGAACCTCAATTGAGAGTTTTATATATTTGAATTGTCCTAGATTTATAGAATCCACATGGTTTTACCTGAATATGAGCATGCTAGTGAATAATTGCTACTATGGTGCAAAGCCCATTGCAGTAGCCTGTGCTATCATTTTGAGTGTTTCTAGGCATTCAAAGCAGAAGGGTTTCACCTGCCTGGTAAAGAGCTGACTTCAGTGCCTTCAGTACTGCTGGTGAAGCAGTACTATTTTACACTCCCAAGAGATGATACATGTCCTGAATTGTATCTTGCACAGACACATGACTACATAATCCTTCTTTCCCTCATTCTTCGTATTTAATTTGAATGAAAAATCTTGATTTTTTAAAAACTTTCTTTACTCTTTAGAACTTTAGTTGAGTAAAGAAGGAATGGGGATAAATAGGTTGAAATGGGCTGCCTTCATGTTGCACTAATCTTTTCATCTACACTATACTATACCAGGAATTAAATGTGCCTTTGTCTTACATTTTTGAATCAGAAATTTCGAAACAGAATTCAATAAGTTAAAGAGTGTACTAAATTCTGTTTTCCTGTAGGACATTCATATTAAGTACCTATAATAATAACCTGGCTTATATTTATCCCTTAAGGTGTGATGGTCTCATCTCTTTGGTTCTTTCTCTGGGGCCAAAGGATTTTCTTCTTCTTAGTGCATTTAGATGACTTATATTTCCATTTTTCCCCTATTCATTTTTACTCTGATATATGGATGGTTTTGGCTCATTCATTGGAACATGATTTAATTTACTTGCAGAGGACTTTATCCTGATTCAACAATGTTACTTAGCTGATGAAGTTTTATCTCACAAGTTCAGCACTGGTACTGATGCAATATATTTCCTTAGGAAGGATTTATTTTCAACTAACACTACATGATGGTGCTATTGATAGCCATGCCTGAGCTAGTCATCGAATCCTCTTCTGAAGCCTTTTTTTCCATAGAAGTAATAGGGTTTAAAGGGAGAGTAGGCTTACTAGTCCACACAGAGCTCTCTACACACTGCCAATAACAACAGCTGATCACCAGGTGCCTTCCATGGTGACCCCTCACGTTTCTTGGTGATGCAAGATGAGAGCATGTGATACCTCATAGCACCCACGTGTCATGCTGTGGAACAAAGAGAGAGAGATAAAAAAGCAAAGCAAAATGTCGTCTGTTCTCAAGTTAATTCAGCAGATATGGTAAATGACAGAGTAGGGAAATGCTGAAAGCAGAAAGACAAGATGATACTTAACACGTAAACAAGATGAAAATTAAGCCTAAAAAACCTCCAAATGCTAAATATAGTTCTAGTAAAAAGTCACTTTCTCCATCTTTGTATGCAAAAGTTAAAAAAAAATTGGCATTGCTGAAGAAATGTAGTGGTATGATGAGTTGTACTATATTAGCGTTATTGTATGGCTCTTTTCTGTGGACCCCTGAAAGACATGAACAGACAATTAAATAAATAAACAAAACACAACCCCTCACAAATTAAAGTGTATATACACATTCATCGGACCTGTATGGATATCTTAACTAACATGTCTTTTCCTCCTGAAAAAGACCACTTCAAGATACTATCAATGTAACATTCTGAAATCAAACAACTCATCTTACATTAAAGCATTAAATATCAATTTACATGGAAGACATGTAACTCTGCCATGAGTGGTCAAAATACATCTAAATACAAAATACAAGCTAAATTCCATATCTAATTATCTTTCCTAGACTTTTTACAACACTGAGTTTGTTATATCTTTGTAATTCACCTAAATGGATGAAACATAGACAGTTCTAGATTTTAAGGAGATTCATACTACTCACTGTATTGTGAAAAAGTATGGTGTCATCAGATACAGTAACTGTTTAAGAAGATTGGAAATTCTAGTACTGGATAAGAGTTGAGCACATTTCAAAAACCTACCTTGAGGTGTTTTGATAGATGTATACCAAATAGGTGACCAATACTTTTTCAAACAATTCTGGTAGTTGCTTGGTTCACTGACATCTCCAGATCTAAGAGTTATTTCACAGTTCAAGATAGTAAAAAAAAAAAGTTCAAATTATATTTTGCACATTGTTATGAATTTATTTTTATGTACCTTAACTAAACAACTAACATTTAATGTCCCTAAGGAATTATATTACTTTTACAGTAGAGTGTGTGGCAAATTTTATAGATAGAGATTTTATTCCCAAATATTTCAATATAATTGTATTAAAATTTAATCCTTTGGCTATATTTGCACCAATAAGTTAAACACAATGGAATAGAAAGTTCCCTGGCTCCTCATAGTGATTTGCGTGGTCTTCTAGCCATTTCCTCCACACCCCAAAAAAGAAAAAAAATTCCTTGTCTTGGTTTAGGACTAAGGCCATGTTCTGTCTCAGGTGGTTTGGATGGGCTATCTTTCTTTAATGGGAAAGAGCTCTCTGTGAAGGATGGCCTTAGTGTCATAATCTGTCTCATCATGTTTAATTTACCAATATACTGAGACTTGGATACTAATTGGATTAATTAAGGTGGTGTGCAGTTTTGCATTATACAATATTATTCACAGTGATGTAGAATACAAGTTAGATTTGCATTACAGCCATCCAAATCTTGGAACACTGGCAGGTTTAGAACAAAATCTCTAAAACTATTGATATTCCTAACACATTCATTGCATCCTGTTCTTTCAGTCGTGGATATTGTTACATGGATATTATTACAAAGAAAGTGCAGACTGCATAGTGAGCTCCTTTATGTGCCTTTTCCTAATCTAAGAAGAAATGCAGAACAGGGAAGTGTTCACAAACGCCTTCCCTCTGAGGATTTCTTTTCCTAGACAAGTATGACCATGAGGTTATAGGTAACTCAGGGTTCTCTGAGACTGTTGTGTTGATTTTTTTCAGTTGAAGTTACCATAACAGTAATAACTAGAACCACACTGAATGCCCTGCCTACTGACTCCTACTTCATGATGATAATTATCTAAGGAGGATGAATGACAAAAGTAGGAGAGAGAAAGGGAAAATTTCTGCTTTAGTCCTGTTCAGCACTGCTTCAAAAACAAGTCTTCCACATTCCATGTTAAGTCCCTAATAAAGTAGTACTTTCACTGGATAAAGTGGGGCAGAAACAGTTAAGGTGGGTTCATACAAATATTTTTGAAAATACTTGTCAAATGTATAGTTCCATAAACAAAAGAAACCCCAACAAACTCCAAGTTTCATAGTGCTGCTGTTCTGGAAGATCTGGGGTAGAGGTATATATATATATTTTTGCATTGTAATTTTAAAAAGGGTGAAGGTAAAACTGAGCAATAGCTGCTGGATTGGTCTGTCTAGCTGACTATGTACTGTTATTAATGTAACTCAGTAGCTGAAGCATCTCTGGAACATGAAAAGCAAACTTTTTTATTGGATTTAGGTTCACAAAATTGTAACAATGAAATTCAAACGTCAGAAAGAACATAGGCAGGCTTAAGTTACTGTTTGAAATGCTTATGCTGTTTTGTAATTCTGCTGGAGATACATTTTATTATGGCATGTTTGAACAAAAAATGCTTTCAATAGATGATGTGCTATCTTTCTACTATACTTTTTTAATAGTTAAATGCCATAATAAATTCACAAAGGCTAAAGGTAAAGCTGTAATAATTCATATTGTGAACAAACTCATCTTCCATAATGATTATTTTTAAAAAATCACATAGCTTGAATAGAAAAGACACCTTAACTTCTTAGCATGTACAGTGTTACTACAAATGCAATTTGATTTGTGTAATACAGACATTAAATTAGACAATTACATTTCAAAGTAGTAGCATTAGCACTGGTATTATAGTGCTTTATTAGATTAGAGTTATTGATGCTGATATTGTAATTAGTATCATTTAACTCTGAAAGGGTCCTTTCTGATCATCTTTGCTGTGCTTTTTATCCTATATCATTGCTTTATGATTAAAACTCACATTGAGCTCAGCATCCTTACAATGGGTGTATTTCAATATAGTCAGAATGATATTTATTTGCAATTCTTCTAAAATTTTGGCTTTGTTGTGCACACTTTATATTCTTGTGAAATTTTACAATTCCTATATAAGACTACCGTGTATTTTTCATAGGTGTAATTGTCTTCACAATCTTGAAATAAATTTATGTACAAGATCTACTTATTGAGTCTTCTTACAGACTTTGATGATGGAAGAGAATGAAGTATATTAAATGCCTGTGAATCTAGCAGGATTTTGGCTAACTATTACTACCTACAACAAACTCTTTTGAGAAAAAATAATTAATATTGCAAAAGTATTGCAATGACATGACATCCTAAGTGTATAAGAAAGTCAGGGCAGTTATTTTTTGTTAGATGTTGAAGAAATGTTTCTATTTTTGAAAAGTGGTCTATTTTCTTCAGTTATATTACAACTTGTTAATAGAAACAAAGATGCACAAAGAGCTATATAGAATTTTCTAGGAAGCTGACATGTAACATAATCATTTCCCTTCTACACTTCTGGGAAAATGTCACTAGTTTTGGTAACTGATATATACTGGTCATGAGAGTCCTGTTTTAAAACAGTATACTTTTTTGTCTTTACAAATATATTGTCTTCACCCTCCGCGACCTTTAGGAGATTATTGAATGTAACTTTTGTTTGTTTTTAAATAGGCATAGCCTGGCAAAAAGCCCCAAAAACCAAAACCAGAAAAAAACCCCCTGTTTCTTGAATCAGAAAGCCAGCCTAAAAAAAACCAAAACAAAACAAAAACAAATCCAAAAACTCAAAGAAAACCCCAAAAAAAACACCAAAGAGGGAACATGAGAACCATCCACAACAAATACAAATTTAAAGGCTTTAAAAAAAAATTTGAGGTGTTCTGAAATTCAGTGACTAATGAAGGATTTTCATAAAATATCTAGGAATAAAAGATGTATAAGGGCCTCTTAGTGCACTTAGTTCACCTCATAATCCCGACACAGTCAAGTAGACACAGGGATTTTCATTCCAGAATTTATGTAACATGTTCACACACATACAAATGAGAGTCTGTTTCACAGCTTTTATACACGACATTGTATTTCAGTGCAAAAAGTATTGAGATTGTTAATTTACAAATGTTCTCTGTTCTGTATAGTCAGAATGACTAAACCTAACTGAGGTCAAAGAAAAACACCCTCCCTGGTTTGGATACACCATTTGCCTCAAAAACTCCCACCTAGTGTCAATCAATCCTATTATTCACTTATTTTTGTAACACTGATCTTTATGGCACTTAATGCTTTTTAGTTCCACCTACAACGAATTTAATTTCTGACTTTTAACATGGCAGAAGCAAAAAAAAAAAGTCTAAAAGAGCATTAAACATGTAAAAGCCACAATTTCTAAAAGGTTTGTCTAAGTATAAATGAAATAACCATGACAAGCTCAAATGCGGCAGACAGTAAAAAGCCACTTTCTGCCTCTTTTTGGACAAAATATTCTGCAAATAATTTTTACCAGCACTCAATATAATTTCTCAAGAGAAATGAATTGGACAAGACATTAGAGAAGATTGAACTTTGCTCTTCAATCCTGAAGTTTTTAATTTTAATTGAAACGAAAAAGTGAAAGAACCCCACCTATCTACAACAAAACTCCCAAATATCCCAACCAACCAGCCAATCAAAAAAACCAAAACCACCCAATAAACCCACCAACCAAAAACTGTGTGCAAAGGGTGGAAATTCATGGTGCAAATGTAACAAATTCAAATAAAGGATTTGTCAAACAAACATAATAAAACTGTTCTGGAACTACTGTGCATTAAAAATCTAGATTATGAATTAGAAGACTGTGGATTGTGTAGAACATTTTTGCACTCTTAGGAAGGTTTCTCATCCAAATAAATTCAGAAGTAGAAACTTGCCCTTTCTCTAAATGCCATACCCACAAGAGCTCTCATATTATAAAGCATTTAAAAATGTAGTCACAATCTTAGATGCATTTGTGGAACTGATTGTCACTGAAATGTTAAGAGGATTTTGGATTTTATCTCTAGAATATATTGCCTTTAGAGAGAAAGATCCTCAGAAGTACATGAGATTTTAGCAAACCTTTTGCCCCAGGCTTTTGTTGATTTTTAAAATTTATGTTTAACCACCCATAAATATAGAAATATACACACATTCCTATATGCATAATCAAACGTTGTATTGCCCAAATTAGAAAAGCTCTCTCTTGTTGTTATTTTAGCCATAAAAACCTGGGAATATTGGACATTGAAAAAGTAGAAATAGCTCAGAATATGTGTATAGTTTAGGACTTCTCTTACTTTATATATGGAGTTCCATAAGTGGTGGTTAAAGCATGCAGGTGGCAAAGTAGTGGTAGCTGACTTGTTTATATTCACCTTATGTAGAGCCGAGGGCTTTCTG
>VWYP01003923.1:0-18655 GCA_013400435.1 Pycnonotus jocosus | reverse complement strand
TGTCTCACACCTCAGTCCCTTGTATCACAGTTGCTGGCAGGTGTGGAGTTTTCAGCAGCTTTTAGTGGAGTAGAACCAAGCTGTTTATTTCCTCCCAAATGAGTTTTTGGGTGTAAATGGCTGCTGCAGCAAGTTGGATTTATACAGCAACTTCTTGCAGAAATTCTCTCCCCACAACCCTCAAGTTTCTGTCATGAAGTGCTTGTTGTGCCTCCCAGTCTTGTTTCTCCTGAAAATCTGGTTTGCATCCTCTGGGTCAGTGAGCTCATACTGACTGACTGTGGCCTCAAGGCAGACACCTGCTGAATTCCACACTTAGTACTGTCTTCCAGTCACAGGCTATAGAGTCAGAGGAATCTCAGCATGGTTGGGGTTGGAAGGGAGCTACAAGACCATCTCATTCCAACCCCCTGTGAAGGGCAGGGACACCTTCCCCTAGACCAGGTGGCTGAGAGCCCTGTCCAACCTGGCTGGAACACTTCCAAGGATGGGGCAGCCACAGCTTCTCTGGTCCACCTGTGCCAGTGTCACACTGCCCTCACAGGAAGAAATGTCTTCTAAATTTCTTCTGTGAACCTACTCTCCTTCAGTTTAAAGCCATTGCCTCTTGTCCTGTCACCTCACACCCTTCTCCACAGTCCCTCTCCAGCTTTAGTAGTGTCACAACACTGGTTCCATGTATGACAGTGGTTCCCAGTGTGAACATGAGTTGCTTCACTTGCCACTGTCAGTTGGGATTACTTGCATTTTCCATATCCACATTTGCAATGTGTCTGTGAAGCCAGTGGGACCTGAGAAATGCTGAAACCTTGACAAAGGTCTGAGTAACGATCCAAACTTTCATTGTGTAACTCTCCTACCTGAACACATGGTACAAGTCCTTCTGGCACACATTTGTATGGAATACCACAGATAGAACTTGACAGTCCAGTCAGACTGGTATGTTAAAATGCCTGTTGCCTTGTGACTTTCCCAGGTTGCAGAAGAACAAGGCCAAGAAAACCCTGTAGATCACGATCCCATTCATGATCAGAGTTGGTACCTGGACCGATCGCTGAGGAAACGCCTTCATCAGGAGTACGGAGTTCAAGGCTGGGCTATTGTACAGTTTCTAGGAGATGTAGTTTTCATCCCAGCAGGAGCTCCACACCAGGCAAGCACCAGGGACATGGATTGGCCTCACTGCTTGGGCAGCCCTTTGAGCACATGACTAATGCTTGTTTGTTCTCTCTAGGTTCACAATTTGTACAGTTGTATTAAAGTTGCAGAAGACTTTGTATCCCCAGAGCATGTCAAACACTGCTTCTGGCTCACTCAGGAATTTAGATATCTGTCACATACGCATACAAACCATGAAGATAAATTGCAGGTAACTTTCCAATGCTCGGTGCTCTTGACCCTTTACAAAAACCCATTACGACACAACAGACGTTTTCCCAAGTCTGTGATTTGCATGAAGGTTGGGCAGATGAGCATGTTCCAACTGACCTGCACAGGGTGAGGGGAAGTAAGTGGGAAAGCTGGAAAACTATCTGTGCTGTTGGCTTGTAAACACAAGCACCTTTTCCTTTGCTCCTGCAGGTGAAGAATGTCATATATCACGCTGTTAAAGATGCAGTTGGGATACTGAGAGCTAACGAATCCAGCCTTAGCAGACCGTGATGTAGAGCGCCTTAACCACACACTATGAAACAGAAGCGTTGGCAGCTGTTTTACCTACTCAGTCAGGACCTCTGTGGACTTTGAGATTATATGAATGTTACCTCATCTTCCTTTCAGCAGTACCAGAGGATTGTGGTACTATGTTCTGTGTATTCTTCCAATGTTTACAAACCTGATATGTATATGTAGTAATATGTATGGACTGTGGCATACTGTGAATGCTCAGTTGCAATAGAACTTTATATGGAGTTTCTCTCCAAACTGTACAAAATACCTCCTATAGAACTGTTGGGAACTATTCCAAATTATTCGTTTGAAAAATATTATTCATGGCATTGTAAAGCTTCAATTTTTAAAAGTTATTTTGGGGTGGGAGGAAGTATGGAATCACTCAGTTTAATAACCAATTTACATAAAAAGTTAAGAATGCAGTTCTGGAATTTCACATTAACATAGAACTAGCATTTAAAAGTAGCTTTAAGCTATTGTATAGTAACATAGAGATGGGAGTTAACCATCTTTAGGTAAATGTATTTAAATTTCTAAATGTTAAAAGAAACTTTTAATCAATATCTTCTGTTTGACACTGCTCTTTAATTTGAACTGATGTTTGATTTTCTTGTTTTTAACACTGAATGGTTACATAAAAATTCTTCTATTTCAGATACTGTTCCTTGCCTGTCTTCTTCAATTGACTGTTTAAAATGTAATTAGTTTGCAGTACTTTAAAATGCAAAAGAAAACTGTATCATAAATGGTTCATACTGTTTTTTTAAGTATTTGAAGCGGATGGAACTTAGCAGCGGACCTGTTTATAGTTATTTTTGTTTAACCCAAGCATGACTTAGCTGACAGTACTGCTGCCAGTGCTATGGTCTGTATCACATGAGCTTTGCAGCTTCTATCTGAAATGGTACAGACAGAACTCAGGGTTATTTGAAGAAACACTGAAAATATTGTAAAACTTGTAACAAGAAGAGAGGTTATGAGTGTAAAAGTCAGTCTCTCATTTGATGAGATACCCTGAGACAAAACAAACCTTTCAGTTCCTTTCCAGCACTGAAAGTTGCAGGATGGCTGTTAGGAACAGCCAGGCAGGAGAGGAAACCTTCAAGTTCACTTTTCTGAGCTTATGCAACACATTGAACTCTGCAAATTCCCCTCGCTGTAGTCCTTGACCTGCTGACCTTGTGATCAGCATCAACTGTTGAGTCTGTCTGGGGTGACAGGATTCTTCTTCAGAGACATTTTCCTCTGATTGCTCCCTCAGGAGCGGTGTCAGGCTGCAGGAACTCTTCTAAGAGTTCAGTGAAGTTGACTTACAGAAGGTTTGCCTACACAACAGCCCTTCACTGTTCTCAGTGAGAGCTTTCCTCCACCTCTTGACAGTAAATAACTTGTTCTAATCACATCAGGTGCCTTGATTTTGCCATTTTGTGCTTGAACTTGTCAAGTATGCTTAAAAGCAACCCTTACCTGAACATTCTCCCTTGAACTATCAAGTTGAAGTAGATGACATAAAGCCAGGTTAATTGCTCTCCTTGGAGCCAGCTGGAGCATTTGTGGGCAGCTGGAGCCCAGGTACCTCCCAGGGAGCTGAGTCACACGGGTCTCACACACCCTGTGTGTGTGCACGTAGATCTGTCATTGTTGAAGTTGGATTTTGCGCTCTTACCACTGTGCTGTTCAATCTTGTTTTATTGCAGCTCTCACCCACTTTTTGTTTCTGATCTGTGCTTTCTGGATTTTTAAGACCACAAGAAACAAACTGTCCCTCTTGCCTGTTTTTGTTACCTTGAGTGGAGATTGCAGGGCCCTGATGCACTGGGGATACTTTGCCTCCCCCAGCACAAAGATGAACAGTGCTTGACCCTCCCCCATGCTTTTATGGCTGAAAATGGGAGGTGTTGGATCTATCTAGCTCTCAGTGTGTCTTGTGTGTTTTTCTACCTGTGCTGTTGGGATACAATTATTTAGAATTTGGCTTTCTTTGGCTAAGTCTTCCTTAAACCGAAGAGCTCTGGCCTTTATCCAGGAGGTGCTGTGGCCATAGTGGGTTTGGGTCAGAGTTTTTTGGTTTGCAAACAGCTTTTTGTGAATCATGACACCCGTTTTGCCTGAAGCTTTTCTGTGGGAGGAGACACAGCTCTCCTTTGACCCTGAAATGTCCTTTTGGAGCAGCAGAGAGGCCTTGGCATGGACACAGGGGCTGGGGAAGCTTTGCCAACAGCCTGATGAGTCAGGGCCCCCTCCCACTGCTGCCAACTGCCCTGCCCTCCCTGTGCCATGGCCTTGGCTAAGACAGGCTCTCCTCTGATCATAGAGAGCTGAAACAGACTGAAAACTTCTCTTTAACTATACAGCAAAGGCCCTAAATGTGCTAAAGAAAGGTGTTACAAAACTAAAAGGGAAGTGTTAGAGGTGGGTATTTGTGAAAGATACCAAAGTGATGCAAACTCAACTGCTGCATGCCAGTGACTGCTAGAAGCAGCTTTAATAAATTTTGTATTGATTCAGGAAAACACACATCTGACAGTGCTGGAGGTTTTTGGTAGTGTTTAAACCAAAGTGCCTGTTAGGGAGAAATGCTGCTTGAAAATGAGAATTATTTCAGGACTTTATGTCTAAAAATACATAACATTACTCCACCCTTGCCATGTCACCACAGGCAACATGGGCTGAACAAAACTGGAAGAGATTGCACTCCCCAAGAAGTATATTACAGTAGTGTCTTGGAGAAAAAATCCTCAGGAAGAAAAGAAAAAATATATATATTACATAAGTGAGAATACATTAAGTTTTGCATTTTGAAGGTAGGACAGAATAAAATAAAGCCAACTGTACAGATCCATCCTGTCCCTAGCTCCTCAGGGTGGCCAACCGTGACTGCATTGCTTCGATGTCCTCCTCCTCATCCACAGCAGCAGCAGCTGCTCCCATGGGCTCAGGCTCTGGCAGAGCATCTGTGACTTTACTGGGTGCTTTACCCAAGGCCCCTGCAACAACAAACAGGCTCATTAGCAAATGTCAAGTCTTCATTTAATAATTAGTGGCTTTTGGGGACATCTAAAATAACATAACCAGTCATTTCCCACAGAGGTCACACTCCTGAGCTGTGACAGGGCCAGCCCAGCAGCACTGCCCTGCCAGCTCTGAGCCTCTGTGCTCCTTCCCTGCTGGGAGGAGGCTCCCAGCAAGCCCTGCTGCTTACCTGGGAGCTCCCCCTGCCTGCTCAGGAGGACGGGAGCTGCTCCAGCCAGCAAACAGGATGGGAAAAGCAAATTAGGACGTGAGAAAGAATAGGGCAATGTGCCAGGCACACCCAGCAGGGTTTGCAGTGTGGTACAGCTGAATGCAGCCCTGGAACTTGTTTTTGTCACACCACAGCACAAGCAATCCAGGTGAAAGAAGCATTCTAAGCATTCTCCAAGTCAAATAACTGAACCAGTAAATCATTACGTCATGAGCTGGAAGGCAGAGGTTGTGGTTTTGGTTTCAAGAGGGTTTTTGTGTTTGTTTTGGGATTTTTCCCCTCAAACAAGACACAGCATGTTACTGCCAGGACTCACAACATAGCCTATGACTCAAGGTAGTGCAGCTGAGTTTATTTCTTGGTTTCATTAGTAACAATACCTAGTCACTGATATAAGTCTCACCTTGTTAAGAATCACTGCACAGCCAAACACAGATCTGTCAGATCCTCAATTACATAACTGCACAGACAGCAGCTGATGGATATTAGTTCTGCCCTGCTGAGCCCCACTGGCCTTCTCAGCAAGTATTCCCTAAGAAACCAGTTTGTCACGGCTCTCTGCCCATCACCAAAGGAAGAGATGCCACTGGGAGAGTGCAGAATAGATGAAGATTTCAGTTGCTGCATCTTACTGAACAGAGCAGGGACTGGGCTCTCAGCAGTACCCACAAACTCACCAGCTGTAATTTCAAAAAGGATTTTATCGATTTCTGCCTCAGCTTCCTCTTCCATCTCCTCCTGATCCTCCAGGCCTTCAAAGGTGTCCTCCAGCATTTCCTCTATAATTCCAGCCTAGAAGAAATAAACAGCAGAGTAAGAAGATACATTTCTACTTGGGAGATGAGGTTATACCTATCCAGGCATGTAACACCCCGCTGCTCCAGGAGGTGGTTCCAGATTGAGGCTGTTGCAGGAGGGTGGCCAACACACCTGCCCTCAGCATGAGCACACATCTCTGCAACTGGTGCACAGGAAAAGCAGGAAGAAAACTGAGCATTAAAGGCACCTATTCTCACTTTGAAAACCTCAGGTTATTTAAACTAAAAGAGGAGAGATTTTAATCAGATATTAGGAAGAAATTCTTCCCTGTGAGGGTGGTGAGGACTGGAACAGGCTCCCCAGAGAAGCTGTGGATGCCCAGTCCCTGGAAGTGTTCCCAGCCAGGTTAGATGGGGCTCTCAGCAACCTGGTCTAGTGGCAGATGTCCCTATCCATGGCAGGGGGGCTGGAATTACATGGTCATAAAGATCCTTTCCAACCCAAACCATTCTATGATTCTGTGGTTGTTTATTGTTGTTGCAAGTCTAAACCAAGAACCCAGCCTGCTCCAAGCATGAAAAAGACAAGTGTACATTTCAGTCATGCAGCATGAATTGTGTAGCACACTGTAAATCTGCTCTTTGACACAGCTTGGGTTTTTTTTTTCTATCTGCATTTGATAACATTCCTTTGCAGGCCCTGCAACCTCGATATGGCCAAACCATGCTGGTGCACAATGGTAAAATTATTTAGAAATAAACTTATTTGAACTAAACAATCTAGAGTGGTAAAAAGGGAAAAAACAAAACAATTTTGGTAGTTGAAAATGTAATAGTCATAACAGAGACTTAGTATACTTTCAAATCAGAGCACTCCCATCACACGGAGACACTGAGCTAGAAGCTTTAAACCAGTGACACTGAGTTATATCTGAATCAGCCTGGAGTTTTGTGATTCTTTAAAAATTTTGTAATGAACTACATTTAATTAGTTAAGGAATGTTCAATTGTGTTATTTTGGCTGGTTTTGGTTTATATCTGTGTTGGCTGAGTGTCAGTAGAAATCCCTGTGATATTACCTCACTGCACCTGCAGAAAGGAACCCCATGGACCCATACCCCTTAGACAATCTATAGTTGAAGAACAAAATTCAATAAAGAATTGTTTAATGGTTATCATGTAACTAGAGATAAATTAGATGTCATAGAACAAGAATGGTATCTTGAGAGAGCTAAGGAGTCAAAGGCCTATACATCCCAGAAAATTTGATTAATACACTGCAGGTGTAGTGAGGGAGCCACTTCATAGGCTTGTACTCCCCAGAAAACTTAATCAATAGCAATTGTCTAAGCAGGACAGCAAATTTAATAAAGCATTGTTAGCTGGATAAAACTCAGGTTATCCATTAAACAAAGACAGATGAGATGTTCTGGTAGTAATTAAAAGAAACAAAACACCTCTACCATGATGCAATAAATTGGGCAGATTTCTGGGAGTGTCTATTAAAAAAAATCTTCGCTGTTACAGTGTACATAAATGCCTGAAAATTGTTGTTTCTTTGAACACGTCTATGGTGAATACATTCCCCATATCTTCCCAATTTTGACTCCAATTTGTTATTAGGAATGTTGGTCTGATAGCTTTTTGCTGTTAGATTTAAAACTCTTTGTGTCTCCAGTATCAGACTGGCCACAGAGTCAGACAATGTCAGAATGTCCTGAGCTCACACCAGCCCTGTGACAAAGGGGCCACCCAAGCCCCTGCACAGCTCAGTAAAACCCACATTGTTCTCACTCAGGTCTGATTCATGTGTCAGATCTTACCTTCATCATCTCTTTGGACAAGTCCCTCATCGTTGCTTGGATTTCTGGGATTTTTACTAGATTTTGCATAGCTTTCATGACTTCTGTGCTCTTCTGCAATGAACCTGCTACTCTGAGGACAGCTGTGAAGGAGAGGCACAGAACAGTTTGAACAACCCATGCATGGCTGAAAGCAGAGAAATACCCTCCCTACATGAAGATCTGTTTACATTTAGGCAATTCATTTTAAAAAATAAATGGACATTGCACTTCTTCATTCTTGACTAAATTCCTGGAAGAGCCCAACTTGAACCCACATTGAAAAAGTCGCATTTACAGCAAAGCTACTGGTCCTGTACAATGAGGAACCCAGGTGGTCTGCAGAGAGATTTCAACCCACCTGCACCCAGTTCATTGAAGAAAGGGAGATTGCTCCTGCCCAGCCCCTCAGCAGCAGAGCTGCAGTGACTGCTGAAACCAGGGATCTCCTGCCTGACACCAGATACTGGAAACTAAGCCTGGCAGTTCTGCTGCCATAGTTTCACAGCAAAGAGTAAGCTACAACATCAATACTGAAACAGATAAACCAAAAATAAGCTTGTTTAAACTGAATTTAACAATACTCTTTCCAGAGGCTATTCTAACTTATAACCTCTCCTCACATGTACTGATATACCAAGATCAAAAATCAGTAATTAAGGGTACTTTGAAGTTTTTTGAATTTTGCTATCTAAATTTGCAGCTTCCTGGACATGCAAAACTTACCTGTTTGTATATAAAATGGTCACTCCTTAACGAAGCAAAATGAAGGTACAGCACACATTACTTTTCATTTTAATAATTTCTTTTAAGAGCCCTACACTTGTAACAAACTAACAGAAACCTTGCCTTGAGTGGTCATTTCACAAATTACTAGGGACCCCAGACTGAATTCTAGATTCCTTCCTATTTCCTATCTAAGTGTAACAGAACATTCCCAAGAAGATGAAGATGCTGGCAGTAGTAATAAGGAGGAGGCTGTTTCGAGTTTTTCCTTTTAAGGGACACCTTAAAGTGCAAGGATGATCATTTTCCTTTCCTGAGTGAGATGCATGGGGAGCCACATTTGAACCATCATAAAATTACAGCTAAGGTTCACAGTGTGACTTCCTGTTTTATCACTCATCCAGTGTTGAAATCTACTTGGATGATGCGGAGGTGGGGGAAATGCTTTGACATTTCAGCAGCACATTGACCTCCACCAAGTCTTCTCCTATCTTTAAAGCTTTCTGCTCTGCTTGTTACAGGCTGGACTGCTTCCAGCTATGGAAAACACTGCAGGAAGTGTATTACAACAGATTTCTGATGTGGATAAGGAACAAGGGAAATATGCTGATGCTGGAGGAATAAAAAGGACCAAGGAGGGTTTACAGAACATGAATGTTAATCCAAAGGGCAAAAGGATTCATCCACACTAAGAAATCAAACACTGCTCCCCATCCTCATGTAGGCATTGGTAAACACCCCCAGACTCTTGCTAAGGAAGCAACCATCTACAAGATGAAGAGAATTGTACTCCTGTGACAACTCCTGTCAAAATCAGTGACACAGGCTCCACCAGGATACAGGGGAATTAGGAATGCATTCAAAGTGTTTAGAAATGCACACGAAGAATGTGCTCCGAATTGCTGTGAGTTCAGCTTCAGAGCATGTGATTCTCACACCACTGGAATCCTCAGGCTCTGAGGAAAGCTGTCAGATCATCTGCAAAGAAGCTTGTCACAGGAAACAGGGAACCAGCACAATGAGGGGCAGGAACCCCAAGAAACTAAAACTGGGAGCTCCCTGACTGCTTCAGAGCCCAGGATGGGACATCCATTCAGCTTCAGAACATCCTGCAGACTGAGGGGGGTTATTGCCTACAGGGATACAGGACTCCTTACAAGGATGTTGGGGAAAAGAACATTGTTTGGACACAGGGAAAACTTACAGTGGATCTTTTAAGGGGATTATAGGAACATAACAATCTTAGATTACAGGAACATAACTACCAAAGGTAGTTTGGGGAAGGATTGAAGTGGATCAGGGATAATACAAACCTCAGGGGCCTGCAGGACCAGGTACAGCAGTTCAGGCAGAGCAGGACATCTGCAGCCAGATACCAGGTACCTGGCCAGCTTAGACAGAGCATCTGAGACAGCTCCTGGAACAACCAATCTATTGTGTACATGTGTTCTACTAGTGGAGCTCAGCCCTCATGAGCTGAAGAGGAAGAGCACAATGGAGCTGTTCATACGTGTGTGAAAGCTGTGTGTGTTTCTGGAGTGGTGGCAAAGGCTCTGCTCTGAGAGTGTGGGTCATGTGCCTGCTGGGATTAGGGGGTAGAAAACTTCAGCAGCCTCACAGCTCTGGGCCTGCTATGGGAGGATCTTCCCAGGCTTCTGAAGCCTGCTGGAATGAGCTGCTTTTCTCAGGAGCATGGCTGCTCCCACATTCAAGCTCTGCCTGCATTTGATTTTGGTTCTGGACAAGAAAACCTCAGATCTCACTTCTACTGTCAGAGCAGTCATTGTGCTTGGGGCCAGAATTTGTTCTTACCAAGCTGGTTCTTCATCCCCATGAGAACAGAGTTCATGTGAGCTTTGGATGCATAGAGTTTGCTTACGGCCCTCCGAGAGCGGATCAGCTCCTTCGCCAGGATCACGCACACATCTCTCTGATTCTTTTTGGCAGCATCCTTTACTGACCTCTTCACTTTCTCCTCTTCCCTCTGGATATCTGGAGTACAAAAAACACAGCAAGGATATAGAAGAGAAACCAGTCATTTGTTGGAGTGTGCTTCCAATGCAAAGAATTGTTTCTGCTTGATTTCAGATTCCCTCTGTTACTCAAAGACCTTGTTCTAGGCAGATTTACATGTCAGCTCATTAATTCAGCTAAATCTTAATGGGAAAATTCTCATTACTGAACATCCAGCTCTGTAATTTCCTTTGCAGTCAAGAGTACTCTAAAAGACTGTCTGAGAATATTAGTCCATGATGCTGAGTTGACTAAGAGCTTATAAAGCATAACAAGATCCTGTAAGAACAAAGCACGCTGAGAGGATGACTTGACTTGCAACTTCAAAATAACATCCTGACTATTAAATTGGTAATATATACACAAAATATACATTCAACTTAAAACATCCTGTTCAAATTCTCCTGGCATCAAGGTTTGTTCAACAGCTTTTTTTAAGAATGTGCTTAAGTAGGAACACTGAACTAAGCATGAGCATCAAAGAGTTGGTTGGATTTGAACTATTAAACACTAAAAAGGCCTTCTTAAATACCATTGGTTTCTCCAGCAAATCTGGTGTGACTGTTCACAATTCTGCCTTGCCAGGTAACACTGGCTGTTAACAGCAGGAGCCAGGTACTCCAAAAAGCCCAGAGTAAAAAATGCAAGAGTAAGCAGGGACAATATCAACCTCCTTTCTTTGCCAATCCCAGCAACAAATTAACCACTGATGAAACACGGATCTCAGAATCCACAAGAAAAATTATCCTAAAGTAAATAAAGAATTCAGATAGTAAGGGTTCCTCATCCTTCCTGCAAAGAATTGATTGAAACGATCACAAGAACAATTATTTCAAGGAAGGCCTCTGTTCAGATTTAGCTTTGAGTCTTCTTGATTTATGCCAGACAAAGTTAAACGTTGGAAGAATCAGAAGCTGCCCTTTTACAAAAACAAAGGCATCAACACATGCTTTCTGGCACAGGCCAGCTTGGAGACTTCCACACAGCTCCTCAGGTGGGAGTTAATGAACCCTGTACTCAAGACCAGTAGTTCTCTCAGTATCATTAACTGAGGTGTTTACCTTAAAGGACTGGCAGAAAGCTGTAGGATCATAATCAGAAAAACACACCTTTGCTGCTTTCTCGCTACTATTTTCAGAAATACCACAAACTTGAAGACATTTGTATGTCAGACATGGGACTGAGCTGAGGCCCAGCTATCAGAGCAGATAAGGAAGAGCTGAAGTGCTCCAGCAGGAAACAGAAAGCACCAGAAGAATTTCAGCAGTACTGAAGAATTACAACATTCACTTTGTCAGGCTGGGAACAACCACAAGTATTGTGTTACTACACCCAGGCTAGTGTAGGGCAGCCTGCACACCAGTGAATGCTTTCACTGGCATGAACTGCTGAGTATGACATCAGTGGCACAAGTATGCAAGAACAGCCAGCTCCATCCTGAAGGTCACTGCCAGCTACACTCCTCAAGGGAGCCAAAGTCACTTCCCCAGTCCCTCTGCAGCACTACCAAGCACAAGAGTCACAAAGCAGCCCAAAGCACCTGCGAGAGGGACCCACGAGCTCAGCAAAACACAAAGTTACTGCATTACTCCAACTCTATCAACTCAAAAAATTCAGTTTTGAAGTAACAAGGATACCTTTCATTTCTCCAAACCTTCCAAGCCCTGAAAAACAACCTACACCAAAGAGAAATCACTACAGCAGCAGGAGTCCAACAACAGATGGTTTCAAAGAGTGTATTGCTATTTTAGTAACTGTGCTGACTGGGAGAGCCAAGTGTTTGAGTGATCCAAGCCCACTCAGTCCATCTCAGGTGCATCTAGTGTTGCCTTGTTCAAACACATCTAGCACAGCCTTCCCCAAGGAAACTAAGACAGGTTCCAGCTTAGCATCCTTACTTAAAGATTGCAGTGATTTCCTGTGTAAGACTCAGCTGAAACAAGAAAGCATGGCAGAATCCAACTAAAGTGGGTAATTTTTGAGGAAACCTTCAGTGGCATTTGCCTGTCATCCTTCAGGAGCAGCCTGCCAGCCTGGGAAGTGTCCTGCAGAACCATGTACTTCCATAGGTAGCACTTGGTAAAATGTGAAATCCTGGCACAAAGATATTCTGCACTTTATTTTAAGGGGAATTATCAGCATAGCAGATGGTTGGTGGTTAGTGCTGAACTGTATTTCTTTGAATGTAGGACTCTGAAACACAGACATGCTTAAAGCTGCTAGATAATTAGATTTGCATCCACATCAAAATATCACACTACCATGAAACCTAGTATTTGTGTAGGCCATTGAAAGTATTATGGGGTGTAAAAAGCTAAGAGAATCCCAAAATTTCAAGAAACATCAGTAGTGAACAAGTGGGTAGTTTGCTTCCGTGGAAGATGCAACCTCTAAAATGTATTTTGCAAGTAAGATCAGAGTTGCAGTTCCTCTGTGCCTGATACAGCCACACAAAGTGCCCTGGGGAAAGTAAGAGAATTCACATCCCTGTTCATCAGTCTTCCTGGGAAAGACATAAACTCTGTTCCTCATATTGGAGACAAGGACAAAGACAGACTTTGTACTGCACAAGCAACCTTCTCCAACCAACTCATACAAGTCTGCAAGAGGGAGAAGACACAAACCCTGCCAGGTCTCTCCAGAGACACAGGGCTGGGGAAGAAAGGAGAACCAAGGATTTACTCCTCAAAGCCTCACTCCAAACAGGCCTCTGACCAGTAACCAGATGCTGACACAAAATATCCTTCACCAGCACCTCCCATGGACAAATTCCAGGCACAGGGTACCAGACAAAGAAGGGGAAAACAAAACCAAGGCCCAAACCTATTTTCAGGCTCAGGGAAGGCAGGCAGAACAAATTCTGAACTAACAGCAGTGCAATATTAAGCAACTCCTCTGCTGTTCAAGACACATTCAGCAGTGTAGTGCTCATTATTTAATGGCAAAACACCCACCCACTGAGAAAATACTTTTTTTCCCCCTTCCTCTCTCCTGTTTGTAATTTTTCCAAGCTGACAGCAAGCTACTTTTGATTGGCACGTGACTTTCACACCAGTACATGCCAGTGGAACTGTCTACATGTGGAATTAATACCCACACTGATACTACTCATTAAATCAATGTGGGTGAAATTCTGGATAATAAATCTAATGCATGTTATCCAAAGGGATTTCAGAGCATTATGTCTTACTGGGAGCATGAAATATTCATGTTCTTTTGAAAATTTTACTTGGATAACTTCACATGACATCATTTTGTAACACAGACTAAGTCTGGCTCCAGGATCACATTCATCTTCCTTCATTCCAAATGTGGTAGACTACTCCAGGTTATTAAATTTCACAGCCTGCCTGTGAAATTGCAAAAAAAAAAAAAAAAAACCCAACAAAAAAACCACCAAAAAAAACCCCCACCAAAAAAACCTTGAAGGCACACATGGAGAGTGAAAACAAAAAATGAGACACAAGTACAAACCTCTGATCTGTCTATCAATCACTCTCATTTCTTTCCTTATCTTCAAGGACCATTCATTGACCTTAAAAAGAGAAAGTGAGAGTTACTTGAAATTCCAACTTTAAAACTATGCTTTTATACTTTCATGTAACTTCAGTATCAAAAGCAGCACTTCAAAATGCATGAGCTTCAAGTTATGAGTGATGTTAAAATATTTCACTACTCAAATAATAAAACCTCCAAACATTGCAGAGATACCACCAGTTACTGCACTGCTTTTGATGTTCAGACAAGGAGTTAAGGAGGAACTTTATAGATCCCTTCCAACCAAAACTCTTCAATGATTCCATGATGTGATTTGTGAGACAGACACGCTCTGCCTGGCTAACTTCCCACATCACAGCCATGCCACTGTACAGAGGGAACTTGCCACAGGGGATTTCAGCACAAGGGACTGACTGGCACAGGATGACAACCCCAAGCGTGCTTCTGCCCATTTCAGTCAGGAGGATCCCCAGGAGGCCCCCAAGCCAACCCCTACTCAAAGCAGGATCAAGTTCAGACTTCAGACAGGTTGCTCAGGGTCTCATCCATTGAATTTTGATACTGTTTGAGGGCAGAGACTCCACAGCCACTCTGAGCAAATGCATTTTAAATTACTCCTGTGTGGTGAAGACTTTTCTTCATAGAATCCTGGAATGGTTTGGGTTGGAAAGGACCTTAAAGATTACCTATTTCCAATGCCCTGCTGTTGGCAGGGCCACCTTCCACTAAACCAGATTGCTTAGAGCTCCATCCAATCTGGCCTTTCATGTTCAAATCAAAATTCTCCTCTGGCCAACTGTGGCTGTAGCCCCCTCCTGTCACTGGACACACCTCAGAAGTACCTGTCTCTGTCTTTACTACAACCCCACCAGAGGCAGTGAGAGGCTTTAGACCCTTGCTCCTTCACCTTCTCTTCTCCATGCCAAAATGAGCCCAATTCCCTAAGCCACTCCTCCTGCATCACAGGCTCCAGCCCTCCTCCATCCTGATGGCCCTCGGCCACACTTCCCCCGTTTGCTGAGATCCTTCCAGAACTGTGTGCCCAGAGTGGGACACTTCTGCAGATGTGGCCTCTTTACTGCTGAGTAGCACAGTGACTGAACACTCAGCACTGTGACTGCAGCTTCCTAACACAGCCCCATTTGCCTTCACTGCTGCAAAGGTGCGCTGGGAACTCGTTTATTATCCATGGGAAACCAGATCCTTTCCTGCAGAGCTGGTGCCCAGCCAGCCCCAGGCTGCACATTCCTGTGTGCAGGGATGGCTGTCCCACCTGCACAATCTTGCACTGTTCAGCATCATGAGGTTCCTGCTGTTCCTACTGCGTGCTCAGGTTCCTCTGCCCTCCAGTTTCCCCTCCCCTGCCTTTGGTGGGGTTCAAACACAGCCACTCCTCCCACAGCTCCCTCCTGGCACTTGCCAAGATCTCTCTGTTCCAGATCCTCTGGCTCACCCAGGAGGTGGGAGCTCCACTTCCCCTGACCACTCCTCCAAGGAAGCAGAGTGAAGAGAACTCGTGCACTGAAATCTTGTAAAGCCAGTTCTCTTCAGTGCACAAGCCCAGCAGGGCAACAGACTTAGACTTTTACTAATCTCAAAAGACTTTCTCTTGGTTAGGGTGAGCAAGACCATGTTTTGATGCAGGCAACAGCCACCATTTGAGGCGCCCAAGCACAAAATCAGCTTAAAACATCCCACATACAACCCAAAGCCCTGCAGAGGTGCAGAAGTTTCAAAGAGGTTTTAGAAAGCTCTCATATCTTTAGTTAAATCCTGGGTTTACAGGGGCAAAAAACTCCAAACCCCTGCAGGGCTGACTGCAGCCCCCCCACCTTGTTCTCCAGAGCAGAGAAGAATATGTCCTGGAGAGTCACTCCTCACCCTGACAGAAAGCTAAGAAGGTCCATTTTTTGAATATGGACTACATGAGAGGGAAAAGAGCCAGGAGAAGGAACTGAAGGAAAACATGACAGAGCTCTGGCTGGCCAACTGTCCTGTCTCAAATGTAACACCTACCAGAGATCTGCTCTACAACTTGTATTCTAGAACAAACCAATACACAACAAGCCTTCGTGTACAAGCACAATCAGCAACTGTCAAATGAACCACAGCAGGATTTGCAGCTTCTGTCTCTGGGATGCACAGCCCAGCACAAAGACACCATTAAATCAAGACTGGTTGTGTGCTGTCATCAAACCCTGCTCACTCTGCCAGCAGCAAACTCTTTCACATCTCATCCCTAGCATTGCCAGGAATCAGCTGCTTGACACGACTGTCCCAAAGGCAGAGCTGGGTGCTTACACCTTCCCTGGTGTTCCCAACTCATCTCCTGTTTTGTGTAAGAGGAGGAGCAAACCCCACTGACCCATCCAGGCTACTCCATGCTCCCAGCTACAGGAGACAACAATTTGTTGAGCTGTAGGGAAGCCACACTGCCCATCTGACACAGGACACAGGGACACGGATAAGAACCATGGCACAAGGCAGCAATGCTGGGAACAGGAGTATGTGGTTGAGCTGAGTAAAGATAATTACCCTGAGTACAACTCCATGCTGATGAAGCAACTCTGCTTCCACTCCTGATCTAAACCAAAACATCACTCTCTCAGCACTGCACCATGCCAGAGTCAGCCAGCAAAGACCTCAAGCTGAAAAGAGCCAATTCAGACTACATTGGAGGAAAACCCACTTTTAAAGTTCAAATGATCCAGACGTGGCATTAAAAGTATAATAAATACCCAGCTCTAGACAGGCTGAAATGCATCATCAGCTCTTCATAAAGACTGAAGATATTTGTCTTGTATTGATCATAAATAAATTATCTCACATCAACAGAGTGGGCAGACAAAAGAACTGAGGGCAAATCATTGCCAACACAAAAATCTCAACCCCTCCCCATCATCCTGCACCTCCTGCAGTGCTTGCATGGCTCCCTCCAGCCCTGCTCAGGGACTGTATCTTATGCACAGCTGCTGGCAGACACGAGCTAAGCAGTGCTGTTTCCCCATCAGCCAGGATGCAGAAACAACTACTGCTTTTTCCTTCTAAAGCTGCAGTTAGGTATGGGAGGAGAGGAAGCTTTAACTATTAATGGTTTCTCAATATCAGTGTTAGGCTTGTGAAGTCACCATGCCAGCCTGCACCCCAAGAGAGTGCTCATGACAGCAAAGGGACTCATGTCACCTCTCCCTACACCTGTTCCATGTTGCCTTTGTAGGGTTTTCTGCAAAGAATCACAGAATCATTGGCTTAGGAAGGGATCTCTGGAGATCATCCAGTCCAAACCCCCTGCCAAGGCAGGGTCACCCAGAGCAGGTGACACAGGGACGTGTCCAGGTGTGTTTGGAATGTCTCCAGAGAGGGAGACTCCAAAATCTCCTTGGGCAGCTGTTCCAGGGCTCTGCCACCCTCAGCATTAAGAAGTTTCTCCTCATGTAAAGGTGGAAGTTACTGCAGTTTAGTTTATGGCCACTGCTCCTTGTCCTGTTGCTGTGCACCACCCCAAAAAAGGCTCAAGGTGGATGCCACAATCCTCCAAGAGCTCCAAGATGAGCCACAGACTCTGTGCTACTGGAAAACACAGCAAGCTCATCAGTTAGGGAAGGCCAAAGAGCAGCCCTCAGACAGGAGGCAAGAACTGCTCAGTGCAGCATGACCACATGTGTGGGTTACTCAGCTGTCTGATGTGTTACCCCACCCCTGAGAGCAGCAGTCTCCAACCCCAGCTCTCCCTGTGGTTTCTTGTACCACACTCAGGAACACAGGAGACTGACCCAGCCCACACAGCACTCCCACACAGGCAGAGGAGGAAGGGAAAGGACACTCCCAAAGGTACATTCCTCATCTGACTCTCTCACCCAACAAGCAACAACCCTATCCTGCTCCCCTGGGACTCAGCTGCTACAAACCACCAGGGAACACCTGTGACAGTGCAGCTTGTCTAAGCCTTCAGCTTGTGTGCTGTTGTCCTTCTCCCTGCTGCTTTTCCAGTACCTCTAATGTATTTGATCTTCCTCTCACCAAAGAGCAGGTTTTTTTCACTAACACATTCGTAGCTACTTATGAGAAGAAACAGTGAAATCCACCGGTGTCTCGATTATTTCATTTCACTGTGACATCAGAAAGCTGTTCATAGAAACACACAGCTTATCTACAGACTCATCTTCTCCCTACAAGTTCAAACACCTCTGCTACTGTTTCCTAATTTTAAGGCTGTGTCTGCAAGAGGAGTTAGAATCATTGAGTGTTAGGGGGTTGGAAGGAACCTTAAAGGACACAGAGTTCCAACTTCCCCTGTCACGGGCAGGGACACCTTCCACTAGACCAGGTTGCTCAAGGCCTTATCCGGCTTAGCTTTGAACATTTCCAGGTATGGGGCAGCCACAACTTCCATAGGCAACCCGTTCCAGTGTCTCACCACCCTCACAGGGAAGAATTTTTTCTTAGTATTTAACCTAAATTTCCCCTCTATCAACTTGCACCCATTCCCCCTTGTCCCGCCACTCCAGTTCCTCAAAGAGCCTCTCTCCGGCTTTCCTGTAGGCCCCTTCAGACACTGGAAGGTTTTGTGAGGTCTCCAATGGCCCGGTCCCGGGGCAGGTGTAGCCTGCGCCAGGGCCAGGCCAAGCCCGGCCCCTCCGCAGTCCCTGTCCGACGCCATAGCAACGCCACACGGCCCTGCCGCCACTCCCCCCTCAAGCTCCCGGCCCCCGCCGCCCCTCGGCGCCGTCTCGGCCGCTCCGGCCCCTCACCAGCTCCTTGGGCGGCTTCTCGGGGGTCTTCCCGAACAGCCCCATGGCGGCCGCACCGCCCGGCACTTCCGGGTTCCCCACGGCCGGGCCGGGCGGAGACCGCACTGCGCCTGCGCCGCCGGCAGCGCGCACCCCGCCCTCTCCGCGTGGGGG
>VWYP01003922.1:0-18982 GCA_013400435.1 Pycnonotus jocosus | reverse complement strand
GAACTGAAGAGAATAAAGAACAGCATCACTTATTTTAATAAGACTTTGAGTATTAGCAGTAAAGTGAATATAAGTGTTTCGGCATAAGAGGAAAAACCCATCCTAAATGTGATGACTTCTGTTTTAGTGCTGACATCTTGTCACTACTAGGCTTCTTTATNCTGACTTCTTGTCACTACTGGGCTTCTTTCTTGGACTTATTTATGAGTTTTATAATTTTTAAACCTCTCTGAATACTAAGGGCTTACCAAGTACAAATATTCTGTGCCATTTTTATAGGCAGTGCACTAAATCTCTGTGTGTCAGAGCTCTGCCTGTCATAGATATCTGTAGGATTTAGTTGAGGTCACCTCAGATAGTAAAACACAATGATGTTCCTAAAGCATTTCCATGTGTACCTAGAAATAATGTCCTGAGCATACTCACAAATTATTTAACCATTACAGGTATAATAAAATTATTTCTTTCTCATTTTAACTGTCTATAGATAGACTAAGTATAAAAATTAACTACATGAATAGAAATTGACTGATATTGTCATAGGAGCAATAAAATGTTCATAAGTGCGTTTTATCCGATCTTGAAACATATGTAAACATACATGGTAATTTATCTTTCTTTTTTTTTATTATTTTATCCTATTCAGCTTTTGGCAGGGGCAGAGGTGGATCAGATGTAAACTAGAGACTATTAATTGATTTATTTCTATGAGATAATAGAAAAAGTATTGTACTACAGAAACCCAAGCAGACACTGCTCTCTGAAAGAAGATTTAACTCCTCAGAGAAGATGGAGGGCAAATTATAATATTTTAAGAGACAATACAGATTCATTTAATGATAAAATTTTTGGAGAAGGAATGCCTTTCTCATTAGAAAAAGTAATAAAACCCAGAAATGCATTGTAGCTCAAGGAGATTATTTTTCAGTATGTTGTCTTCATAGGATTCCTAATTTATTACTCAGAAAAACATATTCACAAGTACACTCTGTAATTGATTGCGTGTCCCAGAAAACATTTCCTGACAGAAAATCTTAAGAATTTATTGATGCTAAGAATGTAATTTTTGATCAGAAAGGACAGCTGTTATGTAAGGGAGTCTATCGGATTAAAGAAACAGCTGTGGTAGTTACCAGGTTATTTAGAAAGTTGTAGTTTAAAAAAGCGTGATTTTCTTTAAAGGTACCAAAGCCAAGAATGAACTAAAATAGTGGCAGAAATAAAGAAATCAACAAAATATAAAGAAAGATCATCTCCACTTCTGTGTGCAAACTTCAAAAAGATAAAAGGGAAAATTACTTTCTCCCTCATTTTCTCTATGGCAGGAAACAAACACCTTAAATACATAAAATGCGTGAATATGGATTCATAATGACTATCATGAAGTAGGTATCTGATGTACATCTAAGTACCTACGAAGTTTCTCAGGCTACAGTTTTTAATGGGGGATCCTAAAAGATCTGAGACTTATTCCATACAGTAACTTAAATCTTATATCATAGTTTACTTCTTAGAATTCCAATTTCAGCACAGAAATTACGTGTGGCATTTCAAAATAATTCAGCTCATGAATTTTGAATAACATGTCCCTCTGAAGGCATGGCTTGGTCTTTCTGAGATGTTCAGGGGTTGGCAGTAGTTAGCAGACAATGGCAAACAATGACACTCTATCACTAAGGTATTCAACAGAAAAAGGTCTACAGCATTCCTTCATTCCCTATGTGCTACAGAGGTTAAGAACTGGGTGATGATAGTAGAAGGTAATTTTAAGTAGTTCCAAAAACAGCAACAGCAGGTATTTGCATCTCCTTCTTTGCCACTTCTAAAGTTTGTTACTCTTTCAAATGTTACTAGGGCTATCTAGATAGGCCCTTCTGCTCTCCGTTTTCAAAGGAAATAGCTGTGAGTATAGGTTTGCCTCCAGCTGGCTTTCTCTGATCTGCAGGGCTTTTATGGATCTTTTGGGGTTGGGTTTGGGTTTTCCTTCTGTTAGAATAGTTGCATACAACTCCTTTTTCTCATTTTATTGTGCATAAACAAGTTCTTTTAATCAAAACAAGTCCATCTGCAGCACCTATTCCCAATTGTTCTTCCACGTGTTCTTGCAGTTTTGATGACAAAAATGTGTGAGGGGTATGTTTCATGCCCAGAGACAAAAACAGTCAAGAAGAAAAAAAGAAAAAAAAAAAAAATCCAAACCATAACGTGTAAGTAGCAAATCACAGAGCCTTCCTTGCATATTGACAGTCCAATTTACATAAAAAAATAACATGGGCAATGACAGCAATAACCCAAAACACTCTATAGAAAAACTGTTCTGCTAGCAAATTTTTGTGTTATTTCTAAAGCTATACCTTCAGCAAATACAAGAGGCAGGCTTAGTTTTCAGTCCAAGAACATGGAAACATATTTTTGAAAAGTCGTATCAACATTTAAAAACTCCAGTTCTTAGTATTTCTGTATTTACTTCATTTGGCATCACCAGATAAATTCAAGAATTATTGCTTTCCCTTTTGATTTTCTCTTTGATGATTTTTCTTCAGATGACTCCAGTTTTCAATGACTGACAACTCTGAAAGACTGAAGATAATATAAAACCTGACCCACAGTGAAAAAGATTTCTGAAAGTATGTTGAAAAATTTTGCTTGAGTTCATTGTCATAAATAAGTTGGATATTCTGCTTCATCACTACAATAAGCCCTTGCCTGGGGTGAAGAGATGTGTTAATAATAGTAATAATACACATTTATCTCTTTAGATAGGCCTTTTTTGTTGAGCACCCTCATTGATTTACATATTAAAACACCACTAGAGGTATATGCCACAATTTTTCCTAGTGCTGAGAAGTCATTCTTTGATTGTTGAGCTTTTGGGTTTTGATTTCTTTTTTTAAGTTTTATTTTAAAACTTATACAAGTTTTTCGGGTTTTTTTTAACTTGAAGAAAGCAGCATTGAGTCAGCATAAAGGTAGTCACTGACCATTTAGATACAATATATAGAGTGTATATTAAAAAAAAAATAGACTATTTTAATTTTTTTTCTTGAAATTAGGAGAAATAAGCATCCTTGCTTTATGAACAATGTTTTCTGCTAAATACCAGAAGAGATTTTTTTCATACTGACAAGATAATCTATTTGACTCCTGTAAAAATTTGCTAAGTGAGTATAATATTTCAGTCTTCATGATTCTCTGTTCTGCTTCTAAGCAAGGAAACTAAAACAACAGGCAAAAAAAAGTTGATTAGAAGTAAGATACATTGCTATGCCTAATGGTGAAGAGCAATGTTATTTCTGCATGAAGGAACAGCTAATAGCTAAGAAAAGCATAACAAGAAAACCAATGGTGAGAAAACTTCCAAAGGCTTAAAGATGTGATTAGATTAATTATCCAAAAGTCAGAGTGAAAACCCAAGCATTTAAAAACATATGGCAATCTCCTTTGTCTCAGGAGTAAGCTAAGAATTTTACAGAAAAACATTCTTTAACAAAATATCTGCTCTTTCCAAATTTTGGCCCAACTGAAAACACAAAAGCATAACTTTTATTTCTCTTTTGCAAACCTAACTTTTAGCTGAGCGCTGGCGGCAAAGAAAGGTAATAATAGTGAGTCTTTTCAAAAAAGTTAGCACTGAGCTTCAGGAAAGGATGTAACAGTCTCATTCCAAGACACTTTCAATGTCCTTCACACATACTGTTAAACAATAGCCACACAAAATCTTGGTTTTTTCCATAGTTGATTGGGTTTCATTTTACACAACCTAATACAGGTAAACAAAATCACTAAGAAAGCATGGAATTTATGGGACTGATGCAAATCCCACTACCTAAATTATAAAGACTTGTCCCAAAAAGATACTAGAAAGCATCTGGGAAATGTTGGCCCTATTTTTACTGGCCATGAATTTAATCCAGTAGTTTTCAACCAACGATAATGTTTTTGAAAAACCCCAAGGAGAGTATCTTAAGCTGCCTGTTCAGATAGAAGTTTGTTTGGTTTTCAAATCAAACTCATTTTCTTGGAAAAACTTTGAAGAAATTAAAACCACACAAAGCGTGTTGGTTTAATGTGTTCATGCATTTTGGAAAAAAAATATAAAACTTAAAAATTCTATGGAAATTTTAAACAGGGATAAACAGTATGTCTCCCTTTTTAAAAATCACCCACAGATGAAACACTCAGGACTGATTACTCTAGTGGGAGGCATTACAATTTAGTACACTTGGAAGAAAATAGTAGTCTTGTTAAGTCTTGTCATTAAGATCAAGGATTCACTGACCATCTCTTGAAAGAACAACATCTATTATACAGACATTACCTGTCTTTCATTTCTAATGCATAAAGGAGGAAAAATAATTGCAACCTGACTAACTTACCAAGCTCTCTCCTTAATAAGACTATGTTAAGTCCTTCTGGTTTGCTAGGAAGCAAAATACAGCTTTAAAAACCCAAGATGAATAGCGAAAGTTCTCTCTTACCTGACATACTAACCATTTATTCAAGTAAAATACATTAAACTAATTCTTCATTGTGTCTCATCTAAAATTAAAGGCTCCTCCTCATCACAGAATAGAAATAAAAAGGCAGTCATAACATGAATTTTCATGGCAAGGGCAGTGTTACTTTGCCAGATGACAGAATAATTATAATTGGATATTTTCAAGAGACTCTTTGGCTGCAGAACAAAGATTTTCCTTATATACCACATCCATTATCTCACAGGATCTGTGAGTATTTGCAAGATATTGTGATCTGGGTATTTATAACACACTTCAGATTAACAAAACAGAGAACTCAGAGATTTGTTCTGGCTGTCAAAACAATATACTCAACAAGGACTTTAAATTAAAAAATGTGTTAGGCATATCAGGTATCACTTCTCCAAAGTAACAGCATAACGAAAAACCTTCAAGCTATGAAAGATCACTATGCATGAAAATATGATAGACAGAACTATGATAATACATAGTGTGGATCCTCTCCTCCATTTTCTCTGGAAACATACTTTAATTCTTCAATTCCATTTTTTTACAAATATGAAAATATATTCCTTACCACAGTTTGGTTGATCTTGTGCCTGAAACACGTGATGTAGACAACATATGGCCAGTCATCAGGTTCCATCAGCACTCCTGCAGCATGGGCACAGGTAACATGGAAGGATGCTGGGCAGCGTCCATATGAACACTGAATGCAGGCACCAGAGATTTTCTTAACTCTCTGCCTGCAGAAGATACATTTCTGTAGAAGCAAAACAAACAGAATCTTTTCTGTATTACTCCAACTTCAATGATTCCTGCAAGTAACTCAAAGACGAAAAAGTTATTTGTTATCCAATGATTACATTTTTTACCTTACAATATGGACAGCAAAAGGAACATTATTTATGAATTACAGGGCAACTTAGTAATATAATTAACACATAGCATTTTTGCCTTTTTATATAAAGATGAACACAATCTGTTCCAATGCTACAGCAAGAAAGCACATGGATGGATAGACAGATAGATAGATAGATATACAGACAGCCAGATACATAGATAGATAGATAGATGATAGCTATTTAGAAGTTAAATTTTAAATTCCATATTCTGAAAATTAACTTACTTCTCCTAAAATTGGTAAATCAAATTGGTTTTTTGTTGACAAAAAACAACAGCAAGACGCAAAAATAAAGAGAAGAAGCCTGACTGAAATGTCAGGCTAAACAGGACTTACATATATCATTTACCTTAGTTCCCTACTATGAAGCTGGACTAAATATATATGTAGATTGTCTTTGTAGAATGGCTTATCTAACACATACAGCAAACAGTTTCTAAACATCCTAGGATACCCTGTTACAGTAGATAAATCTCCTCTAAATTAGAGACATTTTCTTTATCTCAAGCCTTTGCATAATTCTACAGCTGAAGGCCATTCCTAAGACCATTTTTGGTTTTTAGCCTGGTTTTCATTAGTTGAGTATTTATATCATGTCAATACAGTAGGTTGTATTGCCTCATGTCATGTACTCAAACATCATGTCAAGAGACTTACTGGTATCAACACATGCTTTTTTTCCTTTTGCCAAAAAGAAGACCACATCAAAATAATGTCACTGTTTTGTAAGTGGTACAAGTAATGAGCCAACAGGAGAAGAAGACAAAGGGATATAAGCTGCGTTAATTAAGTCTGGGGAATAAGTTCTAATATACTAAAAAAAGACAATACAAGACAAACTGTACCTTGCCACCATGAGGCATTAACAAGCACATTAGATAGAATAATTACTTCAGTAACTTCTGTGGACAACTGTTTTATATCACATGAGAATTATCCTCTGACAGCTCTCATCATGGCTAACAAAACTGCAAATGTTACTGATGATCACAAAATTATCTCAGCTATTATATATAGATTTTGTGCAATGACACAAAACAATGAATTCAATAAAATATACTCTTGGAATATTGCTTACTTCCATTTCTTTTAAATTTGCTGCCTGTCCTAGGGTGACTATGGTGCCTGTATCCCCAATCGTCTGTTCTGTGTGTGCTGTGTGTTCTGTACCTTTAAGACTGGTTCTCAGAGTGAGCAGGAGAGAGAAGCGCACAGTTTGTTTTGAGAAAACAGTTTTCACTCCTACTCACTTCTTCTTTGTCCTCGGTGTTCGTTGGATGCACGGACAGCGGCGAGAGAGAGGTTTTTCTTTTTTTCCTTTTTAGTTAGTATAGCTAGCTGAGGCAAAAAAAGCTTTCTGGACTGTTTTTTTCTTCCTTTTTTCTTGGTACTGTTTAAATCTGCTCTGGACTGAAAAACCACGGAGGAGCACCAGGAGCTGCAGCTGTGGCCCACCGGGCCTGGGCCTCGGCATTTTCCAGCGCCAAAAGGGACTGAAACTGATAAGAGACTGAGAGAGCTGAGCTGGCTCAGGGCAAGGACTTCTCTCAGTTTTGCCATCTCTCTTCAGACCAGCGAGAGGTTTTATTGTTTTATATTATTCATTCTTTATGCTTGTGGGCAGTTTGTTTGTTAAATAAATAGTTTTTTCCACTTTTCTCCGAGGAAGTTCTTTTCCCAGACCGACTGGGGGGAGGGGCCATTTAGGTTTTGCTCTCCAGAGGAACCCCCATTTGGAGGCTTCCTCCCAAATTTACCCTAAACCAGGACACTGCCCAAAAATGTGTTAAACAGACTCATTTGCCTATGTTGAGAACACAAGTAAAAATAATTTTGATGTGTTTTCCCTGCATGATTAATAATTCTCAGTGATTACTGTTAACTCACATCTAATTCTTATTCAGAGGTGACCAAAAACTTTGTTCTCCATTGTTTCTTGATTTTCATATTCTTTATAAAACCAGAAGAAATTTTATTATATAATTCAGCTTTTAAATAGTTTCAATGGCTTCTGACACACAGTTTGTGACAGAAATAATACTTTTAGTAAGGGCTAGCCCTGCCAAGCTCACCGGTCCTAGTTCCTGTATCATCCTGAATGTGAAATACTCTTCAAGTTCTGCCTTCATGTTCAACCTTTGAAAGCAAACTGCCTGCATTGCTTTGCACAAGCAGAGATTAAGAGTAGTGCCTAGCATCTGAACTTAGGGAAAAATTTAACTATCATTCAATAAAGGGACCTGAATTCAGCTCAGTCTACTGTAGCACCACTGGGTTTAAAAGATTAGTAAGAGGTAAAGATGATTTTGATACCAAAAGAAATGTTTCAGACATTTGCTCATGTGCTAACATTTTGTTGAGTGTTTCTATTCATACACATGACATAATTTTCAGGTAAGTGGAGTTTCAGGTAAGTTTTCCAAGGGAGGTTAGAGATTTCTTTTATATATACATATTCAGAACCTACTAAATGGAAATTCTAGATTGAAAGTACAGTTGAAATCTAGTATGTAATATTTAGATACTGAGTTCATACAAATAACAGAGCTCCTCTTGAATGCTTTTTCATACAGATATACACAAACTCACAAATTGGATTAACGGAAGAATGATCAAAGCACGCACTTTGGGGTATTAAAAAACCCCAAAACAAAGAAAATACAATCAAACAAAAACCCAAACAACCAACCAAAAAACCCCAAAACCAAGACTGCACACAAAAAAAAAAAATCCCGTGTGTTCTGAAATAAACACCCCAAAAATGCAGTTCAAACAAAATATAGAGAATGAGGAAAAAGAATAAAGTAAAGTACAGCTCAACTAGCATTGACTGAAGAAATTGTAACATTACAGCAGGAAATGCTGGTCCCCCTTAAATTATTGGCTGCATATGGAAAAGGGAGGCAACATGTAAACATTACAATGTGGTTATAAGTTTCTCTTGCATCTTACTAATCTACTACAAAACGTTGGGAGACGCAAAAATCTAAAATTATGCTATGTGACTAAAGCTTCAGAAAAAAGATGAACTTACACTCCATGTATGTACAACTGATCTTTTAAATTAACATTTAAGGCTTATTACCTTCCAGAAGCAGAAAACCTGAGAAAAATAAAAGCAATATGAGGACCGCAAGAAATGCTGAAAGGGAAGCTGGAAATGTAGTCAATAAAACTGAAAATGTGACAAATTAAATGCCATGGCCAAATCATCAGAAATTAGGATAAAACTTCATCCCTCCCTGTAAGAGAGGCTGACTTCTCTGTCCTCTTCCAGCACAGGTGAACTTAATGAACTTAACTACAGCTGTTCCTACCAGCTAAAGCAATTCTAAACAGCTAGGAAGAATGTAATTTTGATTTAATGATTGCTACATATTAGTGCAAAGCAGAGACTGAGGGGAAAGTAGCTGAGGATCAATCTTTTATCAGAGATCCAGATGCAAAATGAATTGGAGAATAAATAAAATTGTTTATATAACTGGAGATTAAGAATATAGGACAGAACAATGTACTGGATTGTGAAATGACCTCTTTTTGCCCCCCAAAAGAAAAATATTCTGCTGCAAATGAATTTCATCATCACAGAATAGCTCTTTAATGTTAATATTCTGCAAATCTATAAACAGAATGGATTTTAAAAAATGAGTTTGAGGAAACTGGATGTCAGCATTTTGCAAAAGACAGCCCACTGGTAACTTTTATAATAATTTTTATGCATCCTTATTTAAAGATTTAGAAATTGCTTGCCTCTAAAGGAGTGGTATTTGCAAATAAAATTCCAGTCCCTAAAAGGATCATGAATTAATCACAGTAGCAGTGTTTTCTGTTGTAAGGATTTATGAAAATAAGCACAAGCTGAGGTCACAGCAAAAAGCCAGGGATAGATTTAAGAAACAATTTTGACTATTGATTTCTCCTCAAAATTATCTCTATGCCTCAGCAATCAGAATTACTTAAATGAAGGAGTTCACTGCAGTAGAACATTAAGTGCTACAAAAAGAAGCTATTTCAAGAGAGCCTCTAAAAATTATTAGATTTCCAAATACTACTAAAAGACATTCTGTTTCTGCTGCTGCTGCTGCTGCTGGTTGGTAACTACTAGTCAGTAACTGATTTGTATATTCTCAGCCTTGTTTATGTATTTTTGCCTTCTATGTATCATTTGAAATACTGACAGAGACACCATCGTAAAATCAAGAAAATTAATGAAAAATCACCTATATATTTTTCTATAATGTCTGCTTTATCATATCTTCATTTTGTAATGAACTTACTTTGCTTCAGAATTTACCTTACCAGACAAGCAATATTGGTTATGTGTGACCACACCCTAGATGTGAAAAGTCAGCCCTACTGTAAGTAATAGTACCCACAGATAACACATAAATTTTTACCACAGCAAAGATTTTATGGAGAATATTGGCAGAAGGAGGTTCACAAGCTTATCAGCAGTTATAACCTGAGACTTACAGTACAAAATTCACAGTGAAACTAATCTTTTCCTTCTCCATCCCAAGGAATAAAAATGACAAAGATTACAGCAAGGGTTGGCAGCAAGGTACTGGCACAAAGATTTGTTAACGATGCGTAACACAGTCAGAAGATGCATACTATGAAGACATTTGACACATTATCTGCAGATCAGTGAGCACATGCTGTCTGCACAGCTATCTTTTAGAATACAAAGTCAGCACTTAATTTTGGCAGAGAGCATGGTATGTTTCTATGGAAACAAACTCATTATTGTTTTTACATTTTATGTTTCCTTTTATTCCTGATTAATTTAAACCAACCTGAGTATTTGAGCTATGAAACTGACAGCATCAGAACATGTGAAGAAAGCGTTTGTTAGACGATATACTCTACTACATTGTTCAGCATGTTCAGGCAATTATATAAAATTAACTACGAATCTTGTTAGAGGAAGTACCAAGAGACTATTTTGCACCCCTCTGGTTTTTCAAACATAACAATCAGTACCTCTGAGGGGAAAGCCCTAGTGCTTATAGAAAACATTTTGTGATTTCTTACTATTCAGTAAGCCTATAGTATGGGGCTATGGCAAATTAAAGATGGCAGACATTATCTAGATGTAGGTGAAATTCTTTTAGTTGTAAATTTCAGCAGAGAAGTAAACATAACACTAACATAACATTAGTAGCAATTAGAGACAGTAATCCTATTCTCTAATAGCTCTGTGATAATGTAGTTTTGAATCTACTCTCAATGAATGAACTTTTAAGTTAATTTTGAATTAAATATGAAAAGATATGAAATCGTGCCACATATACATATTGATTTAAAATACAATTTCAACAGCTGATAAAAAATTACCAGGACTTGCCAAAATCACATATAAATACAGTATCCATCAATTATTTCAATCAAACTGTTAAGGTACTAAGAGCTTTTAATTAATAGGAAAGACAAAAGTATAGTGCAGAGTTAAGAAAAATCTCATTTCTCCTGAAGCATGGATTATGTGATTGTCATGAAAGAGTCATTACATGGTAGGTTAAAAGAGAAAGAAAAAGAATCAAAGAAAACAAAACACTTGGTGAAGAAGTACTTATTTTTAAAGTACACTTAAGGGCTTGTGCTTCTGTGATACACTACACAGTCTCAGTAGCTGGTAAAACAAGTGTTGTGAGGCAAAAGGTAAGAAATGAAAGGCCCTGTTAGAGCTTCAGCTGTGGTCTCACTATCACAATATCTATGACTATGCCACATCCTGAGAAATAAACTGCTGTATACTTATCTTCAGTGTTCTTGAAGTTCTCAACTTCATAACAACATTCCAACACCAAGCACTGCTGTTAAGTTACTTTTTTTGTAGTCCTTACTTTCTTCTTACTGCTCTAGGCTAGAGCAGTACCATTAGCACTCTATACTGTCAGAGACACTCTGAAAGTACTTGAGATGTCTCTAATCCTACCATAGAGATCTACTGATAAAAACGCCACATAAACAGATCTCTACTATCTCTTCAGTTATATTTACAAGTACTAAAAGGAAAACATGCAATCTCCATCTTCCTTAAAAGAAAAACCCCTATATACACAGGAAATATTCTGCTAGCACATATTCACTGAACATCAATAAACCCCTCTTTCTTCCAGATTCACATACATTAGGTGACTGAAAATTTAGTCATCCTAGGTCTTCTTTTACCCACTTCATATGCACCTGCTTTCAGAAATAACATGTGACTGTGAGCCCAAACTTTAATAGGAAACTCTCAAGATTTTATCTTAATTGTAGTTTTTACACAGGCATATATTTTTATACACATTTTTATTAGAGACAAAACCTATCTTTTTTCCAGACAATGTTTCTTCCCCTGTAGGTCTGAAATGTTGCGGGTCTTGTGGGTTTTTCCTCCAAATTTTCAACTTTTATCCAACTTTTATAGATTGTACTATAATAAACATACAGGCTTAAAAAAATCTTTTTTTTTCTTTTTTTTTTTCTTTTTTTTTTTTCTTTTCCCCAGAAGCACTGTGCCTGTATTTAGTGCATCTTTCAGGCATCCTGAAATGAACAAGAAATGATTGATGCTAGTATTGGAAGGGCAAAATTTCAAGAAGATTAATACAGGAGGTTGGCAAGAATCTCCTCTTCTTTATTCTTCAGGAAGAAAGCCTTTTTATTAAAACTTTCCTTCCGATTTGCATAGACCAGTTTGAATAGATTTGCCATTTACAAAAAGGCTAAAATATCTGACAAGCTGTGAAATGCCATTTAGGCTGAAAAGGTGATGAGGCATCATTTCACTGCCTCACTGCTACAGCTTCCAGGCATCCCACTATTATACTGTAACTGCATTTTTTCCAGCTGATTCCTATAGACGTTACTGGAATTTAAGGCAACAGTCAAGTCGAGGGTTTTCTGCACTCCAGTCATTCATCACATAGTTCCAAACCCCAGTGTGTGGCAGAGAGACAAAACAACAAAACAAGGGCAAAACCGTTCCAAAGAACATCGGAGGTTGGTGGGGACCTCCAGAACTCATGTAGAACAATGCTAACAAGGAAGACCTAAATCAGGTTGCCTAAGGCCCATCCAGCTGACTTCTGAACATCTACAAAGATCCCTCAATCTTGCTGGGCACCTGTTCTAAGTGTTCTATTTAGCTATCATAGTATCAGCTTTTATAGTAAAAAACCCTTTTCATAACACTGGAATTAACTATATTCTGATTTGTGTTCTTTGCCTCTCTAGCTACCACCATGCACCTCCAGCAAGCATCCCTCTCCCTCTTGCCTGTATCCTCTGATCAGCTCAGTATATAAATAGCAGTGAAATCTTTGCAAAAAGATGTCTCTTTTCCAGGCTGAACAGACCCAGTTTCTTCAGTTCCTCTGTACACGTTCAGTGCTGCAGGCCTGACCATCTCAGTGACCTTTCATTGGACTTGCTCCCATATGTCAATAAAAGGCAGACCAAGTGCCATCTTAACAAAAGTCAAATAGAAGGGAAGGATGGATCAATACGCTGGGCCTGATGGGTACACTATTACAAATCATGCCCCGGATGCAGTTTGTTCCCTGCTGCAAGGGCACACTGTTGATTCATGTTTAACTTCTCCACTGTGATCCTCACTGGTTTTCCTACGAAGCCTATCAAGCTAAATATAGTGGCAGACTTTATATTATTCAATTTCAAAAGAGACAGATTCCCCATAAAATAGAGCATGACTACACAAAGTAGTTAGAAAAGACATCTAGAATTTGCCAACTCAGAAGAGACTTTAACACACAATGAATAGAGAACTTTAAGAGCCTGTATGGTTATTTCAGGCTCCAATTCTTCATGAGTTGCCATTTAATGCAAAGTGTTGCTTTGAGTAATATCATTATTTATATACAGTACCAAAATCAGCATTTTTCTACATAGTTTATTTTTTAATAACTGCATTATGGTACTTCATATAAACACAGACAACCCACATAATTTGCCATTCTAATATGATAGCAATTAAAATTAGACCGCCAATATGCAGCATTGAAAGGATTATATTCTTAGCAATATCCCAAAAACAATCTATGAAATGAAAAAATGCAAAGACAGTTTTTAACAATATAAAGGTACCACCATCTAATAAACTATCCTTTTGAGAATGGTAAGTCAGTATGGTGATATCCATAAATTGAAAATGTGTTTCCATACAGACTCCAAAAAAGCCCAATATTACTAAAGAGACAATCATACAGAGTTTAACATACACAAGTTTCAATGCTCAGAAACAATAATCTTGTCAGGCTCAAACAGAAACCTCTGATGACAATAAAAGCACACATACCAAAGTTCCATCTACCTACTAGCATGACAGTAACGTGCTGCTTTGCATCTTAAAAGATTAAAAGATAGGAATGGACTTCAGTATATGTCCTCTGGGCAAGAAGGAGTCATGGCCAATTATGTAGGTGAATGCACTTTGCTTCTGGGAAGGAAAATATTGGGCTTGTGAAGCACACTGAATGAGGCCACAGCTGCTTATCAAGTTGCTCTCTGTTGAAGGGAAGCTGAAGTGGACAGAATACACTACTAGAAAACTAGGATAAATAAAAATATTAAGTGTACTTATGTTACGAGCCATGAAATACTTGTCATCCCTACAGTAAATCCAACAAATGTGAGTCGTGCCATTTCCATAAACTAACAATAGCATATAAACAACCAAATAAGACAAAACTTGGAATAGAGGGCTATTTCAGAGTTAGAGTTGTATGGGGTATTTTTTGTTTGGTGTGGGCTTCTCTTTTTTATTCTTGTTGTTTGGGGTTTTTTTGCGTGAGGATGGGGTCAAGGCATGCATAAATTTAACACGCACTGCACTACAGAAAGTTTATTTTTCAGTCCTAAAAAGCTTGAGGGACTCCATAACTCAGAAAGAAATGATTATTTCTGAAGCTTTCAGCCAAAAGTCAAAATCCACTTTTCAGAAGAGTTGATGTTAACATTATACCTAACCAGAAAATCTGAACAGACAAAAGTGATAAGGCAATACAGAAAATGTATGATATTCTTTAAGACATATTAAAATGCATTAAGTACAAGTTTAAAAAAATCTACAATCCAAAATGAATCAGTTGTAGTATCTCAGAAGCAGAAAGCCATTTATAATGTTTCCTTCATTTCTAAGTTCTGTACTAACTTCAGTAAGTAAATATTCAAAAGAATCAGATGCAGAAGAGGGTAAGTCTTGCCTTAGAGTATTAAGCCATGATAAAAATTCAACAAATAATTGTTCTGTCTAGACTGAAACATATTAGTTGTTAGTATACTCACTGGTTAAAAGAGGGTGGCAAAAATGCAGAAGCATTATATTTAAAATGGTTTTCCACCCTCTGTCTTTTTTTTTTTTTTCCTGTTACTTTCCTTAAGAGATAAAAAATAAAAGAACAGTATGATATGTTTATTGTGGACATGTAAGCAAATGACCTTTTGGTTAAGAAAGTATCATCCTTCTTGCAATAAACCCAAAAGTACATGGATGTCAGCATGGTTGCAAAGCATCCCAAGTTTGCCATGGAAACAACATTCTTATTTCAGAATATTACAACTGCTCACTGTAGACTGTTGGCATGAAAGCTACCAATCCAAGCTCATTGACAGCTTCTGGAGTGGACAGATGAGGCATGGAAAATATTTTAAATTAGTTCATTTATCTTGCTCAGACATGGGATGAGATGGAGAATTTTTCATGTTTATAGAAAAAAAGCAGAGAGAGAAAAAGAGAGAGACAAGAAGAGGGGACGAGGGGAAGCAGGGAAGGACAGGGGTAAAGCTGAGTAAAAAGGTGGAGGAAAGGAAGGAAAAAAGGTAGAAGGAAGATAAAAGCAGGGTAAACGTAGAAGGGGGATAAAGTGATGGGAAAGAGGGGAAAGGTGGAAAGGGAGGAAATGGGGAAAGAAAGCACCTTTTGATATAAATTATTACCAGTTAAGCTAAATTTCACACATAATGCATTTTTTGTTCATTAGAAAATATACACCCCAACACTAGCCAAACTAGCAGATGTTTTTAACTGGTTTTGATTTTATCTCCACAGTTTTCTGAGAATCAACATTGGGTTTTATTACTGCCTCAAACACATCCAGATTTAAATTGTTTTGTCCTAAGTACTCAGAACACAGATATTTTTCAAACATGCTTCAGAAACTCTGCCATACACATCCAAGATAAAGAATACAATAGATTAAATATAAATTTATTTAATATAGTGTCTTATTGCCATGGATGCTATTGGAGCCCAAGACATTATAAGAGAAATGGCTTAAAGAACAGACTAATGTTCCAATGCCTCCTAAGAATATGATTCTGACAAATTCAGACAAAGATGCATTTCCTCCTCCTCCTTCAAACTTGGATCACTCTATAGTTACACCCAGAAACACAGCCTAGTACTGTAGGAAACCCCTAGGAGAATCAAAAATACCTGATACGTACATGTCAAACTTCAGTAAGAAGCTCACAGAGAATCTTGCCCCAAATAATGAAGTGCAGGGAAATTTATGTAAGAACACAGACTTCTTTTATAACAGAACAATGAACAAATATTACAAAGGTGTGCAATTAATGACTGTTTCCACAGTATCAGTTATAATTCCTTATATAAAAAGGCTTTGAATCCTGTTTATTTGAATGTATCAAATCATTCAAATGTATTTCTCATTCTAAAAGTAAATAGAAAAGAAAAACAATGCAGTTCAAAGAGTACCTGAACAAAAAGGAATGTGTGTCTTGGTTATTTCAACAGAGATACTACCTATGGATAACTTTTGGTTATATTTTGTACTGCTATTTCCTGTACAGAACTCAAATTTTGATTCATATAGAAACATGTATGTCTAATGTTTATATTTGTAACTTATTAAGTATGTCTTGTCCTTTAACTAGCATTTCAGATGCAGTGATTAGGTTTGAAGGAAGTTAGACTTTTCCTCATACCTTTATCTTCAATGTTTTTCATTCTATAATTTCTCACTCTGGGAAATACTTCATATCCTTGATGGACATGGATTTGATTTGTTTAGTGTGAGTATTTAGCAATGACTGTTATTGAAAGGCAAGCTGGTGTCTCTTCCACTGTGATGCTGAGGCCAATAAAACTGCATTACAGAAAGAAAATTTTTATAAGCTATTTACCTGTTCACTGTGTTTACTAACTCACCTCTTTGGTCTAAGTGGACCCATTTAGCATGCAAATTATTTTGTTCAATTTTAAAATACCCTTTTTTGCATCTTTGCCATCTGGCTGCATACTTTTCTTTCTCAAAAAGCATAATCCATTTACCACTGCAAAGAGAAGTTCATCAAATTAATAAATACTAGCCTGGCCCACTGGCCCAGTCGTCCAATCTGGAGAGCTTCTTTCTTCTGCATTTGTATCATAAATATTTTCATTAATGCAGGGTTCATTCACAGGGAAACAAACTCCTAAATACAGATCTAATTTTAAAGGCAATTTTTAAAAATTCCCTATCAAAGGCTATCAGTAACAATATTTAGGAAAGTATGAAAGCACAGTATTTCAAAAATCACAGAACAGGAAGAAGATGTAGCATACATATAGCCTGACTTTTGACACCAATTTTCTAAACTTCTTTTTGACTAGTTAGACTTCTGGAATATATTTTTTCTCTTCACACGGTGCAACCAACTCCTTTGTTAATGGACCACTAAAAGATGCCTCATTGTGTCTTAATGGCATAATACATTACAGAAGTCAGGTGAAGGAAAGAATTACACCTCTCAATCTGAATATATGTCATACAAAAAGCAATAGCTGATATTTCCAGAAAGAAATACAACAACAACTTGCAAACATAGCACTGCCAAGTAATTGGTGAACTTTTGAAAACTTGTTTATCATAGAAAATATTCTTTATCATTGTCCTGGTTTAGAAGACAGGTGTCCGAACAATTTAGATCCCCTCCCTCCGAGTTGTTATAATTTAGATAAGAAAGGCAATCAAAGGGGCTTTCTCTAGGCAAAGTTGTGGGAGTAAGAAATAACAGCTCTTTACTAGTATGAATAACAAACCAAACAACAGAAGAAAATAACTACAGCATTAACAACTGAACAGTAGTACCAAGACCCCCTTGAGAAACCTTGTCTCCCAAAAACCCAAGCCGGTGAGTTCCTGGCAGCTGGGCAGCCTCGGTGACTCCTGCAAGGAGCTGGGAAGANGTGTCCCGGCAGGGCAGAGGGGGAAAAGGCAGGTCTCACCAGAGCAGGAAGAGCAGAGCCGAGGAAAGACCGCAGTGGTGATGCAGGGCCGGGCCCCCCGGCTCCACTACAGCAGTCAGGGAAACTGAGGAACTCCGAATTCCCGGGTGTGCCAGCGAAACGATGCAATGTTTTTCCCGAGACTCCACTTCTTTCCCCTGAAGCTGCCTGTGTCCCCTCCGAGTGTGTGCCAAGAGCCCAAAAAACCAAACCCACGCGCAAACTGCCTCCCCCTTCCCCTCCCAGCGAGACAAAAGGTGTAGCCAGGTTCTCTTTGGCTTCCTTTGTCTGTGCCCAAAGTGCCCATAAGTATCCAGCACTTAGTTTCCTTAGCAACATATGGGGAAAAATTCTGTGAGTAAGAAGAAAAGGAAAAAAACAAACACAACTAAACCCCAACAATCACTTGTCCAGAATTCAGCTAAACCCTTTAATAAACTAAAGTCTGAGTGGAACAACTAACACAATTTTAATATGCCAATCATTTGTATCAGCAACTTGATAAATTTTTAGAGCAGACATGTATAATATTTCAAAGCACAACTTACTTGTTTGATACTTGTTTGATACTTGTTTGATACTATGTTTGATCCATGAAAACATTTTAAATGTTTATTCAGGAACTGATACAGCACAGAGAAGCTTTCAGCCCATACACTGTCAATTTGCTAAACACAACCTAGTGACCCAGGACCAGAGAAAAAAGACATGGATATTTGGATCCCAGAAGTATCACAGTATATAACAGCTAATACAGTGAGATGGAGGCACTCGTGGCATCCAAACTTTATGTGCAACTGTGACTCATTAATATACTTATTTCTGCAGGTCTGCACAACATTAAGATTATGTCATGGTTTGACACTGGCTAGAAGCCAGGCACCCACAAAAAATCATTCACTCATTCTCCTCTGCTATAGTTGAGCAAAGGGGGAGAAAGAAAAATTTAAAGGCTCATGAGGTGAGATAAGTATTAGGAGAAAAACATGTGAACAGCAAAATAGGCTCAAAACTTAAAAGGTATAAAGGAAAAAACTTATTAAGAGAATTAAAAGAGGATAGTGAGAACTAAAATAAACATTCAGAACACCTTTCCCCCTGTTCCTGCCCACCCCCCTGGCGCCCCAGCCCTTTCTTCCTTCTCACTGACAGCACAGGGAGACAAAACACAGGGTTTTCAGTCAGTTTGTCACTTCTAAAATTTGTCCTTCAGTTCACTTAGGGAAAGGAGTCTTTCTTGTTATGTCATGGGGTTCTTCCCATGGCAGACAGTTCTCTGGGAATTTCCCCAATGTGATTCTAATTTTTGACTAGCAGTTCCACCCAAACCTGCTGCAGATGAGTCCCTCCCATGGGCAAAGC
>VWYP01003918.1:586055-653416 GCA_013400435.1 Pycnonotus jocosus | reverse complement strand
ATATTTATATATATATATATATTCCGAAATCATCTATTGTTAGTTTTAAAGATATGGCAATAAAGGAGTCTAAATTAGCAAACTTGTAGAAGCCATAACTGATAAAACAGCTTATTGAAAAAAGGTGGCAGTAATGCACTCTATGTGTGCACAAGTACGTAAGAAAATACACAGACGTATAAAATTGCACGCACACACCCACGCACACACATCCTTCCACGCACCTCTATGCTCACGCATATACATATAGACAACAGGAGGAGTTAGAGACAAGTTAGAATTGGGTTTGTACTTTGATCAGCCCTAACCTGTGCATAAAATAATGGGGAAAGGCTGTATTTCTGCAGGGCAGAATGGGCTGGACTGGGATTCCAGAGCACGAAGGGTTTGGTTTCGAGCTTGGGCTGCTTCCGCCCCGGTAAGAGCCCGTCTGGTCATTGCCATGTACTCTTTATCCACGCCAAAAAAAAAAAAAAAAAAAAGGAGCTTCCCACGACTAAAACGTATTTAAAATCAGTGCTCGTGGTGGGAAGAGAGTCAGTAAATGGCCACCAACAGCAGGAGGAGGGCTGGGTCTGCGGCAGCTCCAGCCCCTCTTTAGTGGTGTGTGACAGCAATCGGACACGTGGACTGCATTCCCAAGGATTCCAGGTAAGCTGAATGTTCGGGATACGGGCTGGGCCCCCGAGGAGCAGGCTGAAATGTTACTGGCCAACGTTTTTGGAGCGATCTGGCTTTGCTGAAAGGAAATCCTGTACGCTATGAACCGAGTGAAATGATCAAGTACATGCTGCTTCTAAGTTGTCTCCTAAACCTCCTAGATATGAGGTCTGATCAGCGTGCTCTGTGGTTAGAGGTTAAAAAGCAGATTATAAAATACCTAGATTCAGAATTTTTTTTTTTTGTCCTGATTTGGCCTAAAATGGAGTGTATTAAACAAATTCTGGGCTGCAAAAGACCAGAATCAGTTAAAGCTATGAAACAATGTGCACTACGTGTCAATATTCTATTTCACTTACAAGAAAACACTAAGTCAGCTACCACAAATTAAGATATTTTCCTGATGTGACTTTTTTTTTTGTTTTGTTAAAAAATATGTGGAGTAAATGTGTTTTTTTTTTTTTTTAAATTCAAAGTTTCAAACAACAAGATTCTTTTCTTTTCTTGAAAATATGTAGGAATCCAAACTAGTGTGTTTAGAGTCGGTTGACTGTGCAATCTCTTAGTGGCAACTGAACAGCTACAAAAAACTTTCTTTTTTTTTCTTTTTCTTGAAAAATCTCCCCTTTTTTCCTGGTTTAAGAAGATAATAGTGTATTATCGCTCTGTAGCCATTAGATGGCAGATAAAAAGCCCCCTTTTAATATGTGGGTTTGATTTTTTTTTAAAGAATTTTTTTTTTTAAGTTTTTTTTTTTTCTCCTGTTTTTCATTTTTTTAAAGCCCCACACCAAAGAGGAGGGCACAAGGCAAAGCTGTATGAGTTATTCCAGAAACTGTGGAAATCACTTAGGGCAATAATAAAAACACTTCAGGGTACAAAAAAGCTTGACTACACATTTCAGTTTTCTTCCTCGAAAACACAAACATAAATTGGGCTTAACGCTCCTTTTTTTTTTTTTTTTTTTTTTTTTTTTTTTTTTTTTTTTTTTATTNTTTTTTTTTTTTTTTGATTTCTATATGCACCTTGGCCTATGGCGTTTTTGCCCTGTGGCCCGCAGGGCGGTTAAGTGCGAACACAATAAAACCAGTAGAGGTCCAGTTTGACTTTCCCAGCTCTCCCGAGTTGGGCCAAGTTTAATCTCAAAACTCCCACTCCACGGCCTCTTCCCGGCTGGCGGCCTTCTCCAAGCGGTGGATGATGTTGTTCAAGTTGGCCGCTTTCTTTTTCCTCAGGGAGCTGTCTCGCGTGTTCCTGGAGCTCGCCGCCTCCGAGAAGCCGAACAGGCTCTGCAGCGAGTTGGCTTTCTGCGAGCATGCGGCCGGCGTCGAGCTCGTACTTGGCACGCTGGAGCTTTTCTCCGAGCTTTCTTTCGGCTTGTAGGAGCTCTCCCCCGTAAGGACTGAGGTGGAGGCAGCTGAGGTAGAGGCATCCCCTTCCGTGGCAGAGTTTGGCAGTGTCTCCAGAGCGTCGCCCGGGCGCTGCTGCGGTGCCGCCGGGGAGCTCTGGCGCGGCGCTCGGAGCCGGCCCTCATCGTCGGTGTCCTCCAGGCTCTCGGGCTCGGCTCTCTCCGAGGGCCTGGTGCCTCGCAGTGCCTCCTCTCCCGCCTCCGAGGCCGGCTCGGCGGGCCCTCCCTGAGACTTGGCGGCCGCGCTGCTCAACTCGTCCGCCTCCGGGCCGCTGGCCTTGCCGTCGGGAGGGCCCTCCGCGTCCACGCCGTCGCAGCTGTCCCCCTCGGAGCTGTGGGCCGCCCTGCTGCTTCTGGCCGAAGGAGAGTCGCTCGACCCGGCCTGGCCCTGGGTCCCGGCTTGGATCTCCTCGATGAACAGCTCCCGGCGGATGCGGGACCTAAGGAGACAGGGGAGAGGGATGTCAGTCTGCCAGGGCGGCAAGGAGATGCACGCCTCCACTAAAAATGCCCCTTTTCACAACACTAAAGATGCCCTTTTGTGGAATTGTTAGGGCTGGAGAAGACTTCTGAGATCAGACTCCACTAAAAATGCCCCTTCTATGCCACTAAAGATGCCTTTTTGTGGAATCATTAGGGCTGGAGAAGACTTCGGAGATCATCGACTCCACTAAAAATGCCCCTTCCATGCCACTAAGGCTGGAGAAGACTTCTGAGATCAGACTCCACTAAAAATGCCCCTTCCATGCCACTAAGGCTGGAGAAGACTCCTGAAATCATTGACTCCACTGAAAATGCCCTTTGCATGCCACTAAACATGTCCTTTTGTGGTATTATTAAGGCTGGAGAAGACTCCTGAAATCATTGACTCCACTGAAAATGCCCTTTGCATGCCACTAAAAATGCCCTTTTGTGGAATCATTAAAGCTGGAAACTTCTCCCGAGACCATTGAGTTCAATTTCCAACCAAGCACCACCAAATCCTACTGCCAAGTGCTGTACTGACTTCTTGTTTGAACACTTCCAGGGGTGGTGACTCCACCACTTCCCTAGTGAGAAGTTGGTATTTTTAACAAAAAATATGAATTACAGGTGTAGGAGATCCAGAATAAAGTGGATTGTAAATGCAAAACAATTCAGATTTCTACCAGGGATGAGCCAGTCTGCCTAAACAAAAAATAAACCAGGAAAAAGCTGGACAAGCCCCCGGTGTTCTCCTGGACAGCGAGGAGAAATGAAGATGAAACCAGGCCCATTGTGCTGAAAGTGCTGTGACAGGCTGCCAGTCTATGAGCTAGTCTGACTTTTGCCTCATTTTTTATTTAAAAAATCAATTTCAGAACATGAATAGTGACAAGCCAAGCAGTGCCTTTCACAGGAATGACTGCACTCCATGTGTGGGTAGAACTGCCTGGTGTGCAAGGATACACCACCTCTGCCCTTTAACTCAAGCCTTCCTCCCTCTTCCTTCTCTGTTTAGGAGTTCCCAAAATCCTCACAAGCACAGAAAAGTATGGAAAGAACTTGAGGTCTGGGCTAACCCTTTCTCTGCATCCATGGGGGAAGTGATGAACGCCACTTAAGTCCTAATTTATAACCAAGAGGGAGCCTCAATGATCTGGGGTCAGAGATGGGACCACAGGCCTGGGGAGAGTTTACCAAAACTTAATATTTTTCAGAGTGAAGACAAAAACCTCTTGGTTTCAGCCACAGGGAACTGCCAAGGGGCCTGCAAACCACAAGTGAAATGCTGTCCCAGGGCTGATGGCTGTAAGGATTTTCTACTTTTTCTTAACTGTGCTATGGAAGACAGCAGACAATGGAAAAACATTCAGCTAAATGGAGAACACCACCTGAATACTGCTTTTGAAGCTAATGATCTTATTGACTTACTTGAAATGCAACAGAGTATTTCAGCAGTACTCGCTGACTCCACACTTTGGAAGGATTTAGGGGGTCTGTAATTTTCCCTGGGAGAATATTATTCACCTAACAGAAGCCCACAGGTGCTAACATTAATTTTCTATTACCATTAACTGCATGCATCCTGCAACATCGATTATCAGGCTCTGTTTATGCCTAAAATCTCCCTGCATGGACATTGATCCAGAACATGGTGCTTCTGTAACATTCTCCAGGTCAGGAGAGGAGGGCTGGTAAGAGCTCTGTGCCTGCATGGCATTTAAAATACCTCAGCTCCAGCAGGTACTGAACCTTGCTGAGAATATGACCACAGCCCTACAAACATCAAACCCATGCCTGTGAAAATCCCTGGGATTCACACCCAATGCACGGCTTCTGGAATCTGGTCTGGCTCCTGATTAACACAGTAATTAAATTCTTATGGTGAAGAAGAGCTGGTGACAGCAGCTAGAGGATTCCAGAGAGCATTCCTCTTGGGGAAGGTGTTGGCCTTGACATCCACACACCCTGCTGGATTTCACCGGTGGAACTCAAAACATCAGAGATCTCCTGGGTGTTTGTGCAGCTCCCTGGACAGGCCTTTACACAAGATCAAAACCAGCACAATACAGAGTTCACTGAAAAATGCACTCAGAATCCACTCAGAATCCAAGAGCGCTGGATTACAATTTCAGGTTTCATTCCTGATGTGTCTGTAGTATCATCTCTGTGGCCTTACTGAGTTTATGTGCCAGTTTCCACAGGTGAAATGGGATAGAAATTCCTCCCTCCTGCTTTTTTGTACCACTCTTAAGACATCAGAGCCTCAGACTCTGATGTGTCCTGTATGTGCTTCACTGGTGCAAAGCAAGGGATATTTATTGTGTATTCTGAGAGCTCTGTGACTGGTATGAATGCAAAGCCATAGACTTGGAGAAGTTTCCAGACATGTCAAAATCCTTTATACCCATTTATATTCTGAAGTGAATTATTTCTTTGCCTGCTGAGGGTATTTTTTTCAGTGTTTCTTTTTGCTTCCAGGGGTAAATGCTAATGCTGACTTTCCATCTGGTGAATATAAAGGTAGATCCTTTTGTAGCAACCACCTTTGGAAAGTGAGATTTGGGTTGAATCTGAAAAGAAAAGCATCACTGCAACAGGATTCCCAAGAGACAGCAAGACAAACTTGTCCAAATCTGTGCCCTCCCTTACCTAAAGGTCCAGAAAAGTTAGTATTAAAGCACATGCAGATGGTCTGAGATGTGGAACTGCTTCTGTATAAAAAAATCTCCTCAGTTTGGAAAAGAAATGGCTGAGGGAGAGTAAAAAAGAGATAAATAAAGTCAAGTGTGACCTAGAGAAGACTGAAAGACCACCCATTTCTTATAACATATGAGCTGCAGAACAGTCAGACCCTGCTGCCCTCACAGAACATGGAACCTGTCCCTCTTCAGCAACACCCTACACATGATTTAAGAGAAATTCATGCATGACAGCTAGGAAAGTTATTGTCAAGGGGAACAAAAAATAGGTCTGTGTTTTGGTTTTTCAGTGCTCAGAGCACACAGGGCTCCAAACAGGCTTGAAACAGCTTTTGAAAGCCCTGGAGTCCCAGCAGCACATCTGGGAGCAGGCCCAGATCACTCAATGCTCAGCCTTGAGTGCTGCCCACAGCTCCCTGCTTGTAGGGTTTGATTTTGTGTCCAGCTGTCAGCACCTCCTCCCCGGGAAGGTGGGGCTGAAGGCACTGAAGGCTCTGATCACCACACACCCAGGCAGGGATCTGGTGATAATGAGGGAGGTGACACCTGCCACCAGCGCTCCCGCGCTCGTCTGCCCAAGTGAGAACAGCACATTTTGCTGTCAGGCCGAAGGGAACATATTTTCATAGGCATCCCTCCAACTTGTGTATAATTGCCTGCAAGTGGGAATTGGAAGAGGCCTGCATTTGGAGAACTCTGAGCAGTGAAAAGAGGCTGCATCTGTACTGAATTCAAGGCAGGGAAATTCGGTGTAAATATGATTACTCGATTTTTTAAAAAATTTTGTATTGTTTACTATAAACATTATTTAACTATTGTGCACAGTATTTTGGAGATAGCTCATTAAACTCTGCTGCCTTTGCTTCAGCAAATTCCCTGGTAAAAGCTGAGAAGGGCCAAAGTGAAAAACTACCCTTTAAATGTTAGCAGTTTTTAAAAACAAACAAGTTTAGCAATCTGGACTAATTAGGAACATTACTGGCTCCGAGTGTAGGAGCAGAATAGTATTAAATCTGGTAGCTTAACTGTACCTGTTCAATATTCATTAGCACAAATTTCTTGGAGAAAAGTCTGCTGCATTAATTAGGACTTCCAATCCCAAGCACAGCTAATAATGTGTTTATTCAAATCCTTATAATTCTTATGTGCTATTCCAGCCTTGTCTTTTTTTATTGCTGCCTCTAGGCCCAAACCTACTTCAGGGGTTTAAAAGTAGAGAAGGTTCTTCCTCAAACGAGAAAGGAACTGAACAGATCAACATTTTATTTCAGTGAGACTCAATGATTTAATCATAACAATGAAATAAATCATAGAATTTTGGAATGGTTTGGTTTGGAAAGGACCTAAAAGCTCATCTTGTTCCACCCCCTGCCATGGCAGAGACACCTTCCACTGTCCCAGGTTGCTCCAAGCCCTGTCCAGCCTGGCCTGGGACACTTCCAGGGATCCAGGGGCAGCCTCAGCTTCTCTGGGCACCCTGTGCCAGGGCCTGCTCACCCTCCCAGGGAACAATTCCTTCCCAATATCCCACCCATCCCTGCCCTCTGGCTGTTTAAAGCCATTCCCCCTTGTCCTGGCACTCCAGGCCCTTGTAACAAGTCCCTCTCTGTGGCCACATCTGACTTCAGGGTTCTTGGTTCTCTGTCCTTCAGGACTCCACGAAGCCTCTCAGAAACACAGCACAAACACAGCCTGTTTTCAGAGCTAGGGCCTAAAAGAAATCCTCTTTTTTTTTTTTTTTTTTTCTGATGCAGGAAAATGACACAATGAAAGCAGGGCAATTCTGATGGCATCCAGTGAAGGATGTTTCCAAGTAGCCCCCACCCAGTGCCAACACCCACCACACACCCAGCACGTGTCTGTGAGTGTGCACATGTGAGTCAGACACAGCAGCCTGGCCCACTGCAGTGGCTTCATAAATATTCATCAGTGGACATCTCTACCTCCACGCCCACCCCAAAAGCCAGGCTTGCTGTTTAAAAGCACTACTTCCATCAATATTTGAGCACTGCTGCTCCTCAGGGATGACTTAAAATTAGTCTGCAGCATTAGCACTGTGATAGTGAGAACCTCCCTGCTGTCAAAGCTGCTTGTTTTGCACAGCCACCACTGAGGCAGAGCAGCACCTGCCAGAGCCAAGCCAACCCATCCCAGCGGAGCAGGGCTCCCCACACACCTGTAATTGTGGAACCAGTTGATCACGGTGCTGGTTTTCAAGTTGAGCTGCGTGGCGAGTTCCTCAATGGTTTTTGGTGATGGGTATGGCTTTTGCTGGTAGGCTCTTTTGAGAGCTTCTTTCTCCTCTGGTGCCAGCACCACCCTGGGCTTCTTGAGCTGGTGCTGGGGCTGGGGGCTGGCGCCCTGGCTGTAGTCGATGCCGGTGGACGAGGACTCGCAGGACTGGCTGTCGCTGACGGAGCTGTGCCGCCGCTTCATGTAGGCTGGAAGAGAGGCACAGGGGGTCAGCCACAGCTGGGTATAAATGCAGAATCCATGGATGCACCAGCTGAGGGATCAGCATGGAGATGGCACGTGGACAGGATTTTCTAAGAGACTTTTGCTTGCTAAACAGTTGCTGATTTTTCCCAAGGGAAAAGCCATCAACAATGGCAGGTGGGAGATGCAGAGATGGGGGGGACAGGAAGGATGGGGCAGCACCAGAGACCAAATGCAGGGAGGGTGCAAGAGGCAGGAAGAGGAGAAAAGTGGGTAAATCAGCTGGAAACCTGCCAGAGTTTTCTGCCTTTACAATGAACGTGGGACACGAGTGACAGGGTTCAGTTCACACGACTCATTTCAGATTTACTCCTTCTAGAGGAGTGAACTCCCACGTCAGGCCCTGACTGGGACAATTGTGCTTCATTTTGACTGAAAGGGGTTTGGAGGTTAAAACACTTCAGGTGTCTCTGACATGAAGGAAAACACGACTGTGGAAGTGGAGCTGCAGCATTCCCAGCCTTCCCAAGCCATCTCCAACACACGGTGGCGCCTGGAGCCTGGAGATGCCAGGGATGGGCTGAACAACCCGTCAGGCATTTGCTGCCTTTCCCTACAGCTCTGCTGTGGCAGTGACAGGTTAGGAAAGAAAACCAGCCCCCAGCACCCTCCTCCCCTACACAAAGCTCCTTCCAAAACACAGACACTTCTAAGAAAGCTCTCCCTGCACTGATGGGCTCGGTGAGGCTGATGGCAGCAGCCTGTGATCCTGCCACTGACTCTCCTCCCTGACTGGGAGTGAATTATCCTGGCAAATTCTGCGAGGAAGGAGCCCCAGCAAAGGCTGTCACTGACTTGATTGATTTACACTGGGCATGGAGAAGTGGGATTTACTGCACCTGGCAGTATCACGCACAAGCATTGCTAATGAGGGGACTTAAAACAGCAAATATAGATGAATCTTGTCAATAAAATATTTAATGGCCTGTTAAATACCTTCTAGATATTTAAGAGTTTATGTATTCCAGAGCTACAATTTGATAACCTTGGGTATTAAGTTCCAGATTACACCAGCCTGACATCAAATCCCCAGGAGCCAGGAGCTCTGGCTGGAGCCAGGGACACTGAGGGGCCAGTCACACTGGTCAGCAACCAAATTCATCACAAATTCAATTTTTCTCTCCCCACAGCTCTGCCTTCAGGCTGAGGCTGCACAATGAATAAAAATTCAGTGCAATCAAATAAACTGCAATGTTCAAACCCCAGCCAACGTCTCCTGGCAGGGCTCCCTCCAGGACTGGCTGGGTTTTCTGGTGCCTCCAGCGGGACCCTTGGCACTGTGGCTTCACTATCATGGAAGTGAATTCTGAACACTCTCTGTAACCTTTGGGGGTATCTGCATGGCCCACATTTTGTTTTTCCTGAATATGACAGATTACCTGTGGATTGCCTACTGTGTAAGATCACTGATATGGAACACAACGTGAGCTGCTCGTGATCCATCACTCTGACGTGATACAGTCCTGCACACGTTTCAAATAACCATAAAAAACAAAGTGGGTTTTTGTTGTTTTTTTCTTTTTTTAAAAAACAAATCTCCTATAAAAATCCACCTATTTAAGTTGTTCCAACCAGATGTAAAACTGAAAAAAAAAAAAATCTGCATTATTTCAAGGTGACCCATTGGCCTTATTTTTGCAGCCTTCAAGGAACTCTTACAACCTCCAACCATGGAATTAATCATTCCAGCAAGATAATCTCGTATTTCTATAAAGTGTTTAATCTCCAAACTCCTTCCTGGGTGTTATTTCCAACTTGCACTGACATGCAAACTACAGCCAAGGCTCCCTTGTTTCCCTGCACAGAAGAACCAAGAGGCTGGAGGACAACATCCATCACCTCAGCCACGGGCAGCAGCCTCAAGGAGGCCACGAGACAAAACAGAACCTGGCATGGGAGATGTGAAAGGTGCTCAGACCACCTCTAATTCTGGAATTTCAGGGACCAGGATGGGTTGGATCTCTCTTTGTTTGCTCTCCAAAGGATGGGATTTCTGGCAGGGCAGAGCTCATGTCTTAAACAGCAAAGGGCAGTCTGGAGCTGTGAGAGCTTGGGAAAAATGTCATTTCTTCCTCTGCTCCTGTAACCTCACACTGGGATCACAAAAGGTGCACTGGCTGAGCTGGGTTGCTCTCAGGTGAATGGAACAAATTATATAAAAGCACATATTTCATTAAAATACAAATAAAAAGGAGGATGTCCCACTGTTCTGTCAGAGCAATTGTTTCTGGAGGATAATCTATTATCAGGACAAATTTCCACTGGGCCAAAGGCAGAATTAGGACTCAGACTTCAGGCTTTAATGCTGGTCTCTGAAAACTTAAATGGCATTTTAAAAAGCTTCTCCATTTTAACTTTTATTTTTAAACATATGTGCTGCGTGTAGACAACATTAGGAGATCATTCAGCACATCTGCAGTGACAGCAAGGCTCAAACTGGAATCCCAGCTGCAAACACTTTATTTTTGGAGAAGTTTGATTTTTATCTGTGACCAGTCAGCTTCTCAGGAGACATATGAAAAAGAAAAAAAAGAGAACACCCAGCTGTAATTTGGGCAAAGGTCTGGATGTGGGTCTGAGGCTGACTGAGTTACACCTTTCTCCTCCAGCATCCACATGTCCCTTTGGGAAGAGTCCCCAGCATGTCCCCAGCTATGGATACCACAGACACCATTGCACAGCTGCCCACTGAGATAAAACAGGGCTCCTTTTAATATCATTTTTATCTTATGTGGTATTGAAGAAGATTATTAAAAAGTGAAATAATGGGGAAATAAAGGGAATTCAATTTTCTTCTGACAGCAGTGCTGTTCTGTGAGGAGTGTGATGCTCCAGCAGCCCAACACCCTGGAGGTTCTGAGAGGAATGAACTCTTCCAAGGCAGGAAAGGTGTGCAGAATGTCTCAGCCTGCTGAGCATGAACCCCCAGCTCCCTCCAAAGAGGTTGGTTAATGTACATTGCAAATTTTCAGAACCTCTTAAAAGGGACATTTATAGCACAAACTTCAGACTGGCGGAACAGGAAAAAAAAAAAAAAAGATACGCAGCTCACCTTTATCATAATTATTAATTTACTCCCTTAATAAAATGTGGCAGAGAAATAATTGATAATAATGTTTCAGTGGAAGCAGACCCAGTCGCATTGTTCTTTAACTGACATTAGCTGAAGGGAAAGTTAAATTCTTAATGTGGCTCTGGAGCAATTTAAAAGGTTAAATCACAGGATCCTCACCTGCATGAAAGGATTTTGCAGAAAATACAGGGCTGAATTCACTTTAGACTGCTCTGCTCTGAGGACAGCACTTGCACAGTTCAGAGCTCAGTGCAGAGTCTCAATGATTTATGGCCTTATCTCTATTCAGATGCCATCTACAGACCATATGTATCCCTCACTGTTTGATAAGAATCCAGTTTAGAAAATAGTTTTGAAAGGATATTGTCAGTACTACTTTTAAATTATTTTTATTTTACTTCGCTGCATTATGGGCAATATTCTCTGTGAGGCTATAAAAATCCAGCTAGTTGACAATTTTATTCCTGCCATGTTTCTAATACAGAAAAAACCCCTCAAGACTTCCTTTGGTTTACAGTTGTAAGTGGGAAACCCAAGTGGATTTTACTCCCCATGGAAGATCATACACGATTTGTGCTAAGATACTGCACTGCTTTATATTATACTAGTTACTGTGACAAGGGTTTGAATTTCTTCTTAAAAGCCTCCAAGACTATAATTTTCCCAGAAGCTCCCTCACTGCAATTTTAAATATAATCACCAAGTTCTTGATCAAATGTGTAAATGCTTTCAGAACATCAGTCAACAGCAGAGCTTTCAGTGTACACGATTAATGATGTCTGTGCTAATATCATTAAGGGGTAGCTCCAGAGATGTATATATCATTAATTAGTTAACTGCTGATAATGGCAGCCCACGAGTCTCTCTTGTAAAATCACACGAACACACTAAAAACAGGGCTCTGAATAACCACTGGGTTTTAGTGATGAATTTTAAATGGAGAAAGTTGGATACATTTGCAGGATGTACTCCCTACTAAAACACCCAGTAACAACTCAGACCACTCACAGGTCCATCCCCATGACCCTGTTTTATGTGAGCATAACACACAAATTTTATTGTATTAACACAATCACCTTCCCCCTCCATATTAAGGCTACAAATATCATTATTCTGCAATACCCTGTAATAAAGGCTGCATTTTTCTCTCCTCCCAGCAACCATCAGTGCAGGACTGGCAAGGAGCTTTCCCAGGAATCAATGCACAGTTCTTCCAGCCCAACATCTGTGACCAGCTGCAGCACCATTAACTAATAACCCCAAAGCCAGCTCCCAAACTCACATTTCTCATCTGGTAAGGCAAGTTATCAGTGATACACCAGGGCCTCAGTAATTAATCTACAGGAGAAAACAGCAACGATTCTCCAGCAGCTGGTGAATATTTAGGGTTTGGGGTTGGCTTTTTGTTGTGTGTTTGTTTTCTTTTTCTTTTGGGCTGTATCTGCTTGAGCAAGCACCAAATAAAAGCTCCAGAAAAGCTGTGGTGAAGTCCTTTTGCATAACCCTCCTCAGAGTGGATCAGTGCTGCCTCTCTCCACTCTTCATGGAGGGTTCTAAAAGCCAGGCTGATGCTGGGAAGGGCGGAAGGCATGAGTCAGCGCTCCTATCCCCGTTACCTTTTTTCTCCATGCGCTTCATATCCATCAGCTTCTCCACGTTGTTGGGGTCGTTGAGCCACAGCTGCATGCGGACAAAGGGTTCCCTTCCCTTCAGGCTCAGCTTGTGCCAGGGCTTGGGGCGAGCCAGCAGGTCTGAGACAGAGCCTTGTGTCAGCCCCAGGATTGTCTCCCCGAACAAACGCTGACCTAATGCGAAACGGAGAAGGGCATGAATTCGCTCGGCCGAGACACGGCAAAGAACACGAGATCATTCCTCAATTATTCTTACTTCAGAACTGCTTCACAACCCAGAAGAGACATTTAGGAGAATAAATGCTCTGCCCCCCACTAGAAGGGTAAATATTGAGCTTTAGTTTAATCCTTAGGATTTGCCTGGGATAAAGGGAGGAGTTTGACACGTTTGGGGAGTGGGACCTTACAGTAAAACAGTGTGCAAAAAAATAAAATTAGGAGAGGTAAAATAAACTGAACTTCTAGCTAAGCAGGCAACTAGTGAGAGCAGTGAGGCTACTTAGCTCTTATGCAGGAGGGCAGTGCCACAGCTTTGTTCCAACAGGGCAATCCAAACATTTCCAGCAATCAGTGAACCAAGAGCAATGCAACCTCCCCCTTCAGCCATGGCCATACAAATGTCCTCCCAGAAACATGCATGGAATTTCTGTGCTCTGCTATCTGTGGGGATCTAACTGTGCCTTACCCACTAGAGATAATCAGAATTTGCAATGCAATTTTTGTTTTACAATCTCTACAGTATTTCTAGTTAAGAATACTTAATTGTAGTTCTCTTACAAAATGCTGTCATCTGGCTGGGTAAAATCTGCAAATGCTTTAAAAGTGTACAGTGTTCATATGTGCATTGCTGCCAATGATTTTATATGGGAAAGGTCTGACTTATCCAGGACTGGGGAAAATGCCTGTGCACTCAAACCCAACCACACAGCTGGTTTTTTAACCCCCCTTACTTTAGTGTGAAGTGATCTGTACTGCCTCGACACCAACTTCTGCTACAGGAGAGAGCCTGGAGTCATCTGAGTCATCAGGGTTTAAGATACAAGTGCTGCTGTCATGGGATCTCAAGGTAACCCAGAGATCTTTCCATAAACCCCAAATGTTGTCCTCAGGCTGTTGTGTCTGATCTGCAGCTTTTGAGTGCCTTCCCTAACACACAACAGAACATTCTCCCTCCACATCCCAGCATCTGTAGCCAGTGGTAACCAACAGATCCCTAAGGGACAATGGGGATGGCTGGGGGCTGCTGACCCCACAGCTCTGCAGGACAAGCCCACACCTGCAAAAGCACCACCAGCTCTTGCCTCCACAGCATTCCCTGATCCTGACACAGCTCATGACAAATAGCAGCTCCACAGACCCATTCCTTGTGCTTAACTCCAAGATTCCCCTCCTCTTTCTCTTTAAAAACATCCCAAAGGAAAAAAAAAAAAAAAGATACGTTTTGTTTTGTTTTGTTTTGGTTTTGTTTTTGTTTTTGTTTTGGTTTGGTTTGGTTTTTTGCCTGTATGGGGAGAGGAGGGAATATGGGACCAGGCAGAAGCTGCACAACATCCCACTCAGATGTGTGGGGCAGGCGGGTTTGCAAAGCTTTCAGAGGAAGCAGCTGAGATAGTGAGAGGCAGAGAGAGGAAAGGAGGACAGGGCTTAACATGACACTCTGCTAATAAGCTGTAAAACTAACCTGAAAACAGTTCTTACAGACTGAACAGAAACCTACATTCAGAATTCACTCAAATTCCTGAGTAATAAGTGATTTTCCACTGCCCTCAATATCAGGAAAATCAGACAAAAGAGGTAATTCAGGGTAAATTTTATCAATTTCATCTTCATGTTTTTATCACATGTAGTGCTGGGGCAACCTGCTCCCTGTTTGTATTTAAAAACATCAGCAAAGCCTCATCCATTTCCCTGTAAACCTGCCAGCTACTAGCAAGATAACACAGCTACTTTAAAAATCTGTTGTTGTGTTGCCACATGAACAGGAATAAGGGCACAGATTTGCAAAAGGGTTGGGAATGAGCAGTGCTGGCAGTGCTGCTGAAGGAAATGAACCTCAAACTACAGCCTAAAAATTAAAAATGCAAATGTGGAAGGAGGTAACATCATGTTCTCTAGGTGTTAAGAACAAAGCTAAAGATGTTTGTGTTGTTTATTTTATGTCAGGATATGGCAGGACAGCAGAAAACACCTGAAAGGCTCCCAAGCTAAGGGGGAAGGTGTCAGAAATCATCCTGGGGAGGTAGCAGGTGTATCACGCTCTATCTTCATCAGAGCACTATTAATAACAGGAATGGTTTTAAGCAAAGGTTTCCTGAAACTCCTGAAATTCCTCCTCCCTTCATGCCTGTTCCCACTAATGTAGACCTAATGGACAAAATGTGTTGGTTTCATGGATAACCTTGACCCTTCCTACAAAATGCCCAATATCCCCTATTCTCAGAGAGCTGAGTGCATCTGCTCCCCTCTGTGAGTTCCATGTGGCCCAGCAGGGAATCACTGAGGACACTCTGACTTTTGGGGCTCACAACATCAGCAGCATCTCAGTGTGGACACTGCCAGCATTGTGTGCTGAAGCCACAGAACCTTCAGAGAATGGTTTGGGTTGGAAGGGACCTTGAAGATCACCCAGTTCCAACTCCTGGTGAAAGGAACACCTTCCACTCTCCCAGATTGCTCCAAGCCCTGTCCAGCCTGGCCTGGGACACTGCCAGGGATCCAGGGGCAGCCACAGCTTCTCTGGGCACCCTGTGCTGGGACATCCCCACCCTCACAGGGAAGAATTCCTTCCTAAAATCCCATCTGAACCTACTCTGTTTCACTTTGAAGCCATGCCCCTGACTGGTGACAGAAGGAGGGACCCTCCCAGCTCAGTCTGAATTGTTTTGTACAACTGTGGTCTTTACTGGCTGGTGACACTGGGACACCTCAGCCACCACCAGCTGCCTATGACAGGTTCACAAGGCCCAGTGGCCTAAACCAGAGAAACCTGTGCACCAGAAAACCTGGTGCACTAGCACACTGAGGGCACAAAAGGAGACATTGAAACTGGTTCCACACCTAATGCAGAGTTTGGGGCACATTTCCTGGCTCTTCTGCTGCTTTTTAGGCTTGTCAGCCACACTGTAGGAAAACAAAAATCATGGGAAATAAAAAAGACTATGTAAAAATGGCATCAAAGCAAATGTAAACAAAAATACTTTTTTTTTTTTTTTTTTCAAATCTCTCTGGAACACCAGAGCAGGTATAGCACTCAACAGCATTTTGCCCAAAAACCAGGGGCTTGGATCTGCAAACCTGTACCAGGATTTGGGACTTTATGTTATCTCCACTGAACGAGCAACCACCATCTGCCCAAGTCAAATGCACAGGCAAGGAATTCTGCTGGGCTCAGTGGAACACAATCTCATTCAGGGTATGTCACTGAGCAGGGCCATTTCCATTTTTCCCCCTAAATTATGTTAAATGAGACCTGGGACCTCCCTCATCCCAGTTTTTTTCCTTCTTAATTTTTTTTTAAGACAATAATACTTTATTTTGTGTCTAGATAAAAAAGGCTTCCTCACATACTATAAAACAGAGCAGTTTTTACTTTTACAGGCATCATCTTCAGATGATATGGATAAAATTCTTCTAATCTAAGTAACACCATCAGTCTAAATCTAACCTTTTAGTCCTATTTGTAGTGAAGGAAAAGAAACTGGTGCTTCTGGAGAGCACCAGACATTCTCCTGAACACCTAATGCAGGTGGGATGAATCCCTTGCCGAGAGCCAGAAGCAGGAGCAGGTAACACTGGGCCAGCCTTACAGCCCTGCCAGGGCCCTCAAAGGATCCCAGAAACATTTCCCAAGGCCTTGTGAGGGAAGCAAGGGTTAAAGACATGAAGAACCAGTGATTTAGAGGCATAGTGACAGTGTTAATGTGGATTTCCCACACTCCCATCAGCTTATTCCCTGTGACTATTCCAAACAGCCATGACACTGCATTCAGCACCCAAAAACCCATCTGTGGGCAAAAGCAGCCTCAGTTTGGCACATCTCTAAACAGAATTAACTGAGTGGCCCTGTACACTTATCTCAGGCTCATCCAAACCCCAGGTGAGTCTGGATTCTCCCTCCCAGCTCTGTGCAGGACACTGTGCTCCTGCTTGTGGTGCACCTCCCTCTCCAGCCATACTGGGCTCCTCTCCTTCACCCAAAATGGGCCTGGAATTTGCAAGTGTGGGGGAAGCAGCCTTTCCCAAGGGGAGATCTGACTGGCTCTGGGGTTCTGAGGGTGCTGACAGGACTCTGTTTTGGGAGGTGGGAGCAGTACCTGGCTGCTGTGCCAGGAGCAGAGCTTAGGAAGAGCAAGGGTGTGATGACATTTGGAGTGTGACAATCTGAAAGGAGTTTTCTACCAGTTTAGAAAGATTAGGTATCTTTTTCAGCAAATTAAAGCTCAGGCCAGAGTCAAACCCAGGCATTCTCATCCACATCTACTGTAGCTAACAACAAAAGCATGAACACTTAGACACGATTTTGGTCAAGAAATGAGAATAAAGCGATTTACCAAGATTGTTGTCCGTGAGCACTTCCTTGACCCTCTTGGTGATGCCATAGGTGTCCAGCTCAGGGGACATGGCCACCAGCTCCTGGATGCTGAGTGCTGAGTGGCCTGAGAGTGGCAGAGGGGTTGTGGATTGGGATTCAGATGCAGGTGGCTCGCTGGATTCCTGGGATTTGCCATCCTTACTCGTCTCTATGGCGGGGCAGGGCTGCTGTACCAACTCAGTCAGGCTTTTCACTGATTCACTGGAACTCATGGGAGATTCAGGAGCAGGACTGCAACTGGCAGAAGTCTTTGGAGTACTTTCTGTAATTAAAAAAAAGAGAAAAAAGTCCCCACTTTAGCATAATTGCAATGTTTTGATTGCAGGATATTTAACTTTCCTCCTCATTTATATTCTACCTACTTCAAGAAATGCCTAAGTATGCAAAATGCTACTTGCTATGACTTGGGTACTAAAAAGCCTCTTTTTAAAAACAGAATTATTTTCTAATTTTATCTTGAGTCGTCTCTGATTTCTTATACAGACAAGATGTACAAATACAAATAAAAATCAGGAAAAACTAAAGTGCAATAGTCTGTAAGTAAATACTTTATTTCCTTGGTCAGGCAATCTCAGTTTTGCTTGCCACAACATTTTTATATAAGCATGGTTTTAAAGCCACCATTCTAGACTGGCTTAAACCTCCTTCTGTGACTTGTAAGAAACTCACTCAGCCACTATTCTGTTCTGTCAATGAGGGATTTTCTACAACTGATACAATGCTCCAACTTGAGAGTGTTACTGATTTCATTTTGTTTCTTATCACACACATCACATTTTTGCAATTCTCTTTGTCCAGAAATAACGAGATTAAAATACAGTTTGTAATTATGTAGTATTAATTAAAGTGTTTGAGAATCCAACATAAAGATAGCGAGTGGATCAGGAGACACCCAAATCTGTTATTGTGACACTTGGTTTCAAAGAAAGCTTTCCCAATCTGTTAATTTGCCAACAACAATAGGTTCTGTACAAAATGTTGTTTTCCCCCAATAAATTTCTCTCTCACAGAACGTACTGACTGAGCTTATTCAGAGATTCCAGACATCTGAGGGTACAGGCTGAACCTTCTTTAAAGCAACAACACACAGGCAACGTGGTTTACAAGAATAATTCAGGAGATAAGGAGCAAGGAGATTTCTCCATCCAGTTTTCCCCATTTCTGTGGGGCTGCTTCCTCCTCCTTGCTGTCTCCCACTCATCACTTGCCAGGGTTAATGACATGGATTCCAGCCTCATACATCCCTGGGTTTGGCTCCAGCTGTCTGGAGGAAGCTGACAGAGCTCTCAGCTGCCCAAGGAGGAGGCCAAACCCCATCCAAACCCAGCCCCTCCAACAGAGTCCAGACTTTTCTGAGCCCTGTGGAGCCACCACAGAGGATTCTCTGTCCCATCAGGCAGTGGCTGCCAGCAAACATCACTGTTTTTTGAGTTTGTTATCCAGAATATTGTCAGACCATTCCAGAGCATGAAGCCTGTGTAGTGGGGGAACATATCCCAAATGTTGAAGGAAAATATTGTCACAGGGAAAGTCAGGCCCAAATGGAGCAGAGTGCAGAGGATAATGGGGTCTGTTCTTCAGAGTCCTGGGAGCTTTCCCATGCTGCATTCAAGAGCTTCCCTGACACACTCACTTGAAGTTGCTCCCTCAAACCTAAAAATCTGACATTCTCTTTAGTGCTTTATGTGAGATGCAGAACAGGCAGACAGAAAGGAAAGTGAGGTGCATGTAAATCTGTAAGGTAAAGGGGACCCTACAAATGCTATTTCTTTTCTCTGCTCACCCTGGGTCATCATAGAACGGAAGAGAAACCCTGGGAAATGTTATTTCTGTATCAGGAGCAGCAAAGGAGTCGTACTGTAAATTTGCCCTGATTCACCCATGCGAGGGACCAATTTGGCAGATCATCCATCTTGTTCACTGTACACTGTCAGGGATGCCATGAATTCCCTACATGATAAACAGATTTCTTCTCAGGTCTGTGTCCTTTAACCCACAGCAAGGTCAAAATTATGGCTGCCTAGCTAATAAACTGCACGGCACTCGTTCAACTTCCCTCTAATTTTGTCCCTTGTGCCAGCTTATACAAATCTTACTGAATAACTGGAGCAGCTGCAAATTTCCTATACAATTCCTCATCCGTGCACGGTGAGCCACACGCACACAGGGAGCACAGGGGGAAAAAAAAAAAAAAAGAATAATAATAAAAATACCACCAAAAACCAAACCAAACCCAACCACACAGGACTAAACAAAAGCATTTCCTAATGCCTCCTTCTCCCTCTCCTTTCCCTGCCCAGCCTAATTATGAACACAACAAAGGTAATCTGTGTTATCATCTATCACTGAGATGCTCTCTGTTGCTCACATATTAGCTTATTTATTTTTTATATCACTTACCAAGAGCTTACTTGAATTTCATTTTTTAAGACCAATCTGCTACTCATTTACTCCAAAAGGTGGGATTATCTGAATCTAATTTTGGAAGGCAGTACAGATGACAAACTGCTTCTTTTTTCCCCACCAAAAGGCAAGAGTACAGTGATTTCAGGCGAGGCATTATGTACACGTACCACAAATAACTCAAAATATGTTCCCCCTTCATTTTTAGCATTTTTCCCTTCTGGAAAAGCATTTTAAGATCACATAAATATTTGAGGAAAAGATCCATTATTTGGGAAAGTAAATTCAATAATCAAATAATGCAAACATTTCCCGTTAATCTACTTAAAAAATTAAATAGACATTTAGAGTACAAGTGACTGCTGACAGAACAAAGGGGAAAATTGTCTGTATTCAGTATTCCAGATTTAACTGTCAATCCACAGCCATTTCACATGTTTTATGAAATAATTTGTCTGTATTCATTTCTCTCAAGTTCCTCACAAGACAAAGACATAAATTCAGGATATCTGAAAAATATACATTAAGATTTCCAAAGCAGCAATTGAACATTTCCAATGAAAACAACACATTGAAAGCTTATTTCTTTAAAACCTGCTCTGCTTTTTTAACCCCAGACTGCTCTGAAGAGTAACATTAACTTAAGAGCAATCCAGTTTCTTAAAAGTAATATCCACTGGATGTTTTCACATTTGTGTTTAAGGAGGAAAGGATCATTTTGTCAATACAAAAATAAAACTGCATTACAGAACAACCTGCAAACTCCACGGCCACCACTTATTGATGAAATTACTTCAATAAATTCCAGGTAAACTTTGCAATACCAAAGGGGTTTCCTTTCCAACAGCTTGCATCCAATTTAAGATGTGAAGTAAAGCTCCAAAGCTTCAAAAATGAGGTGCTGGAAGAGCTGGAGAGATCCAGAGCATCACCAGTGAGAAGGTCATTCTAGAACCTGGGAATTTTTTAAGTTTCAGGTAGCCAAACACATCAGTAGTGCCCTGAGCTTTACAGAGGCTGGGGGAAACAGGGAGTCCCCAAAAATGACTTTATGGAATAATGGTGACCATTAGACCCCACATGTGATGAAGACACAGCTTAACATGACAGTTTTAAATGATAAAAAACCCCATGTAACTTCTGCACAATTACAGGTTGGTGTTGACAAATGACTTTAAACATCCAAACACAGCATAAATACACTCAAATCATCCAAACTTTTGAAGATATAAGTAAAACTGAGTCACGAAAGAGCAAAGGTTCTACCAGCACTTTTTTGCAACATTAATTCAAAATATAGGGGTATAGGGAAATTAAGCCCTTCCAAGTGATTTTAAGGAGCACATTGAAATATGCAGCATGGAAAATAATAATAAAAAAGTCAAATCGAGTACTAGAAGTGATGCCTGCAGAAAAGCAGAGTCTCAGCCTGACCCTCCCTCTGCAAGGTCTGTTCTGCCATGGTCCTGTGGCAGAGCCCCTGCAGTGTGTGAGGAATCCCAGGCTGTGCAGGGCTCCTCTCCTGCAGCTCTCCTGAGCACCACCAGGTCTGCAGGAACTCAGGGACATTCAGAACTGCAGGGCACTGCTCCAGAGGGACCATTTCTGTGATGTCCAGGAACTCTTCCCAAGTCCACAGGGCGCATCCAACAGGCCCCTCCTCCAGCTCAGATCCACACACGCTTCAGCTGGAGGCTCCTTCTGAGGCTCAGGACATCTGGGATGCAAAGACCTGCAGGTGCCACCTGCTCCAAGCTCCCCAGAAGATTTGAGACATTGACAGGACCTGACACCAGGGCTGGATGTATCCCCTCCAAGGAGGGATCCAATGACGGAGCAGTGTTGAGAGAAGGTTTCACCAGTCCCAGAGGCATCACGTCTGCCAGCAGAGATTCCTCCACTGCAGCTTCTCCTATGCATTTTGAGAGCTGCAGGTTTGCTGCTTTTGCTCAGCAAAGTGACTTTGCATTCACTTGTAAATCCAAAATTCAGAGATTTGAACAAGAGCATCTGAATCTGGGAGCATAAACCACGAGCCTGCTCTCAGTCTTTCCTCCCAGCACACCTCAGAGACACCCGGTGCTCCTGGAGCTGCTGGGAGAGTAACCTGTCCAACCCCTGCTGCTAACACAGCCTTAGCTAATAAACTGCAAAAGGACTCATGGGGAACAAGGTACAGAACGTGGAGAAGCTGAGGAAGACCATGCAAAACACAGAAGGTATTCAGGGGCCTCTAAAAGGATTATGAAAAATATTATATTCTAAAGACAGCAGGCAGACAACAGCTGCCTTAAGTTTCAGAGTGAAGTGGATTGAAAAAATGGATCCACTGTAATTTTCAGAGACAAATCTCTGTAGTTTATCTGATCCACTATTTAAATTTCAATACACAGTCCTCTATCTGCAGCAATAATAACCTAAATTCCATTTAGTGTTCATTTGAGCAGTCAGGATAAAGTCATTTCTTATTATCTCCCCACTGTGTAAAAAACAGCTTGAAGGTAGGAAGTCAGCAAGCATTTTCACCAAAAAGTAATTATTGTAAGTGACATTTTTACTGCTGGCATACCATAAGGCGAACTGCGCATTTGGAAGGACAAGTTGCTAAAACAAAATGACAGGGTACTCTGTGACATTCTGATGAGAACCCAAACATGATTGCACTGCCTCTTGCTTTGATGCACCACTTTTCCCACTGTCCAAAGCTCGGGCTGCAGGTTTGTGCCAAACCAGTCCAAGCTGCTTCCTGAGGAACTGGGGGAATGGGAGGATCCCGGGCTCTGCTCACTCCCAAATCAGCACATGAGTGGGCAAGATGAAAGCAGACAAATGTGGACAGGAGATTTCTCAGCAACCTCTTAAAAGAGCATTTGCTACTTCAGGGCTGCATTTACCTCCTCATATAGATGAGTTAATGGACAACAACAGGCCTGGCAGGTTGCCTGAGATCGAAGTGTCTCGCACTGGGACTGGATTAGTTTCTGTTTTCCCCCATTCTATCCAATTTGCAAACCAAAACCCTGTGAATGCTGCCCTGAGAATCAGGGCCTGATCACACAAGGCTGATTAACATCCTCAGGACAACCCTGGTATTCAGTTTTCCAGGGTGTGAAAATTCCAGGGAGAGGTTTCTTCCCTCCAGCCTTCTGTTTGATTTTACCTTTAGCCATGGCTGCCTTTGCAGGGTCTTATCAGAGAAATCACAGAATGATTTGGGTTGGGAGGGACCTTAAATCTCATCTGGTTCCACCCCTTGCCATGGGCAGGGACACTTTCCACTATCCCAGGTTGCTCCAAGCCCCATCCAACCTGGCCTTGGACACTTCCAGGGATGAGAAGAAATCAGCATTCTAAAGTTAATCTTTTAAAGCACCATAACAGCAACCCTCCTCACTAACAGTGGGTGCAGCACAAGGCTGAGCTAGGTAATAAAGCTGTGCAGCACTTGTGGGAGAGCACTGCCACACATCCTTCTTCTGACTAATTAAAGAAAATACGCGTGAAAGCGCCTTCTCCCAGGTAGTGCTTTTGGTGGATTTACTCTGAGTGAGTGAACCTTGCCTAGTCACAATTTGCAAATTAATGTGGCTCATGAAAATATGATCCTCCCTACAGTTATAAACTCCCCCAGTTCTGTGTAGGGAGTGCACAAACTCCCTCCAGTTTGCGTCTATAATGGTGTCAAATACGTAGGTACGTGCAGTTAGAGTTGGGAGCGCTCGCTGGAGTTGCCACCACTCTGACTGTGGAGAATTTGTTTGTTTGTTTACTTCATAAACGTTGTAACTTTGGGGGAAAAATGTTATTGTGGGTCTTGCCCCAGAGGGAAATTTTATGTGGATGGGGGGAGGGATCAAAGGAAAAACCCCTTTAGGAAAGCATGCAGATATATGTGTGTCTGCACGGAAAGGGGAGGAACCAGCTTTGGTTAACTCTGCAATTACTGGGGCAATATAAAAATAAAGGTTCCCACTCTGCATGAGTATATATTAAGTGTCAGGAGCACATAAAACTGAATAATCAGGATAGATGTTACAATTACCTCAAAAAATCTGCTTTTGACTATTGCTGAAGGATTACATGGTATTGCTGCAATTGAAGTTGTATTTCCAATAATTGTTTTAGCTTTGCACCTCTATTAAAAAAATGTGTTTTCAGGTCCGGAAGGAGCAAGGAGTTGGAGAAACCAGATGAAGTTGAGAAAAGAGCACGTAAAATGGGAGCTGGTGACTCATGAGATTTACAGCTGGATGTTTAAAAGTACTTGGAGAATTTGGACAATCAATTCAACAAACCTGAAGCCACAAATGCCTCCGAGTTCTAGAAAACCCACTGCTGTGCCCAAAGCTACACCAAGACCTATTTTAAGGCCACATAAAGTGAAACCATCAGACTTTCATTGAGTTAGGAGGAGCACAGATTGCTCCAAAGGATGTCTGGAATCTTGTGCAGGAGGATACGACTGGAGTCAATCAGTTCAAGTGAAATTTGTCCTGAGATCTGACTTTGGAGCAGACACATCAAAACCTGACACAACCACACCCCAGGAGAAAACCCTCAGAGGAGAAGAATTAAGGGACATTTTTGAAATAGCCTGGGGTGAAGATGAGGCCTCTGTAACCCTAAGCACTACCTTACAACAAAATACGGGAAGAGAGGAAACTTAAGAAATTTTTAGCCTGATTTAGACACATAGTTGAAAACATCAGAGCAATGTCCAGGTCAGGCCAACAGCCCCAAATCATCCAATGATTCCTGAGCCAAAAGTGAGATCTTGGCACTGAAAAGTGAATTATAATTTTTGGGTTTACAGATCATGCTTAACCAATAAAAAAACCCTTTCTAAAAATACACCATATTTTAAATTAGGTGATTAATGTCAGAATCATGGCTGCTTTAAAAGACATTGCTCTACTCTGCCAACCTTTACTTAATATTCAGATTTTTTCTGCGTTTCCGTAACTTATCTAGAAATCAATATTTAGAAATAACTGCTGGAAAACATTTTCAATAACCTTATTATTAAGCCAGCTTGTGTGCAAACGCTTTATTAAGGCTTTTCTGAATGCTAAAACAAATATGTCATGGAAGCAATCAATCAAGATGCCACAACCCCACGGTGTTATATTTTTAGTATAATCAAGACAAACGCGTGCACAATACCTTTTGGAAAACAGAGTGAGAGCCTCCTCGAGGAGGTTCTGCTGCAGTTTATGGTGTCTTTGTTGACCTCCTGACCTTGTGATTTGAGGTGTTAAACCTACTTGCTTGAATGTGGCACCAATTTTATGACTGTTTGTTGTCCTCCTGTGTCAGGAGCCTGAGTGTGAAGGTATTTCCACACCCTCCTTGGAGATTTGAACCTCGTGTCTGCTCTGGAGCAGAGGCTGCAGCAGGATGCATATGTGCACTGTGCACTGCATTCAGAGAGATCTCCCCACTAAACAATGTGGACATTCCCTTGCCATGGGCAATGTCCATATGGGATGGATCCCAGGCTAATGACTTCCTTCCTTTCTTTCCTTTTTTTCCTTCTTTCTTTCCTTTCCTTTCCTTCCTTATTTTCCTTCCTTCCCTCCCTTCCTTCCTTCCTTCCTTCCTGCCTGCCTTCCTTCCTTCCTTCCTTCCTTCCCTCCTTCCTTCCTTCCCTCCTTCCCATCTCCCACCCTCAGCAGAGGGAGGAACAGACTGAGCCTGAGCAGTGCTGCACTAAAGACCCTCCTTTTTTTGGAGGAGTGCTGGGGAAAGTGCTGAAACAAAATGACATTTACATTGTACGCAACAATATTATAAAAGCTATTAAGGTACATTATTTTACACATCCTCATAATCTCTCCATACTGCTTTACTTAATTTGTGATAAAATTGTTGAGAAAGGGTACTTAATGTAGGACAGTCAGTAAAAGTAATTTATCATCTTCCCGCTTCGGTGCTCACGTTATCAGCGAACTCATTTTCTGCATTCATCATGCAATCAGCCTATTATTTGCATATTAATCAGGCAGTGGACCATGAAAGAGCCGCATCCCAGCCAAATGCTGCACTATCTCAGGAGGAACACTCAGTAATTATCATACATCAGTGTTATGATGTGGTAATTGATTATAACATCTTTCTGTTGCCCCTGGGGAGTCCCACTGCTAACCCAGCTTCAGGCATTCTGTGCAGATTTTTCTCTGAAAATTAGAGAAACCATTGCTGTCCTTTTATTAATGTTTTTCCCTTTACAATAGACAGCTCTCCGAACATTTCCAAGGTACTTTTGCCTTTTTCTTTCCTTTTTTTAAAATGAAACCTTCATTAGGGAAAACACCTGTCCTGGATCAAAAAAAGTGAAAAAGAAATAACCAATCACCCGAATCAGACCCCCCCAGAAAACCCAGTTGGGCTCGTTCATGTTCGTCCTCTTTCTTTCAAGGTCTGGTGGCTTTTTAGGTGCTGGTGTGGCTTATATAATGCCCTTCCCCATCAAACACAACAAAACGTTGCAACTTCAATAGACAGTAATTGCAAAGTTCGCATGAAGGCAGTTAAGTTGCTTTATTTAGGTGCCAAATGAGAGGCTAATTTTGGTCCTCTCCTAAAGGACAAATGAAACATCTGCCAGTTCAAACTTGCACTATTTTTAGGACCCAAGTTCCAGAGGGGTAAACCAGAGAAACAAACACTAACCACAGCTGTGGTTACACCGTGGTCAATCTTACACCTCCTTTGTGTGGGAACCCATCTCAGCATCATCCCAGGATCCTTCAAAAAGCAGCAAGAAAAGGGGAGATGGCTCTGGAGATGAGACCAGAAGGGAACATCTCACACCAGAAAACAGGGAAGGATGCTTTTACAAGGGCATGGAGGGACAGAACATGGGGGAATGGCTTCCCACTGTCACAGGGATATTGGGAAGGAATCCTTCTCTGTGAGGGTGGGGAGGCCCTGGCACAGGGTGCCCAGAGAAGCTGTGGCTGTTCCATCCCTGGAAATGTTCCAGGTCAGGTTGGACGGGGCTTGGAGCAACCTGGGATAGGGGAAGGTGTCCTTGCCCATGGTAGGGGTGGCACTGGATGAGCTTTAAGATCCCACCCAAACCATGCCGTGATTCCGTGACAAGTTGCCATCAGCAATATCTTTGACAAGTATAAATGCTGAACATGTACCATTGGGCCTATTTTATGTTTTGTCTTGTAATTGTATTTTCTCCTTTCATTGGCTTTTTAATTGGCTATCTTTCTCTTTTCACTTCTATTTAAATTTGATCTCAAATCCACTTTACTTTGTTTTCAATGCAAGTTGCATTTCTCATCAGATTTAAAATAATCATTGGATTCTTTCATTTGCTGCTTCTCTGGAAGGTTGTTGGCAAGTTAAAAAACCCTCCAACACGCATCAAATGAGGTGAGACAAACCTGTAAGTTTCTCTCACAGCCTAATGTAAAGGACAGGCTGGAAGGTAACTTAGAAGACATTAATTTTCTGGTAATATTCTGTTTTTTTAATCTTGGGAATGATTTGCTATCAAGCAATATGTAACTCTATAATCAGAACAGGCTGTTTATTTCCCTCTTTCAGAGCTGCTGGGTGAAGAGGATTTCCATCCCAATTATAAGATGGAAATAACAACCCGTACATTTGGTGATCACACACCTTTTTCCCCGGTATTTTGGGAGGAAAATAGCCCATTATCTGTTCTTTGGATTGAAAGCAAGGTAATTTTCCTCCAGTGGAGGAGCATTTGGTAATTTGCTGAGCAGCAGTTGGGCTCTTGCCCAGGGTGGGCTGAAGGTACCGTGGCCATCTCCATCCCACCAGCGGCCACGGGGCTGGACCTGCAGCCCCCCTCCTTTCCCCACCAGCAGCCAAAACACCCACGTGAGCTTCTGCCAGCTGCCAGAGCCTTCTATCCCCAACAGAAAAATCATCTGCTCCCTTTGGAGATGATTTCCAAGCTCTTGTGCAGCTGCCAGCCCTAGGGGAACAGAGCCCGGCCTCACCTCGGCTCCTGACCCTGCCCGGGGCTGCTCGGCCGGCCCGCCCTGGGGCTGCACAGCCACGGGCTCGTTCCTGTGTCTGTGTCTGTGCTGCTCTGGGGCTGTACAGCCACGGGCTCGCTGCTGTGTCTGTGTCTGTGTCTGTGCTGCTCTGGGGCTGCACAGGCAGGGCCTCGCTCCTGTGTCTGTGCTGCTCTGGGGCTGTACAGCCATGGCCTCGCTCCTGTGTCTGTATCTGTGCTGCTCTGGGGCTCCACAGCCACGGGCTCGCTGCTGTGTTTGTGCTGTCCCGCTCTGGGGCTCCACAGCCACGGCCTCGCTCCTGTGTCTGTGTCTGTGCTGCTCTGCTCTTGGGCTCCACAGCCGCGGGCTCAGTCCTGTATCTGTGCTGCTCTGGAGCCTCACAGCCACGGGCTCGTTCCTGTGTCTGTGTCTGTGCTGCTCTGCTCTTGGGCTCCACAGCCGCGGGCTCAGTCCTGTATCTGTGCTTCTCTGGAGCATCACAGCCACGGGCTCACTCCTGTGTCTGTGTTTGTGCTGCCCCGCTCTGGGGCTGCACAGGCACGGCCTCGCTGCTGTGTCTGTGCTGCTCCGGTTGGTTTGGAATTCGCCTTTCCCATCTATCAGCTCCTCGCTTTCCACCCAGCCCCTCAGTGGTTTGCAGCTGGCAGCGGGGAGGGCGTGTGGGCCCCTCCCCAGGCCCGAATGCGCACGCACGGGGGAAGGGAAACGCTGGTAATTAATGTGATGAAGTAATAAGTAATGAAATGAGCAACAGCGGAATTTACAGAGCTTGGCTGCTCAATGGCCATGGTTTTCTCTCCCTAAGTACACTCCCTTTGTAGCAACTCTCATGCCAACTGCTACTCTGTGAACTACCTGGGACGCCTGAGGCAATAATGGTCAGGAAAGTTTCTTTTCTTCCACACAGCTTCAAAAAAAAAAAATCATTTATTAATTCTGCACTTTGAAAATAAAGACTTTAAGGATAAGGCATTGCTGTGGCTGGCTCAGTGCTGCTGCAGAGCCACACTTGAACTCCTTGCTTGGGGATCTCACACTAAGGAGGAGTGAGCATCAAGGAACCACATTCCCAAACTAACCACAGAAATAAAATATAGCTGCTACTTGACTGGGTAACTTCTCCAAAATGAAAGCTAAGAGTCCATAACTGCACTTTGGAGTGAATTAAATCTGCCTTCAGAATCCAGCACAGCTCTCCTCTTTGCTCTATTAAGATGAACATCGTAATTGAATCACAAGGAGTATCTGCCTAGAAAACAAGTGTTCACTCCCTGATTTTGTATTTTACTTTAGCCCTTCTGTAGCAGCAAAGCCGTGACCACAGTGAAGACAGAGTAATTTTCTGCAAATTTCATCAATGGTTGGTTCCATGGACAGATACAACCAGAAGAGGAATTTCTCCACAAACACTGGCTATTTGTAAAGCATCACTGATGGAAAAGGAGCAGGGCTGTGGGCAGGGCAGGCCTCAGCAGGAAGCAGGAATGCCCAGCTTATGGCCAGGAATCAGAGCCAGTGTTACATTCAGAATCAACTTGACGCACTGACTTCATGCTGCATTCCCAGGTCCCAGTGAGGTGCCTTGACAGCAATTCTCCTGGTTTTATTGATACCAGAAAGGCTGCCAGGAAGGTTTTCATGGTCCCAATGTCAGGGAAATGGCACATAAGATGATCACACACGTTACAGACAGACTACAACAGCTGCCCTTATGAGGAGCCAATTGATACCCGATGGTTTGAAATCAAGACAGCCACAGACAACTGCTCCTGAGCCCAATCCCAAACCACACAGAAAGAATGTGGAAACTTCCCCAGGATGTGCCAGGGTGCTCCAGGGATAAGCACGAAGGTAACCCTTTGGCTGACGTAGTTACTCAGCTCTGAACTTTAAAACCACATCTGCACCTAGCACAAAAGGCCACAACTTTCCCAAGTCCAAGACTCAATAACTGGTTATCAAACACAAAACATCTCTGCAAGGAATTCCTGCAGTCGGCTCTCTGAGCCATGTGATCTCCCTTCTCTTCCATTTCACAGACTACATTAACCACAAACATTTCATGTCATACATTTTTATTAACCTGGAATGCCAGCAAATGACTGCAAAACCAGCTCTCTGAGTTGTTTTTTTTTTTATTCAGCAGCAAAAACCGGCTCCAATTTGGGAAGGTCTGTCAGCATCACTGCACTGTTCACTTTGGTGATGTCACAGTGTAAGGATTCAGCTCTCCCTGTGCTAATCCCAGCTGTGCTCTGGAGCACCACTGGACAGCTCTGCCCACCCAAACAAAACCAGAACAATGCAAGAAAAGATGATAAAACCCAGGGAGATGGGGGTAAGAGCTTCTCCTTTGCCACCACAAAGCTACTGAGCTCTTCCCAGAAGTGCATCAGGATGGTATTCCCAAATTTGGCCTGCCAGCCTGAAACACTCTCTCTCCCTACTTTGTCTCTCCTAGAGCAGCCAATGTGACAGAACTCTCCTGGTATCAGGAAAATGGGAATATCCACCCAGCACACAGTTAACTACCTGCCCACTCAGCAGCTTCTGTACTGGCAAATGTTACAGGAATCTGTACTACATAAATAAATGGCTTTGCCATCACACCCCGATCTCTCTATTAATATCACAACAACACTAAACCATCCTGAGGTTTTTCCGATTTGCCTTCCCAAGGGATGATAAGAAGTAATCTCCCCGTTGTTACAAATGCTTTATTTTGAAAAGAAAGCTTTTATGCATATTTTAGTTGATCTAAATACAGTAGATCTCGGGTTTTTAAATCACCAGATAATACGCAATTATCTCAAGCTAGATTCTGATTTTGAAACAAGCTCTAATTAGCTCCCCATTTTATGCTGCTATAATCCTTTCTTCAACTCCCATGAGTGTTACTATTGCTAAGCAGCATGAGGTTAGGAATGATGGATGATACCCAGAAAGGAAGACAAACAAAAGGGAAATTCAAAATCCCCTGAGATCACCCGCAGCTGTATCGGCAAATGAAGATTTCCACATTAGGTCATAAGGCGACCCTTACAGAAACACACACCAAAAAGGCACGTCTTCTTCCCACTGAGTATTTGCAAGCCTTTAATGTACTATATAGAGAGTGTATGTCCTTCACAGAGGATAAAGGGAAAAAAGTGAGTGTAAGAATTCAGCTTTCCCGCGAGCAGCCACGGAATCAGCAGCACCAGAAAGGAAACTCTGTCTCAACCTCCTGCAGATATGCAGCACAAACCCCCTCAAAATAAAACCAACTAATAAAAGCTGTGCACAGTACAAGTATTTAGAAAAATATCCGAGCCTTTTCCTGGCACATGGCAACTGTTCAAACCCACCCTGGCTCCCATCAGCTGTAATGCAACTAAATAAGGGCCAAATTCATCATGAAAAAATGCTGATGCAGTTGGGTGACACTAATTCAACTTTTTTTTCCATGTGATTTGGTCCATGCTTTTGACACATAAATCATTAAAAAGGCAGATTTACCCAAGGGCATTAGAGCATTTAGGTGGAAAGAAATACACAGAAAAAATGTTAGAAAAGGCATAGAAATACTATTTTTGACCACCTAGGGTACAGACACCATTTTTGTGTGAAACATGTTCCCTGAAACTTGCACAAAATCACCAAGCCTTGAGGAAAGCTGACAGGCAGAAAATACAGGTCTATACCTGTCTATTTTGATACAGGCTGTTTTTTATAAAATTCATGAATACAGCTTCCAAAGAAGAAAACCAAGCCTGGCTTCTCCTTGATATCTCAACATATATATAAATATATGAATACATATATGTTCATCCATTCATTATATGAAACACTGATGGGCCCATCTGTCCACACGTGAAAATGGAAAATTACTGGACAAAAGGTGAGATTTTCATGAACGAGGTGCTAATCAAAACCTTATGATCTAGAAGTGTAACTAACTGGCTCAGAAATCCAGAAAATCTTGCTAGTTTGATAGAATAGAGCCAAACAGGAATGAAAATACTCCCAGCTAATAAAAGTTTGAGTCATTACTATGCATGTTGACACTCTGTACACTGAAGACCTTCTTGGCAAAGCACTCAGGAGCCACTGAGTGTATTAGTTTAATTTCACTTCTTTCCCTTCATGCATTCAACAAGTTCCAAGCCAATTATATTACATGGAAAAGGCTCCAGACCTTACCTCGTTTCAAAACTGTTCTGATTAATTTCTGTTTTAAAATTACAAGTATGCAACCTTCTCTGCCTTGATTTTCCTGGGAAATGTCTCAGAAGACCAGAAAATTAGAGCTGTCTCTCTCTTTTTTTTTTTTTTCTCCCTGCCCTGGAGTGATGGATCTTTCACAAATGCATAATTATTATTACCTTTTCCAAACTGTTTGCTGCATTTTTAATTACAGAACAGCTGCTAATAAAAGGAAATTACCAAACTGCCCTTCCTCATTCAAATAACTTGGTTTTTGCTCTTTTGTTCTGTCTGGTGTCACAACCTTCCTTATTCCTTCACACAGAGAAAGGCATCAAGAAAAGAACATTTTGTACAACAATTCTATTTTTAAATCCTCCGAGAGGAGGTAGAAAAGGGCACGAGCCCATTTCCTCATTTGTAAGTCGGCTTTAAGGAATGAAGGAGGACAATCATCAATAACATGATTTTATTAGCTGATAGGAACGTGTCACCTCACAAAATATTAGCTCAAGGGCAGGAACTGACAAACGACACTGGGAGTGTGGGAGGGAACAAAATATCCCGGCAGCAAAGCTGAACTTCCTGAAGGAAATCACTTTCAGCTCCCAGCGATCCCCCCGGGAATCCAGAAGGTGGTCGGATTTTAATACTATGGGCTTGTCTTTCCATCTTTTATAATTAGAGCTAGTCATAAATATGAAGATTAGCAATAACAATGCAGCATTTCCCAGCTCCTCTGATTTCGAATTCCCCCTAAAATGGCTACAATTAATTACTCATATTTTCCACGCCGTCTCGGGCGTTTGTAACTGTGGCACTCTTGCACGGCATTGATGCCACAAAAAAAAAAAAAAAAAAAAGTACTCAATGGCATGTTTTTAATGAACCATCACAGGAAATTTCCATGTTCCCTAAATGCTTGGCTATAAGTAACAATAGCCCTATGATTGCAAATAATTTTCTCCCATTTTGGTTTTGTTTCCATGGCTTGTTTTTACTGGGGGCATTTTTTTTTTTTCGCTTTTATGTATTTATTTTCAACTGTTCTCCTTAAGAAAAACGTGGACAGAATATCATCACGAATTTTCTTCTAGTAAAATCTTTCAGAATGCAAAATAGTTTCCCCAGTAGAGAGAAGAAAGCACTTTGGTTGGGATATTTAGAGTAAAGCCAGCGAGCTGCAGAAAAAAAGGAGTATTTCAGAATACCAGAAAGGTGGAAGAAGAGCACAAGTCATCCCTGTCTGTGCCCTGAAATGCAGCAATTCTCCAACACAGGGCACTGGCTGTAAGCACAGACAGGGCATGGGTATTTTTCTGGAGTGTTTTACGTCAGTGAAGCATTTCATTGGTAAAGAGGCTGTGTGGGTAGAGTTTGGTATCTAACAGCAGGAACACAGCTGTTCTCTCCTGTCCCAGCCTCCCTCCTATCCTGTGACCATCTCTAAAGCCTTCAGCCACTCACTTCCCTGACACTCAGCTTTGCTGCATCTGCTTTTTTCATTTATTTTTTATTTTTGCGAATGGAAAGGAGGAGAGAAAAAAAAAAAGTCAGCTGGGAATATTTAACGAAGCTTGAAAAAGACGTAACATGGTCTGTTCCCCACCTTCGGGTTAACAAAGCAGATTTTGTGCAAAAGAGAGTGGAAAAAAACCTACCAGCGAGTGAGGCAGCTGGAGTATGTGGATCACATTACAAACCAAGGGCTTGTTTTACAGCCATTGTCACATGTCACATTGATAAGCTGAACTATGGCAAAAAAAAACCCCTCACAGAGCCAATGATCTCTAAGATCAGACAGAGTCTCTTTACCTAATATATGCAGCTAAATATGCGTGCTCCCTACATCTGCCATAGCAACAAGGAGAGAAGGAGGAATTAACTGCATTAATAAAAAAAAAACTGAAGGGACTCCTGTATGATACAACAAAACGTGAGAAACCTCTCAGCATCAAAGCAAACGCAACAAAAGCACAGAGAATTATTTCAGAGCAAATCATTGAAACCAGCTGATTACCTGAGCTTGCACATCCCTGCTGTAGGGAATCCTGTAATGATGTCACAGAGTGAAGGACTAGATAAGAGAGGAGAGGAAAATCAGGGAACAATAAAAGGAGATGCCAAACCACAAACTAAACAGTAAGCAGGCTCAACAAATAGCAAAGTGCTGATCTCAGCAAGGGCTCGCTGCTCAGTTAACTCATGGCACAGAAAGGTACGACCCAGGCCAACCTCCAGCCTGGCTTTTCTGTGTCAATAGGTATTAGGGGAAGAGACAGCCACAATAAAAGTGTCATTGCAACCCAGCATTCCCCCTTTAAAGCTCAGTTTTCCAGCTCACCTCCTGAGACAGCAATCGATATTCTCCCTGGAACAATCCAAATCCCCTGTGCAACCCTAGGAAACAGCGTGCAACATTTTCCAGCTCTTTGGCCAAAATTTTTGGGATTGCGTGTCATATTCGTGCCTAGATAATATCACCCTAATGAGGAACTCGATCACTGCTGCTTATCAATGACACATAAACGTTTGTAAACATTCCCAGCACGTCCCCTTAGGGACTGGCCGGGCTGCCAGGGTGGATGGTGCCACTTCCATAACGCCTGGACCAGCACTGGTGCAAGGCTGGCTTACTGCAAATTTAAAAAAATAATAAAAAAGTACAGAAAATAGGAAAAAAAAAAGGAAAAAAAAAAATCTCCTCCTCCTCAACTCAAACAACATAGTGGAATTTTAATTACCTTGTCCTTGTTGCTGCCCTTGTGCAGGCAGGACACACTGTCCCAGCTCACCATTCAACCAGAGCTGCATACGAATAAATGGTTCTCGGCCTTTTTGGGTCAATTTGCTCCATGGCTTTGGCCTGGAGAGCATGTCACTGACACTTCCTTGGGACAGCCCCAATACCTGAAGTGAAGCAACCAAGAATGGCACGTTAACACACTGGCAGTGGAAACGGGGGGAATCGATGTAATTTTGGTTTTGTAGCGCTCAAATTTTTTGCATATGGACAATTATAAAAACTATAAAAATTGGACAATTATTTGCTGTGCATACTCGGTTGGAAATGCTTTTCTTCCTGCCTTGTTGCCTTCTGAAGGAAGGTGTTTTTTTCTCCTGCAGGATCTGGGTGGCAGCAGCCCAGTGAGGGATTTGCATGCTTTTCATATTTTGTGTCAAACAGTTTCATCAATTTTAACAGGAAAAACACCCAGTCCAGGCACACACAGGCAGATGAAACAGGCAATGACTGGCATGTATTTTGTTCTCCAACAAAAATAATTGGGACTTTTGAGACTAGGCCTATATTTGGTTGATTTTGGGGGGATGAATTATAACGATGTGTGTTTTCACCTGTAGCAGTGGCTGCTCCACATAAGTAAATATTTAAGAATACAGCTGACTGCAGTGGTGGTGGTGGGGGGGCAGAATTTCAGACAGGCAGAATGCAATTACTTGCCTAGAATTCAGCACAGGTACAAGAGTTAAAAATCATACTTAATGAAAGCTGCCATGGGATCTTTAAAGACCCCGAGAGGTCAGACTTTTCATTTTATATCTTAGTGAGAAGGTAATAGTGCAATGCCAGCTCGTATTACACTTTTATATTGATTCAATTCTTTATGGGAAGAAGAAACAACAAATGTCCAGCACTTGTTACAGCCTGGGAGGGGTTTTCTGGTGGTGAGGGACCCTCAAAATCCCACGTGCTCAGTGCTTAGGGCTCACAACGTGAGAACTTCAGGGAGCCTTATCTGTAATCAAACATAGCCCTAAAACATCTCAGAGCACACTGAGGTGCTGAGCACCAAGTATTAGGAATGACTTGGAATTCTTAACTTCAGACTAAGGAGAGTTAGGGGATTTTCCATGTGTTTGTTTTAATGCCCTTGTGCACATTTCCAAATAATAATGAGAAAGGAAAAATGCTCTTGTGTCCATAATCTTCGCTTATAATAAAGTTAAGGCTCTCCAGTCATGACAGTGGTATTACTCAAATATTCCACGAATTCATTACATTAAGCATGAAATATTGAGTCTCAGCAACGTTTGCTTCAGCTTTCAAGTCTTCTAAACTCGGGGCCCCATTCCTAATTCCAAGTGGCTGAAGCCAATCCCTGCATAAAAACCCTTGCAATTCCTACCACACAGGGAAACTAATACTTTGTGAGCTCAGTTTTGAAACACTTCACACACGGAGCAAAAACATTTTTCCATAGGACACCCGTGGCTCTGCACCCGTTTAAGGAGCAGAGGGCACAATCACAACACTGCTGAAACAAGAGAGAACCACTTCTTTACCTTTTCCCCAAAGATCCTTTGGCAGATGCCATTCTTTGCTAGCTTTTCCTTGACCTGCCGCGTTAGCTCTATGGTATCCACCTCCTGGTACATATAAATCTCATACTGCTCGGGTGTCAGTGGAGGAACCGAAGGTTTGGATGGCTTGGACAAGGACACGATAGGGGATGAAGGGAGGGGGCTATTCTGTGGTGTCTCACTGCGACTCGCCCCGGTCACGCTCAATTCAGAACTCTGCGAGTACGGAGATTCCGCGTTTGGCCACTCTTTCCAATACTCGGAAGAAGACGGTCCTTGGAGCTGGCTACGATCTGGCCTAGTCTGATTGCTGACCTTTTCTTTTCCACCACTGGCTTCCTCAACTTTTATATCTTCGGGAAGAGCTGCATTTCTTCTCTCATGCTGCACAGTATTCCACCAATGGTCCTTCCAAACACCACCACGTCCCAACTCATTTTTAACATGCCTCAACATACCCTGGGCAGAATCACTTATTCCATGAAGCTCTAAAACAGGTGCCTCCTGAGGCTCCTTTTTGAGCCCAGAGAGGTTCTGCAAGGCAGAGATACTGGAATCAGTGACAGATGAATGTTTCTTCAGGGATATGGCCAAAGGAGAATAGCTGGAAACCGAAGACATTGCAGGTGTAGACACTAGTTTGGGGGACAGGATAGAAATGTCAGCTTGAGATAGAGGTGGTGTTTTTAAGGCAGGTTCAAGGGCAGCCTGCTGTGCCTCCATTTCCCGTCGGGCTTGTTGCAGAATGGATCGAATTGCATCATCAGAATTGCCACTGCTAGAGGCAGAAGGCGGCTGAGCCGGCTCAGCTATGAAAAACAACCAAAAGACTAAATGCAACAGAGGAAAATGCTTTATATTCAACACGTGCTACTGTAAACATTGCCCTGACAGGAAAAAAAAAAAGGGGGGGAGCTGAAATACATTTTTGGATGGGAGGGAGGAGTTTTCACTAAGCAAAGATTTGCACTTTTCAAAATAAGGTAAGATTTCCAAAGTCCTTCACTGGAAAATTTTGAGAGCTGCCAAAGTGCTGGATGTTTGCACGCACAGACTCAGCTGCACAAGTCTGGGATCATTTGCCCTTCCACCATTGTAAAAATTTTCAAATAAATGCCTTTGAAAATCAAGCCTTCACCTCTTCCTCCCTCACCCCCACGTGGTCAATAACATTTTATAGCTGCATTTACAAAGTTATTTAACCTTTCACTTCACTCTTTTCTCCACAAATGACTTTAACACGCACTCAGAACCAAACACAGCTGCATTCACCTGGACAGACTATTACAGTATAAATAAGGTGAGACCTTTTAACTTCAAGAACACAACACACAAATTACAACAAAGGCAGAACTTTAGGAAGAGATGATCATCATTATTTCACTTGACAAACTAAATATGCTCCTGCTTCCTGTTTTCTTGCTCCATGGTCCCAACCACTGAAATAAACAGCTCTACCAGAGCCAGGATGATACCTGGCCATCACCTTCTCCCTTATCCAAAGCTCTAGGGTGGAATCACAGGTGCTTTCAGCAGAGATAACCCCCAAAAGCATCATTCCAGTGGGGAACCAGGATTTGGGTGGCTGTGCTGCAGCAGTCGGGGATGAGCAGAGACTGGAACGTGGGTGGGGAATTATCTCCGCAGAGCCAGGAGGTTTTGCAATGGCATCTGCTTCTATTTCAGTCTCCACTGAGGTCCCCAGTGCTTGGAAACCAGCTCCTCTGAAAGCTGCTCTGCAGAGAACAGCGAAAGTGAAGCACCAGGTGGGAGCAGGGAACCCCACACTGCAAGGAGTGGCCTCCAAGTGAAATAAGATTTACAACCCTCTGTGTATCGCTCCAGTAATACTAAGGCTCATCTGAATGCATTTCTGAATTTGCCTCCTTACATTCCTTCCTGTCACAGACTGCAAAATACATGAAAAGCTATGAAACAGGAAAAAAAGACAGTGAGACTCTCTCTGGTGTTTTATCTCCTGGAGTTTTGAGGCCAAATTAATATTTGAAAGGAAGTCTCAGATGAAACATGCTACCGAATAACATTCTTGCAGTTTTTTGCACAAAGCCCATATTTTTCTCTATGTAATAATTTCCTGCATAAAGTCATATTATTTAGATCATATATTAACTAGTGTTTTATACTCTGCCATGAGATTAACTTAGTTTTCATTTGAAAGACAACTATCCAAAACTCTAAATCAGTATTTACTTTAAAAATGGAACAGAAGTATTGCACAGCAATTTCTACTTCAGCCCAATAGCAGTACTAGGAACTCATAAAACTGAGAGGGCTATGGACTAGACAGAAATGTTAATTACATGACAGCACACAATGAGAAATTAGACTTATGTCAGGCTAAGAGGGATTTTTTGGGAAAGGGAATGTGCTTTGGATTTGCCAGTTCATTCACTGAATACATTCTGTAAGCAAAAATAAAGTCATCTAAGAGTCAGGACTGAGTGTGCCTATATGAGTACAGGATGTACCATGGTGCTGGGACTGGTAATTGCTGCCTGAAGTGTGACCTTCACCCCAACAAATCCATCCAGCCCCTCTCCCATGCAGCTGTGTCCCTGGGGCCTGAGTGAGACAGAAGAAAAAAGAAAAAGCAGGAGCTGTTCCCTTTCCAAGGAGCAAACTGGGAGAAGAAAGCATTCTGTAGGTTCCCTTCCTGCAGGTTTGGAGGGCAGCCAGGAGCTCAGAGCTCTGCACAGGGATAAAGGTGCTCAGAAATCCCCCAGGGAGCAGGGCAGAGCAGAGACCCCACCACACCAGGACACGTGAGACCTTAACTCAGAAACAGAAACAGCTCCGCTAAATAACAACAAAAACCTCCAAAAACCTCTTCAAACCTACACTGAAGGTTTTAAGAATATAATTAACTGACCAGAAAGCTCATGGCAATTGTTTTAATTAAATTCTGCAGTAAAAGCAGGCAGAGACAAAATGAGGCCCTTACCTGTTTTCTGTACTTGCAGCTCCCTTTTGGCTTGTTCGAGAATGGATTTGATGGCTTCATCAGAGCCAGACTCTGCGGTTCGGATTCGTGTGGTTATGTTACCTGGGGAGGAAAACACAACTAATGACACCAGGAAAACTCTTATTTGGCTGTTTTTATAACACACTGTATATGATACATGGCCAGCACAACCTGAGGACAACTTGCACAGGACCTTTACCAACATTTACACAAAAAAAAAAAAAAAAAGTGCTTGACATAATAAAAAGCAAAATATCCTCATTGTGCCTGTCTCTAGCTGCCCTGGAATGGTGAGAACTTTAGAGGAAGAACTAGGTGGTCATATATTCCTTTTCTATGGTAGCATATATAGATCTATTATTTTTCCTTTTCTTTTTAGTTTTTTTTTTTCTTTCTTTTTTTTTTTGGAGGGGGAGAGGAAACAGAAGGGAAAAGAACTGGAGGGGAAAGAAAGAAAGCTAAAAACATAAGCCCAGGAATCAACTTAAAAATGGCATCAGCTGCTAGGCAAAGTAGGATGAGTATACATTCAGCCCAAAACAGAATTAAAAAGTAACTAGATAAAAACAATTTTTAACTTTCTAGAGGTTAATACATTAAGAGAAAGTCATTTAAACGCAGATACCATTTGAAGTACTCTCCAGCTAAGAGCTTTTACTTGGTTGTTTGGTTTTGCTTTGTGGGTTTTTTGTTTTGTTTTGTTTTTTAACCTCTGAGGGGAAGAAAAGGAGGGAACACTGTGAGTGCTACTGCACTTAACTGCATTTTCCATTATGAGATTATTGTTTGTAAGCAAGTGAGGTAATTTGTGACTGGAGTCAAAATAACTACAGACTTTTGGTGTACCTGCTTTTGTTTCTCCTTCTTTCTGGTCTTGCTAAAAGAAAAGTTCTGCAACTAATCTGTAACAAAAATGTGCAGACTTCCTTTTCAGTGATAACTTATGGATCTGATGTTCACTTATCTTGTTGTCTTATTCATTTATAATACTGAACTAAGCATCACACTAATTTAGCAGTGTATTAAAGTGGAATTTGTCAGCATAAGCCCCATGAGAAGAAAGAAGTAAATCTAGAGCAGAAGCAGTACGCAATTGATGTTATAACTGTGCAACTTTCTCCCTCCAAAACCATAAAAATAGCAAAGAGAGCATTTCAGTAGATCTGATGACTTTATAAAGCCACTTTTATCACTGCTCTCTCTTTATCTGCATACGCAGGGAGGATGGGAGGGGAAGAACTATCCAAACAGGGTTACGTTAGTACAGCAGCAGCAGAATTAGAAAAAGCAAAGTGTTCCTCTAACCCATGGTTTGTTTTATACTTACTGTCTGTTTTTCTATCAGATTCCAGGCCAGAATCAAACTGCACAGTTTTAAGGAAACACACAGCTAAAGCACACTCCACTTCCTAGGGATTGACTGCAAAGAAAAACACCTGCCTGTGACGTACCTTCAGACCCATTTCTTCGTTTCGGTACTTCCTGAAATAGTCTGTTCAGGTTCTGGCCTGGATTCTCTGTTGAAAAACAAGTTTGGTAAGAACAAAACAATCAGGGGATGGTTGCTCTGACATCACTGTGTGACATGAGGAGCTGGCAGCCTGGCCCTGAGCTCTCCTGGCCCCTCGGGCCCCTGAGCAGGAGGAACTGGCTACTTGGGAAGAAGCAAGGCTGGCTGATTTGTTAATAAAGATTACAGCTATGTTCGGAAAGGAGATTAGACAGATATAAATAAATGTCTAGAGATACCAAAAATGAAGAGGTTAAAGATGGGCAGATAATCCCCTCAAGTACAATCATCAAAAGGAAGAACAGATTATAAATCTAACAGTGTGTGCTTCCAATTAAACAAAAACTAGGAAAACCCTGCCTGTCCTTTCCAATATTTCTTGATTGTAAACAACTTACTTTTCAGTTTCTCTAAATGTAAATCTCAGCCTTAAGATGAATCACAATGAAATGCATGTTACTTCTTAAAATCGCTGTCTCAAATATGCAAAGCTGCTTTAAACTGGGATTGTGTTTTAATTACTCATCTCATGCATCACCTACCCTATTTTGTCAGAACACTTTGGGGAAAAAACACAATCACACAAGACACAATAAAAGCCTGGTCTCAGTAAATAACCTCAAATAAAAATCCCCAAGTATTTCTGAGGGCTGACACCCTGAGTAGCTGCTGACCCTTTTTGCTCCGTGTTCAGCCGTGGCACGGAGGGGTTGGGAAGTGAGGGCTGTGAGTGTCCCTGCTGCTCGCTCCTGCTGACAGGCACCAGCCAGTGGCTAAAAAAAGCTTGAGCAGAGATACCAACCTGCCTGAGTGCTGCAAAGCAGGGCTGGAGAGCTGAACTTGCTGCACCTGGCACCTGACCTGGGTGGGAGCAGCAGCAGCAGCAGTGCACAAACAGCCCCGGATGGAGAAGCTCCTGCTTTGGAATGTTTGGAACTGAGAGGAGCAGGGGGCTGGGGAGCTCTTACCTCTTTGTCTGCCCTGGATGCTGCGAAGAGCCAGGATGTTCTGCTCGTCCGACAGGAACTGCTTCATCTTATGAAATGGCTCCTTGCCTCTCACAGTCAGTTTATTCCATGGCTTAGGCCGGGCCAGGATCTCACTCACAGACCCTTGCGACAGTCCCAACACATAATGTCCAAATATCCGCTGGCCAATATTGTGCTTGATCAACTGCTCTTTCACCTGACGTGCAATTTCGGCCGTGTCTATCTCCTCGCCTTCAGAGATGCTCCCAGCACTTTCTGACTGGCTGGGAGATGGGGCCATGCCATTTACATCCGGGCTTTGTTGTAATGGACTTTGGGAAGATATGGAGTTTGTGCTGTATGGACCTGTTGGAAAAATCATGCTTGTGCTTCCTGCTTCCTGCATTGCCTTGGAGTAGAAGGACTGCATTAGCTGTCGCTGAAGGAGAGAGTTTAGTGCAAATTTTCCTGTGGAGGCCAGGGGTAAGCTGGGGCTCGCCAGGGATGAGCTGAAAAAGTCTTGACTTAAACCCGTTGGTGAGAACTGGTGTGTACCATTAGTATTGGAAGCCTGCTCCCCCGTGTTGCGGAGCAACTGGGAAGGAGGGGAGGCCGGCAAGGTTGCAGGACGCTGACTCTCAGGCTGGTCTTTCCCTTTTCTCCTGGCTGACCCTACAAGGAAGGTCAAACATAATGCATTATGGGGGGTCAAAGAGGGGAAAAAAACCAAGATAAAAAAAAAATGCAAAGTTTGCCCGGCAAAGGGAGAAAAAAAGTGCAGATTGACACGGGCCAATGGAGTGGCGGTGGGAGTTTTGGTTTTGTTTGTTTTTGGTTTGTTTTCGTTTGTTGGGTTATTTTTTTTTTTTTAAATTTTTAATTTTAGATTTTTTTTCTTTTTCCATGATTGAAAATTTTTAAGCCAAACAAGGCCCCCAAAACAAACAACATGCATTTCATGTTTGCACCTTTCTTGTATGTTGCAGCCTGGAGAATCCCCCTTACAGACATTAACACTAGAACAGTTACATGAAGTGCAGTGATACAGTTAGATAAATGCAGTTACAGACAGCAAGTCTCTCTGTTGTCTCTCATTCAAGATATGACTCATTGGACCTGACTGAACCCAAATGCAGCAAACATTTACATTTTGGAACAAACCAATTTGAATAAAGGAATAACCATTAGGTGGATGCACCAAGATCGCTCAGTTAAAAGTCAGAAAACGCTTCAGAATTCAGTAATCCCAGGGCCAGTGGCAACTTTTTAACTTCCAGCTCCAAAAAACCATCATTCAAGAATCTGGAAATTCCATGACTTGCCATTTAAAAAATGTGCACACAAGATGTAAAAGCCCACATTAGGAAAGCCAAACAGCAAACACACTTCGCTGGAAGGAAAGGATTTTGCTTTCCCAAGCTGACCTGCTGGTGGTATATCCAAGTGTATCAGACAGGAAGATTGTGTTCTACATGCAAACACTTTGCATAACACTGTGTGTGTGGGAAAGAGATGGATTTATTCCCAAAACAGAAGACAGCCTCAAACACTGGTACAGCCTGTAATGCCTCTTCCTTAACCTTTATAGACTCTCTAACTTCTACTTCATCATCCAGCCTATAAAACTACAGAAATCCAGCATTACTCAGTGCTCCTGTTGCTTCTTAATCCTCCTGCCATGCATTAGCTCAGCCACTCAGCTCTCACTCAGCCCTCCCTCCCATCACAGGACAGCAGAGGCACCAGAGGAGCCAAAATTTGGGTGGACCTACCGCTCAGGTCGCTGTTGGTGATGCGCAGCGTGGCGTTCTCCGACTGCAGCGAGCGGTTCTTCTCCAGCAGCAGCACCTCCAGCGGCTTGGATGCATCCTAAAGGAAACCAAAGGGGGAGGTTCGGTTCTCAAAGCATTGAGAATCTTACTCAGGGCACTAAAAAGGATTTCAGAGGGTAAAAAATGAATTTAAAAAAAGCCACCCCAAGTGCTCGACTGGTCTTGGAAGGCAGCGAGGGAATTCGCTGGGCACAGAGCGGCAGGAATCACTCCGGGCTCTGGTGTGAGCCATGGAACAGATTCACTGCTTAATGTGCATTGTAAATCATCCATCAATTCTGCATTATTTTGAGATGTGTAACGGAACGTTTTCTTAATCCTACTTATTTTTAAATGGTCCTGGCACGCTTTCAGTTTAAAAGCTGTAGACTTCTTTTAATCTGATTAAAACAGGAGTTAAGATTATATTATTCCTTCTAGGTCAACTGACCCAAGCTAAGCATTTCCTTGACATGCTGCCTTTCAGCAGAAACAGTTTGTTCAAAATAACATCAGCCAGAGGAACCTGCTATTTACTCTCCCCTAAATATCTAACCCTTGATCATTAAAAAAAAATATTGAAAATTAATCCCAGGATATCGATATTCAGTTCAGATTTCAGAAACAGGGATTTAATTCATAACCTTTAAACTGAAGTAAGATTAATTTGCTGCAACAGCAGACGTATCTCAGTACTCCAAGGTTTGTTTTCTTTTGTGAAAAGAAATTTTCAAGGCTAACAAATACTTAAAAACGCTGAAGTCCTTGCACAGTGTGCTGCCCCTACACCATCTCCAGTATCTTTAAATGACTCAACTTCACAACATTCTGGTTCATCTACTGCAGCACAGCTGAAACGTCACTTTGTCCTTGACCACTTAAAGGAAATTAACAGGCAAGGAAAAAAAAAAAAAAAAGTCCAGTTCAGCTTTTTACATAAGAAAACATCAGGAAAAACAAGGATGGACCCAGAAGCCTCAACATCAACAGGAAACTGTCAATGTCAACATCAAGGAATTGCAAGACAAAATTCTTTGCAAGCAACTGAGCTGCTGAATAAGTAAGAAAAGAAAAGTAAGTTCAGTACCTGCGCACCAGAGCTTTCAGATGGTGCAAACTCCATGGATTTCAATATACTGTGGAAGGCAGAAAAAAAGAAATTATTTTCTATTTCTCCTTTTCATAACAACTCCTCTAATGAGAATTAACATCATCATGTCCTGTTCTCCAGCAAAACCACAAGTGATGACAACTTTCCTTGCAGTAACACAACCTCCTAATGAATACAGAGTAACTCCTCAAACCAGTGATTGGATAAGGAAATTTTCCTGAGCATCATCTAAATCATTCCATATGCAATCCCACCAGGCCAGTTTAAAGCGTAAATTTAAAGGTTAATAAGGATCTAACATTTTAAGCTGTCACAAACGATATAAATTTATCTGTGAAGCTGGAAGGGAATGACGAAGTCGTAGCAAAGCAACAAAACAGGGGAATCACCACCACAGCACAGCACTTTATATAGGATATACACCAGCTCACCAGCAAGGAAAATATGCACAAAGAATCTTCCCAAGCAAGGCACTACAGGCTAAAAGGCAGTTTTTCATTTTAATAATCCCCTCGTTCTGTGGCAAAGGGAAGACAAAATGGCCCAATATTTCTTAAGAAATATGAAAGATCCAAATATTTATAAGTACATTAGGAGAAGGATCTGATAGTCTCATTGTCAGTATTTTATACAAATAGTGAGTGGTCAGAGGATGTCTCCCTTCAAATGCTTTCAGTTAGAGCTGTGTTGTCTGGCAAACCAGAATCTTACAGGAATCCAGACTTATTACTGTGCTTTGCTGGATAATTTTTTAAAAATCAGCCTGCTGCAGGCAGGACATGAACTTCCTTAGACTGAAGCAATAAATGATTTCAGCTTCTTACTGTACAAAAACAATATTCATTTGGTGAAGAAAAACATATAAACATATATAGATGGTGTTTATACAGCATTTGTCATGTATAAAGCACCAGGAACTCTGTGAGCAGGAACAATCTATTTAATCATGTATGAAACTGTATTAAAAGCTGTGGATCATGTATTAAAGGTTTTGGAATTGCCCCAGGATCCCTGGAAGTGACCAAGGTCAGGCTGGATGGAGCTTGGAGTAACCTGGGATGGTGAAGGTGCCCCTGCCCATGGCAGGGGGTGGGATTGGATGAGCTTTAAGGTTCCTTCCAGCCCAAAACATTCAGTGAAATGTGGAAACTGAGAGAAAAAAAAGGCAGAAGTCCAGTATTGAGACACAGGAACTAGTGCTGGATGCCATGAGGAGTTAGCCAGGCACCCATTAACTGCCTGAACCTGGGCCTGGATTAATCCAGAGTTAGCTGGGCATTAAGTGACACCCTGGAAATCAGGTCTCTGGGCCATTCAAGATCACTCAAAGTTTTAGCAAACCCAAGGGAAAAAAGAGTCAGTCTGAGAAAGAGACCTTGTGTATCTTGCATCTGTGCACACTCATTGCACACAGGGTTAATTCTGACAGGCCTCCCTAAAACATAATAATTAATGAAACCACAAATTTCTGGCAATCACTTTCATTGCATGGCATCACTCAGTGTCACCTCTTGCCTGGCTCTAGGGGAGAGCCATCACCCCCCACAGCACATAAAGTGATGTTGGGAAGGCTCTACGTGGGCACAGCAGCTCAGCCACGTGCAAAACCAGCTCTTGTGCTACCAGTGCCAGCCAAGGGGAGAGGATGTGGACTAAAGGCTTGAGGTCTGAGATGCTGACATCACTTTGACATCACAGGGGTGTGACTCAGGTGGCAAATCCCCAAAGGCAGTGTTCCTAGGGACACCCCTCTGCATGCCAGGACTCTGAGGTGCTGGGGGAGATAAATGCACAGAGATTCATCCAGAGAAAACCCCAGCCACTGGCAGGTCATTTCCATGAAATCTGCAGGGAGTGGCCTCTGCAGGGACAGCCAGGATGAGGACATCCTCATGCACATCCTCATGATGCCCAAATGAGGAGACCCATCTGAATTTCAAACCCAGTTTGAACAGCAAATTATCACGTGGCAAATGTCCCATGGGAAATTTCAATTCAGACCAGCGGTGACCCCCACTTACCACACGTGGCTTTGCCATGTGGAGCACTCCAGCTGCATTCCAAACACCTTCCTTCCTCCTGGATGAGGCTAAACCAGAAAAAGCTGCTCTCTCCCAAAAGGAGCAGATGTGAGTGGTGCCCTGGGCACACCGTGCTGCCCCTAGAACCAGGCTGACAATGGTTGGAAGGATAAACCTGTTTGTGGTTATATTTGGTTCTCCACACCAAAAATCTGCCTCTAAAGCCATAATCCTGTCATCCCTCTCCTTGCACAGGTTGGTGCATTTTGGTTCTGAGCACTGCTGCCAGCTGGGACCTGCAGGAAGGATCCTGGGCCTTGCAGCAGCTCATTTCCAGCAAGATTGGTGCAGGCAATGTGTATTCAAACCCTGGCTGGAAACCTACTGACCTCTGCCTACCTGAAGGGGATTCTTTGCTAACTGAATTAACTTTCTGACAATTTCACAGGTAATTTCCTATATAGTTGAAACACAAAATACACTAAAAATCAAGTTGATGGCACTTCTAATTGCCCTAAGAGGAATATTCACTCCAGCAGGTTCATTTTTAAAAGAATGTAAAAGTTAAACATGTCAAAAACGACTCTCCAAATGTGTCACAAAAGACACATTCTCCTCAGGAATATGAGGAAGCACAACGTTTCCTCTTTGGATTCCAGGAATATCTTTGCCCATGAGATCTTGACTCAATCTGTGGCTCAAGATCAGTTACCTGCTTTTTAAAGGAATGATCCTGTGACTTAAAATCTGCACATCTAAGATGACTTGAAAGATCTGAGTGTAAAGCAAAGTGAGCATTGGGACAGCTCCACTCTCTGTTCGTCTGATCCCGACTGCAAAGGCAGCAGGGTCAGCGCTGTCGTGCTACTCGAGAGGGAACTGAAAGCACACACAGAGCTCTCAGATCTCAAAAACAGCTTTAGAAGCCATTGGGCACAAAAGCCAAGGCAGAAAGTGAAGAATGCTCCCATGCCACGTCTGGACATGGGCCCACCTAAGTTCCTCCAGAGTTAGAAGTTGGCTGATCCTGAGACACCTCAGCCTCTAACATCCCAGGAAGGATTAAGGAAAATACATCAGTGCCAAAACACCTAAAAAATTCCCTTCCTGCCTTACTGACAAGATCTCTTTTCTCTTGGTGCAAATGCTATCAGCAGTTCATTTCTGTCAGCGTTTCAGGGCACAAGGCAGGTGCAGCAGGGTTCAGAGTGAGGGCTCCAGATTTACAGCAAGACTTCTCCCAGTCCCATTTACAGCAAGTCTCACTTCAGATCCCACTGTCACTGCCAGGGGATGCACATTTAGCCTTCAGCACACCTTCAGCACTCCTTTTGGGTTAGATGGAGCATGGCAATGGTGTGAAGCAGCTGCTTGGAGGATGCAGCATTGCAAACATCCTCAGTGCTCTCCCAGAGGGTCTCAACCCTCAGACCATCCCACAGGATGGTGATGGATCCCAGGGCCCTTATGAGCCAGCTGTCAATCCACAAATTAGGGATATAAAAGCTGGAACAGCTGGGAAAACAGGGTTAATTTACTGCACCCAACCAGGGCCACTTCCAGGAGAGTCTCCCATTTATTTCACTGCAGGCTCATCCTGAGCAGAAGCACCATATGAAGCCTCGTGTGTCACAGCTTCTCTCATCTGCTCTCATGTAAGTCAGTGTTGTATAAAAAAAATTTAAAATATTGGTATTATCACCAGGAATACAGGGTTTGTATTTAAAGTACAAATGCAAAGTGATTTTATACTTAGTGAGTATATTCAATAAGTCAATAATTCAGTTTAAGTAAATACTTTAAAGAGTATATTCAATGAGCATATTGGGTTCTTGGCACTTTAAGTCTGGCTTTAAAGTCCTGGTTCTGTTGTATTAAACCTTTGCATTAAACCAGGTAGGATTCAAAACTCATTTGTTGTTTCAGCACATTTACATTTAATATGTAATGCAAGAAGCTGGAAGGTTGTAGCCTTATTCTCATTCACTGCTTTACATATGAGGACATAAACTGGCTAAAACCTGAAGCTGTTCCCCTAACTCAGGGAAGGACATGGATGCATTTACCCCCAATCACTAAATGATGGTGCTGTTTTGAGCCCAGGTAATAATCAGGTAAAATGACCAAAGAAATGGTCAATTCATTTAATTTAAGTGAAAATTACACCCCTACATCAGGGTGTGCTGCAGCTGGTGGTGAAGCAGAACCTCAGCCAGCGTGGCTTGAATAAATCAGCACCAGGGGCTGGGCAGTTGTGGGGCTTGCAAATCCAAATCTGCTTTCCATATTCTCCAGGGACGTGTAAACAAAAGCACATGACTACCAGCCTCATCTGAAATACCTCATTAAACCAGGGAATGGGTTATTTCAGCCTTTTTAAAAAACACACACAGAAATGCCAGAATGATGAAAGAAGAGATGGGAGTTTCTCGCAGTTATTTAAACCTTGACACTAAACATATTTGCAGTCAGAAAAGTTCTCTTCTGAACCTGACAGCTTATCTTGTTATAGTTTAAAATGAGGCTCTTTTAAGTCTCTTAAGAAAATCCCTTGAAATAGGAAGAGGCTGTTTGTGGCTTTAGTTTAAAACCACAATATATTAGCAAAAATATAGAGTGAAACAAGCCCAGCATTAAACTGTTAAGTGCTGAACACTGGCAGGCAGGAGCAGAGAAAAGGTACCATGGCCAAAGGCTTTCCATGACATTTTTGGTCCACATTACCCTCAGCTGTTGGCTGGAGATTTTTAAAGTGTGGTCCACCTAAAACACCGCAGATTTTCAAACTTTTTTCCCTTTGTGGACAATAGTTTTAGTGGCTTTTCTTCGTGGACATGTGTTTTATTTGCTATTGTGATCCTCTGCTGCAGCAAAAAGGAGCACTCTCAGATATAGCAGTTCCACTGGTTCTGGATGCAATTTCTGCCAATATTCCCAATTTCCTCGTCTTTGTGGTTTTGACTGAATTCTTTATTGTTCCAAGAACACAGATTTGTGGCTTCACTTAACAAGCACTGTTCAACCAGAGTTTGTGAAAAAATTATGTAAGCATTTAACACTTACTTTAATTCTTTCTTAACCTCTTCATAATCAGCCTGTCCTTTCAGTTTTTCTTCCAGTTGCTTTAAAAGAGAGAACATGGATTCAATTATTTACATTGTTGTGTTTTTTTTCTGCAGGCTTTGAAAATCATCTTCAAATTATTCCATACATACAGCAGCGCACAAGTGAGGGTTAATGACTCATACCTAATTTACATATATTAGAAAACAAACTATAACCAATTAAACGTAAACACAATTACACCTCGCTCATCCTTTGTTTACAGAGTGCCAAGCATGACAGGATTCAGTGGGCCCCAGTTTGGCTGTTTGCAATCACAGGGTCATGTGCTCAGGGGAGAGAATTGGGGATGAAGGTATCAGGAATAAAAATGGGGCAGCTGGAATTTTCAGGGAGATGGAGTAAACAAGCAGGATGCTCTGGCACATCTTGTATTCTTAACAGGACACTTCTTGATAACCTCATCTACATGAGAAAAAGAACAGACTGAAGGAGCTGGTGTTGACTGGAATGCCTTAGGCTTGGAAGGCTCCTCCAGCACCTCCTGCCCAAACAAAACAGCTGTACCAGGAGGTTCTACAAGCATTGCTGACTGCAGGAATTGCTGTGCTTATGCACCAGGCAGGGAGCACTGAGGCCACCCCACAGCAGCTCTGCCCCACCCTCACTGGCTTCTCTTTGCTGTGAGGATGCCCCAGAGGCTGAGCCAAACCTGCTGCCACCATCCAGAAGGCAATGCCACACACTTGGACCACACCCAGCTCCCACCCAAGTGCTCATCACTACGGGGTGAATGCTTCAGGAGCCCTAAAACTTAGTGATACATCATTGATGCTGTCATGCTGCTCGCACCAAGCCACATCCCTTTCAAAAATTTCTTTGCTTGGTGCAGGCACACCTGATCTGAGCAAAGAACAGAACTTGCTGGCTTGTAACTTCCATGGATAAATTCAGGCTAGCTGTGCTTCAGCTCATTGTTTGGTGTTAAAATTGGCACAGAATCCCAAAGGTCACGGGAAACAGAACTAACACAAGGATGTAGCACCTCAAAGACAGAGAATCTACTTTGAAAAGGAAAGGAATAGATGACATGAAAAAGAAAAATAGGACTTTGTGTCCAGGAGAGGCTGCCTTCAGGGGAGAGGGGAATTCAAGATCCTACACTCACTCTGGGGCTGCTCCTTGGATGTAGGAGGAGGGCAGGGGAGGGCTGCTGGGAGCTTGGGTCATTTTAGCAAAGCTGTTTCCAGTGCAGCCCCACAGAGCTGTGCAGCAGCCCAGCTATGGGGGCATGGAGGCAGGGCTGGGGCAGGCCAACAAACAGGATTGGGAACCTGTTCCCTGTGCTGCCTTCCCCAGTAAGTCAGTGTGTGGGTATCACCCATCTCAGAGCTGCACAAAGCCCCAAATGGTGCTTATGAGCACCCAGAGGACCCACAGCACCCAGTGCACCCATGGTTTGAGCCATCTCAGTAATTTAAATGAGGCTTCTTCAGATGCCAGCAGCAGCATGGTGAGGCTTTGTGGGACCTCCAGCTACCCTGCAATGTTTTAAAGGATTTCCTACCCAGCCCTTAGCAGCTGACATTTCTGCCTTGCCATTAGCATGCATGTTAAGCAGCAGTGACAAAGTGGACACCCAGGTTATCAATTCCCCCTCTCCAGGTGCTGCTCCTGCTGTTTGGCACCACAGCTCAGCATCCTCAGCACTGCTGACAAGAGGAATCTCCCTGCAGGAGCAGCCAGGCCCTGCTCAAGGAGCTGCTCTTAATGGATCACAGGAGCTGCTGCTCAGTGTGGAATTTGCACTCTCTGGGACACTGATGAAATGAGTGGCCTCTTAAGAAGGTCTCGTGTCCCAGAGTTGTCATCAGTGGCTTGTGCAGTCATTCCAGTGGTGTTAAAAAGAAAAATGAAGTGTCTGTTTTAGCTACAACAATACCCACAGCACCTTTTTTCTTTTTTTTTTCTTTCTTTTTTTTTCTTTTTTTTTACCTGGAATAAATACAGGGCAAGTTTTAGTAGCTTTTTCTTACCAAATTCCAGTTATTGTCTGGAACTACAGACAGCATTGACCTTAATGCTTTAGATAGCAGACACAGTGCTTCAGGTGTTTTGACGTAATTAGGAAAATCCTGCTTGATGTGACCAGGAAAATCCTACAAATATTAAAGGTCTTGGAGCTTTTGATTATTTACAACACATGTTGAAATCTCATTATGGGAATGAGATGTAGTCCCAGGGCCTGAGGTCTCACATTTTGAGGAGGGTCAGCTACAACAGGCCATGAGTTCAAGCAGCTTTTGAAGCTGCAGCTCAACACTGAGCAAAACAGAGTGACTTCAACAAGGCACCCAGGTGGAATTTTTAGTGCATCAGGTCAGGCTGGAGAGGGATCTGTGAGTGAAACCAGTGAGCCAGAGAGCCCTTGGTACTGGGAGGAGGCTCAGCATCACAGCTGAGAGTTCTCCAAGTGGTCACAAGCAATGGGAGGACCTGCCAAACCCCAAGAAATCCTTCTGCCCTCCTTGGTCTCATCACTTTGTCCTTCTGTCTCTGGTGCTCCACAAATCCACTGCAATTCACCCTTTCCTTAACTCTGTGACTTGTAACATTTTGGGTCTAGAGCAGAGGAGCTTTTACAGCAGGAATAACTGGCAATTTATACCAGTTCTCAGTATAAAAAGGACCAGAAGAAATTTAAAAGAAACAACACCCTGAATTAATATGTTAGTTACTTATGCAAGGGTATGCTAAGAAAACAGCCTTTTGTAGGAACAGATATAAACCCCAGAAAAGCTAATGACTCTCATTTTAATGTAATCTCTATTAAATGTAATTCTGTGCAGGGAAGTGCTATACCCTGGCAGAGTATTTCTGGAAAAATTAGGTACAAAACACAGGTAGAAAAAAAAATAAAGAAAAAAAAAAGAGAGATTGACAAAATGCAGCTGGTTTGGACTCTCAGGTAGTTGTGTGCTGCTACAGCAGCATGACAACCAGCAATATTTTACTTTGGATTGTATAAAAAACCACACACATCCATCATTCCCAAGTACCTAATACAGAGATTGTTGCCATGGCAAATGTGCACCTAAACATCTACTTTGCTAAACAATATAAACAATCTAACAACTGAGGATGCAGTGCCTGGGTAGAAACAGAGCATTTAGGCACTTGGCATCTTCCCAGTCAATGACTGTTTGAAAATGTATTAGTATGGTAATTGTCTCCAAGAACCCTGTAAAATGCACAGAACACGGGATAACAAAGGTTCAAGCTGTGAGACAATCTGGAGGAACTAATATCTTGCACTAAATATCAACCTGGTTAATTCAGACAAAATATATTCCAACGACCTCCAGCACACAAAAATGCAGGAGTCAGAGGGCAGAAGGAATGGACTGGTGGCTTTCCTGCACATTAAATTTGCAAATATCCCACGTTAAGGAATCATCCTGCATCTGTGCTGTGAATGAAGCCACGTCAGAGCATGCAGAGATTGGGTCCCTCCTCATGTTATTTAGAAAATACAATCACTGCTGTATTATTGACTGGATGGCACAGGTAAACAGCAGGGGCTGTATGGAGGGGCTGAAAACATCTAAATAGCCATTAAATTAACATTGTAGTTCAGTTCAGAGTGATCAACTCACATCACTGGATTTTAACTGGGGAGCAGGGACGTTCTAGCACCCAGCCACAAAGGGTTAATACAATTAGAGTGAGAAAACTCTTGTTACTAGAGGACATGTTTTGATTATTAGATCAGATGAAGATAAAGAAGCAATAATTTTGAAAGTATTTCTGTATTGTTTCATTAAGTCATAGGGTATTAAACAATTCCCCCAAGATACAGGTTGAGAACATTGCTTTAATTTGTGAAACTGTTGAGTTGTTTTTTGTGGAGGCAACCATTACAATCTCTATTTCAGAAGCAATTCCTCCATAATCAAACAGGAAATCAGCACATCATCACTGAGATTTGGTGCTTTGTACAATGTGTGCCTGGCACAGCCTCTCCCAGCACTTTGGGGTGAAAGTAAGTATTTGGAAATATCTTTAGAGTTGCAACAAATAAGGTTAAAGAGGGTTGAAATGACTAAAACTTTATCAATAGAGGCACTACATCAGACACTATCAACAGAAAGCTAAATACAGAGCATTAGCCAGGCAAGGCTATGAGAAAATGGAAGGAGATTACTGAAATGGAAATCAAAGACTTGCTCTGTCATTTCTGTGATCCTACTCCCTTTGAAGTTAATGGCTAAACTAATACTGACCTCACCAGGAACATGCTTTATTCCAAGAAAATCTGTCAAGTGCAAGGACTCAAGATATTTTCTATCAGGCTTTTATGAAAAAGTAAAATAAAAAAATCCCCTGAGCATGGGTGTAGCCAGCAGGATGTGTCCCTCAAAACCAGGGCAGCTCCTTTCTCCCTCAATAAAAGTGGTGCCCACATGGTGACAGGTGGGCAGAGACTGAGACTGCCAATGGAGTTACATAACAGGTGTCCTTTGCTCCACTGAATTTTTATAAAAATTCTGCAAAGCTGGCTTAAAACATGCAGAAAACACTGACTGTAACACTTCAGCTTTCACCCCTAACAGGTCCCTCTCCATGTGAATTATGCTCCACCACAGCAAAACCAGTAACTGCTAAAAAAATGTCAGAATTAGAGCAATTTGTAAGAGTTTCAATTGAACATTAAATCATTCTGATAGAGCAAAGCTGCCCACGCCACAGTCAGAGCTGAGTGGGAATTATCAGCCTCTTGCTCTCAGAAAACTCTCAGACTATCAAACCTGCAGAACTACCAAGTCTTTAATGGAATAGATAAATTTATCTTGTTTGCACTTTGGAGCTCATAGATGGTGGAACAATGAAGGAGAGCAGAGTTACAGGAAACTGATTCATACCCCACGTCAGGAAACATTTCTCATGCTCACTCAGAGATCAGAACTGTGTGGGCTCAGCACAGGGAAAAGTGAAACTGCCCAAGAGAGAGGTAAAAGGGTCATTCAGAGAATTCTTAGCTGTTCCTTCTGGTGCTGGTGCAGTGCTGCTCCTATGCAAAGGAGTATAGGGCCAGACTGCTGATTATAAATGGGAATTATTGTGCAACAAATACACAGTTTAAAAAAAAAATTAAATGGTTATTGAAGCTAAAAGCCTTCTCCATGTCCTGATTTTGCTTGTTTCTATGCCCTAAATGATACACTTCCCATTTCTAGTGGGAAGAACTGGAGGGGGTAGCAGGGAAGTTGAAATATAACCAATTCCTTGCAAACTTTCAATATGTCTAACTGGAATGGGAGTTAAAAGTTTGAAAATCTAAGAGGGATGTTCTGTGCCTTTTCAGTTCAACTGTTTCATTCCATATCCATGGTCAATGTATGCTGGGGTTTGGTGATGATTTCAATCCTAAAGTTAGCCTTGTTCTGCAAAAAACACATTTTGAACGAGTAAGGATTGGGCCATTAAAAAACCAACAAACTGTGATTCCTTAGAAAACAATATATCAGGGGGGTGGAATGGGATGGGTTTGAAGGTCCTCAAATCATTCTGCGATTCCATTCCATGAATGCCACAGACACCAGAACTCAGCCCTGAAGAATCCAATGGCTCAGGACCAGAGGAAACTCACACAGCAAACCCCAATATCATCATCCCTGAGTTATCCATGGGGCAGAACTGAGCCTTACTTTGAGAGTGCTGTTCTTGGCCGTCAGCTGCTGCTCCAGCTGGGAGATTTGGCTGCTGGAATTCTCCCTCAGCTTGGTGAGGCTGCCCTGGAGTCTCTGGACATCCTCGACGAGCTGGGCGATCTCGCGCTCCTTGGCAGCCAGCTCCACTTCCAGGCTGGAGCGTGTCAGCACCTCGATGGCCTGCTCCTGCAGGGAAAGGAGGATTAGACCCCAAAAAGGAGAGAAAGGCAACAACCCCAAATTCAGGATAGTCTGGCAAGGAGCAAACACAGCATTGGGTGGCACAGCAGACAGGCAATTCCTAAATCTGGGACTCCCATGACTGACATTGGGAATCTGGAAGATGGAACTTCCTACACCCCAGGACAGCTCTCTGGGAAAACAGGGAAAGCAGAGGGAATAAATTTCCCCTATTTCCTAAGTGCACTGGAAAGATGCAGCCGTGAAAGTCAAAGGATTCTATTTAGATCTATTTATTATTAATAGCCCAAATGCTTTGACAACTATGAAAATCTGTGCTTACAAAATACTAATCAGATAAAATATTCGGAAGTAATGGAGCAGAATTTCTTAATCAGGAACGGCAGAGCCATGTGCCTGTGGCTCTCTGCATGCACACTGCACGTTTCAGGCAAAATTGTCAAAAATTGCCCCAAACTGCTGCTTCCAATGAACTTGCTCCTTGCATGAAAATTGTTCATGTTAACATTATTGCAAGCATCCCTCCACGGGGAAGAAGAGAGATGTGACAGCTCTAAGACAAGGCCATTCTCCCTTTGGTCACCACTTGCAGAAATTCCCTTTCCTAAATCTTCCTTCTTCCAGTTTCCCATAGCTGTCAAAATCTGTCCTCAAGTCTGGAACTTCCTCTCTGGACTGCCTTGCTGGGAGGACAAGGAATCAGAGAGGACAGGGAGGTCCAGAAGAAGGCAGATCCATTCAGAAAAGATGATAGAGATTAACTGTACAATCTCTGTCCTCTCTTCACAGCTGTGATGCTTTGGGGAGCTCTGAGCCTCCTCCATGGGGAATGTGAGGAAAGCCTTGTGCCCCAGGGAGGGGCACACATTCCAATAAAGAGCCCCAAATGACCCTCACAAAGGTTAGTGGCTGCTCCTCAGAAGCACCAGTGAAGGAGGAGAGAATCCATTCAGCAAGAGGGAGATGAAGATGGGGAGCACTAAACCAAAGATCTGCGGTGAAGGAGCTGAGAATTCACCCCAGCGACACCCTGACAAGTGAAGATGACACTGCAGCAGATTGAAATATACCCCATACCCTCTTTTCTGGGAATTCAGGCACAACAAAACCCCCCTTTTCCATCTCTTCTAAACATTCAGCTTGATTCTCAGTGACTACACCCCGCTGCACTCACAGAAAGCTGCCTGTACGAACAGCAGTTAACAACGCTCTCCTATTACACTGAATTACACTTTTAACTTGAAAAAACCTCTAATTTGCTTGCATGAAACATCACAAGTTGTATAATCATCTGCTGCTTGTGCCTATTGAGACTAGAACGTGGAGTCTGAAATAAGATAGATAATGATCATTTTCATCCTGCAGTAGTTGTCATATTAAATATAAATGAAGTGCAGAAGTACTATTAAATACAAGAAAGACCTAATGTTAAAATAATGATAAGACTAGGACACGAGATAGGAAGAGGCAGGTAATTCAGAGTTACAAGTGATATTCAGGCTTTTTATTTTTTTGTTTTGCAGCCTACTTGCCTGTCTTTTGACTTCTCTGAGAAAATACTGGGTTGTATTAATAGACAACTAAACAGATCTGGAGGACTCATGGTTTGTTACTTGTTCTCTGCAAATGATTTTTAAAGGCAGCCATGTGTTCCTCTGCTATCAGTGTCAAGCACGTAGAAGGCTTGCAAGGGGAAAAAAAAAGCAATGATTTCTTTTGTTTCTTAAATCTGCTGCTTAGAAGTAGACTAAATTTCACTTAATTGCATATTTACATTTAAATACTCCTATTTCTCCTTTGGCAAACAAAAATCAAAATGCTCTGGCTGCTCATCTGTGATACCTGCTCACCCAGGGCCAGCTGGAGCCCTGGAACAGCCCCCTGTGCCTGCAGGTCCCAGCAGCAACCTTGGCTTTATTCAGAACCACACAGAGGAGGCAACAAGCAGCAGTGCAGGGTATCTCCTCGATTTTCCAAGGGTTTATAGGTGTAATTCTCAGTTTAGACACAGCCAGTGAAAACTGGAGTGATACCAAATTTATTTCCAGTTTCTCTGCCAGCCCAGGGTAAGGAGAGGCAGGGTGGGCAGGGAGCTCTGGGTGCCCTGGGGATGGAGCCCTGACAGGCAGGCACGTGCTGATGGCCACCAAGGCTCTCTTGCTGCCTCTCTTTCTCCTCTGCTGATGCTGTCAGCCATGTGAAATGATTCCTGAGAGCTGTGCTGTCCACCTGGAGCAGGGAGTGATGGATCACCACAGAGCCAGGTGACCTCTGTCCTTCCCGTGGTCTCCTCCAGCCACCAACCCCCTCCAGAAGCTGAACCCCACCACAATCCCCAAGGAACCCCCTTCCCTTGCAGTTAAAATACGACTTCAAACAGCTGTTTTTATAGCTGTGGGCATAAATTGAAGGAGCTGTACTGCAGGAATGTCAGAAACCTGTAAGAGTCAGTAAATATTTTCTCTCACCACATCAGGTGCCTTCTGGATCTGCGTAGCGAGCTGGAGAGATTTGTTAGCTGATGAGAGCTGCTCCCTTAAGGTCTCTGCCTCTCTCTGAGCCACCTCTGCCCTCTGAAGGAAATGAAAAGGGGTGAAAAGAGAAAGTACATTCAGTTTAACAACTGACAATTATTACAAGAACATTCATCAATTCATGCCTGACTGAATATAATTGATTTTCCTAAACACTCAACCTAATAAATGTTAGAAAAAAACATAGAATGTGATGGATTTTTATTTTAAACAGTACAAGGAAGAAATAATTGAGCGATTATGACAGTAATTTAACGCTAGGAGCAAGGAATCCCCTGCTGATACTAATGCTGCGGCCCACTGAATTTCCCAGACTGAATAAATACAAGTGGAAATGGAGTCTTTTTATTCAATTTCGTTCTATTCTCATAGACCAAGCTGATTTTATTGCAAGGCTCCTCATGGGAATAATTCTCACGGGTAAATGCTGAATTAAAAGATATTCTGACCACTCTCTCAAACACACATACAATGTTGTGGGCTGTCTTTCCTGCAGTAATTATTCCCTAAAACATGAATTGTTAGATTCTGTTCTTTCAGCAGGTCTATTTATTCAACAATATTTAACCCTAAAGTGACGGTTTTGCACAGCTCAGTTACCAGCTGCTGAGGATTTACGCAATAGCTGATAAGCCTCTGACTTGGCCACTGGTCAAAATTCCCATCTAAATATTGAATAATAATAGAAAGGAGAAAGAATGATGAGGAAAAATTGTCTGTACAAGAGTTTGGGTAGAGACAGATGGATCAGTAACTTCAGGCAATAAATAGCAGCAAACTCCTTTTCATAACTGTCTGTAAGCTTCTGTTAGAAATGGAACAAAACCTGGTTCTTTTACAATATACACTCCTCCTGGCAAGACTGTCTTCTCTCTTTTTAAAAAGATGTGTTTTATTGTTCTAAAACCACACTGCTTTCTTCTTCGAGTGATCACTGCTTTTTGCCTGGGCTACTCCATCCATCCAAATCATGCTGTGCTTTGAGAAAACAGCCAAAATAATTTTCTATCTCCACTTCCAAGACCTATCAGCAATTCTACCAAACCCATCAGCTGCCACCAGTGAAGGGCAAAACTTTTCTTGACCAGCTGATGGATCCCTTCCTTTATGGAATGAGAAATTCCCACTGCCATTTTTGAGCCACCCAAATTGCCTCAGACTCCTTGGAAAACCTAGTTCATCCAAAATAGTGAATATAGAACACAGAGCAAATAGAAAACTTGTAGTGAACATAAAATTACAATGAACATAGAAGCTACAGCAAATATACAACTTACAGTAACATAAAACCTATAATGAATATAAAATCAATGGCAAATATCAAATCTATAGAAACTAGAGACCCTACAGAGAATAAGCCCTATAGCCCTGTGTGTGTGTGGTCTCTGACTTCCTCACCAGTCACAGCAGACTCTGCATGTTTAATCAATGAGTAAACCAACAGCAATCAAATACTAAACGCATCATCTGCGCTATTTGCTCACAACATTGTATTAAATGATTTTGCATAGGTTCCACAGCTGTAATTAAAACGTGATTGTAAAAAGAACAGTGACGTGGCTCCAATAATCAGAGCAGGGGACACAACCCATTGTGTGCTTGGAAAATGTGGAAACAGCAGCAAAAAAAAAAAAAAAAAAAGGCACAAAAAGAGGGATTTATGTTGTTTATGTGGCTGGATAATATTAGGATAAATACTGAGCTAACAATACACATTGAGATAAATTATTTTCTGGTCTTTTATTAGATGTGCAGCTACATATATTGATCTAATAACTGCAGAACAACTCCAGCAAAGCAGGACAAGTTACTACACTGTGGCACTTGCTCTTCCATCTACTGCTGTATAAGTAATGGGTTTTGCAGCCTTGAGCAATTCTGCTGATGGCTTCCATTCAGTGCAGCATTGTTTGGAGAATCTATTCAGCTCGCATGTGAGCAAACCACAGAGGATATTGCTAATAGGTGGTACATCTGCATATACAGTGAGCTGTCAGCTGCCCTTTCTGCACAGCCTCCCCAGCCAATTCCCAACACCTGTTGTGATCCACGGAATAATACCAGACAAGATTTCATACCAGGCATTGTTGAAAATACATCAGCACGAACCCTGGGCAATTCTATTTGGGAAATACTGGTCATTTCCCCTCTTTTTTATTCCCCACTCATAGAATGGAAGCTTTTTAGAGGCAGGATTACAGATGTGCTCAGTGATTGGAAAGCACTTTTGGGTGCTATTGGAATATAAATTATAAATGACACACAAAACCCTGTTAAAAGAATGGGAGTTTCAAATCTGAGCACTTACAAGTTTGGAAAAGCCAAGCCTGAGGCTGGTGCTCAGCCAGCCCGTGTGAGGGTTCAGGAATGGGATGGCACCACACAGGACCTGCTGTGGCTTTTCCAAGGAGATCCCCTGCTCCATGCAGCTCTGAGAGGAGCATGGCTTAGTGAGTGGATCTCCTGCCTCGTCCTCCTGTCCCGTGTGTGACCCCTGCCCTTCATTTGCTCCCAGCTAATCCCACTCTCCTCCGCCGCTGGCATTAATAATCTCCTCCTCATGGGAGCTGTGCTGCACCACCAGCACTGCTCCAGGACATTAATGACTGCACTGGCACCAGCCCTGTTTGCAGCTGTTTGGGTTCCTGGAGCCCCTGGCACATCTCCCTGCACGGCAGCCCTGGCTGGAGGCTCCCAGCCTGGCAGGAGCTGCCCCTGCCCGCTCCTGAGCCCAGACCCTGCGCAGTGGCTGCGCTGCTGCTCCCCTGCCAGACCCTCTGGGTTTGCCTCTTCCACTGCCACCCCTCTCTGCTTGTCACTCTGTCCTCTTCCTAATTCATTTTGGCTGCTGGAAGCACCATTTCTGTCTTTGTGCTCCACGGTGCCTTTAGCTGCAGGCAGGCAAACCCCAGCTCGTATCTCGCACGACCTAAAGAATATCCACAAACTCCCAGAAGGAGCCTTACCCCCACGATTTCCTCCTTGCTCTTTTCCTCGTTTCTCTTCTCCTCCTTTCTCTTCTCCTCGTTGCTTCTTCTCCAAATGTCCTCACAAAAGGTCCTCCAAGTGTCCCTGTCCCGGTGTCTGTCCCCATTCCCTCCCCACCACAAACTCCTCTCCCTGTCCTGCTCCCATGCTGATGTCTCCAGTCGTGGCAGGGGCAGCCTGGGGAGCTTCTCCCCTCCCTGTGCCCCCACAAAACCTCACATCACACCCAGGAAAAGCAAAAACCTGCCTGGTTAATGTTCACCCAGCTGGAGCAGCGACAGACTGCAGAGTGCCTGGGACAGGCACCGGCAGCAAAGCCTGGACAAATTCAAACCAGATTCTGCTGAGTTTCTGTGAACTCTTTTTTTCCAGACTCTTATAGGCTGGCCAAACTTGAGGCTGGTTTTTAATTCTTTTTTTAATTATTATTTTTCTACTTGAAGCAACAAGAAGATACAACCCTGAGAAAAAAGCGAACCGTCCCTCATCAAACTCCTTCCATTAAATCTGGGCACAGCAGACTTCTCACCAAAACAGCAAGAAAAACTCGTAACATCTGGGGGAAAATGGATTTTTTTTCTCCCCTAATCTTGTTCTTAAAAATGGTTGAACAATTTTTCCTGAAGTAAGAAAAAAGAGCGCAGCCAGAGACAGGCGCCCAGGATGGAAAATGGCTGAACCCGAGGAATCTTACACAACTTGGAGCCACTGGAAAATCAAAAAAACTTCCTGTTTGTGTGGAACTGTTCCACTTCAGCTGAGAAATACAGAGAGATTCATGGAATCACAGAAAGGCTTGGTTTGGAAGGGACCTTAAAGCCCATTCAGTGCCACCTCCTGCCATGGGCAGGGACACCTTGCACTGTCCCAGGCTGCTCCAAACCCCAATGTCCAACCTGGCCTTGGGCACTGCCAGGGATCCAGGGGCAGCCACAGCTGCTCTGGGCACCCTGCGCCAGGGCCTGCCCACCCTCACAGGGAACAATTCCTGCCCAATATCCCACCCATCCCTGCCCTCTGGCAGTGGGAGCCATTCCCTGTGTCCTGTCCCTCCATCCCTTGTCCCCAGTCCCTCTCCAGCTCTCCTGGAGCCCCTTTAGGTGCTGGAAATTCCCCAGCACAGTTCCTTTTCACCAGCCAGTGCTAAAACTCTTGGTTTTTTACTCCCAAATCCTATGCACAGCCTAGAAAACCCTCCCTCAATGGCCACTGACAGCCACACTAATGGCCTTGATGAAGCTCATGCAAATCCAGTGTTGCCCCAAATCCTATTTTTCAGCATAGTTCAGTAATACAATTCCTCCTAATTCCTACACCGCTGTTTTCTAGTACAGAACTACCTCCCTGGTAAGAAAATATTTCAAAACAGTTCCATTTTCCTTCATCCAGCAGGTAAATATTGTACTGCTCACAGTGGAGCCAGGAGGTCACCAGCGTAACGCTGCCGTGTGCTTTCCAATTAAAAACAGGAAAAAAAAAGAGAAGCCTTCCACAATATATCCAGTTTAAATTATTCTCCTTGTTTCCTGACAAGATAATGAATAGCATGAACCGAGGGCTCTTCTACTTACAGTAAAATGTTAATTTGATCAAAGACCAGTGGTGTGAACAGCAAAATGAGATACTTATGTGAGAAAAAAATGTATAACCTTTCCCTGAAAGTTCCAGCAGCCGAACTCTATTTCCTTATTCCATGCTAAATTCAGTGCTGTATGTGGGAAAATCTTCCTATGGGCGAGGAGTGGGTATTATCACAAGTAATTCTGCTGCAGTTAATGAGCCTGGTTATGGCAGCAATCACCACGCTTGGAGCTGACATTCAGACTTGCAAGCTGCTGCAAAAGCTGTGTTTCTCGGAGTACAACATCAATTAAAACACACTGCTTCAATGTGCTTGAGTTTTCCTAACTTTTCAGATATAAAAATTTGCTACAGAACCTTTGGATGGCCCTAACTTCCACAGAACAGCAGCAAGGTTAGCAGGACATCAGGGGCATGAAAGATTTTTCATGGCACCTATTTTTCCCAACAATGGAGAATTATATGGGGGAAAAAAAAAGGAAAAAAAAAAAGGAAAAAACTCTACCAAGCAAAAGAGGTTGGGTTGTCTTCCTTCTTGTCTTCAGGCTATTGCACTTTCCTCTGTGTGCTGAAAGGCTGCCAGATAAATCTATTCCCAACTGATAGCCAGGCATTTGCAGGAAACTCATGTTTGCATGAAAATAATATTAACCATATTTTGCCTTTACACAGAATGTCTCCATGCAAGGATCTCAAATGCCCTTTGTAAAGTAAATGTTATTATTTCCATTTTACAGACAGTGAAATCCCAGGATTGAGTGAATGACTTCATCTGCCACAAAGCAGTGTAACTTAACTGGATCCCTGGAATGGTCTGGGCTGGGAGGGACCTTAAATCTCATCTCATTCCACCCCCTGCCAGGGCAGGGACACCTTTCCTTATCCCAGGGTGCTCTAAGCTCCATCCAATTGATGTCTTAAGTTCTAGATTTCGTGTTTTTCAGATTCTGTGCTGCCCAGGGGTGCAGTTCTGAGCCTCATATTCAGTGCTAGTCAGCTCTCTTCACAGACTAGGGAGACAAAACAAATTATTTTGCAGATGGAGACCAAGGACAACTGTTACAAGTTTTTTTCAGGTCCAAAAGCACAAACAAGGGTGGGCTGAAGAGACAAAAAAAAGAAGGATGGGACTTCATAATCTGAAGGTGTAGTTGGACAATTAAACCCCTACATGCAAATGGACCAAAACTTAAAATAAAAGCGTGAGACCTTGTGACTGTTTGTCCATTTTTTTACCATTTTGGGTCCACCTTGGGTGTAGCCCTGGCCAGGCTCATGTACTCCCCAAGGTGTATCTTGAAAACCTTTCAATAAATCCCTACTTTATTCTCCAGCTCTGTCCAGTCTCTGTTCCAGCATTCCCAAGGCATCAGAACCTGGCCTGGAGCACGTCCAGGGATGGAGCAATTCCCCAGGGTGATGGCACCCAATGAAAGCACCCAGTTCAGTGCCAAGGGAGTCAGAAACAAAAGCAAATCCTCTGGCAGTGTCTGTGTCAGCCTTGGTGCAGTGCAGGAGTCAAGGCAGGATGAATTCATCTCCTCATGGAAGTGCAAACCCAAGGATGCCTCATCAGGGCTGTGGTGGTCACAGCAAACCCCCCAGAGCACCAGCACCACCTGCATTGTGCTGCACTTGTGCTGCTGAGTGAGAAGGGGAATTTATTCCATCTGCTGCTCAAAAACATACATATTTTATGGCAATCTCACTTAGCAGGAATATCTTTTCGAGCCATTTTCCAAATGTGATTTGTTGGAGACAGGAAGGTGCCATACCCAAGGAAATAAAAAATAATCTTGAGAGCAGCATTTCTGCTAAAACACCCTGGCGAGGTTTTCTTTCTACTTTTATAGCAGACACTGTTTTATGTATTTTAGTGGCAGTTTGGCTCCAAAAAAAATGCTCAAATTCACTAACTCTTCCTCTACACACTTTAAAACCCAACACTACATTTCTGTGGAATAAACGATATTGATCCAGTCTAGATTCTTTAATAAAAGCTGCTATATTTTAGAAAGTACACTTTTCTTGATTTATTGGTATTTAGAAGTTTCTATATTTGACTTTCTTTCCCCTGAACAAAAAAAAAAAAAAGTAGAAATCTGGGAGCACTATCAGCACTGTGAAGATGGAAAGAAAACCAATAGAAACATTTGGCTTTTCCAAAGGGATAACAGAAGAAAAAATAAATTAATTCTTCTTCTGTAGCTTACACAACATAGTCCATACACACACAAAAAAAAGGTCCAATGTTTTATTTCTCCTGACACTGTCAAAATCTAAGGATATCTATACTGGAGTTTGCTTTTCAAATCTATATCCTCCCCTTTCAGATTAAAATACAATAACCCAGGATCAAACAACCCTAACCAAAGTTCTCCTCTTTTTGTTTTAAAAGTGAAAAAGCAGCTTTTTCTTTACAGGAAACTCAAATTACAAAGCCCATTAGATTTTATTTTCTTTTAACCAGATATATCAATGTATAAAGGCAGAAAAGAGATCTGGACACATCAATGACACAAAGCCACAAATTTAGACTCAGTATTAAAACCTTAAAATGAGCTCTGCTGTAATTAAAAAAAAATACATTTAATATCTTTAAATATTCAAATATATTTAAATATTTCTCTTTTCACAACCTAGGAATTATTCTTTCCAACAAAAACCTCTGTCTTTCTCAGGCACAACTGGATGATTCCAGGTTCCTGGATGAAGTACAGAGACACAAGAATAATTCATTTGAATAAATTTGTCGTCCCAAAAGATTCATTTTGGCAGCAGAACTTTGCTGCCATAAACACTTACTGGGAAGGTGTAAACTTGAAAAGGTACAGGCAAGTGCTAACCATAAATATTTGTCTAAAATAAACAGTCACACAACTGTAACTGCTGTGAATGCAGAAATGTATACTGGAGCTTCATTAACTTCCCTGATTGGAAATTAGAATATTCTGGGAATCAAACAATAAAAAATTCAAAGATGCTGTAGCCCAAACTATGATAAATCATTTATTTTGACAAGTATGGGTAGTTTAGCTTTAATTATTTATTCTTATACTTCGTAGCATATCAGAAAATATGCAGTGATTTATTGTGCAAAATGAAATCTTAATAAAACGAGTCCCTTCACCAAACTACAGCGTTATTAAATCTTCATGGAAATGCAGGGGGAACTCGAGGGTTACGTTATCAAGTTTTGTCATTGAGCTGCTGGGTTAATAAAGTGCAAAGGAGCCCTTTCCTATTGTATTTGGCTTTATTGTGCCCTCAGCTCCTGCAAAGGCCACAGGATGAGGAGGATGGGAGAGGATGGGCAGGGGTTGTGCAGCCAGGGCTCTCTGCTGCCTGGGAGAGGATGGAATTGCATCTTTTACCATGAAATCAAGAAATACCTAAATAAATAAATACCAATAAACAAGGGGTTTGGGCCTCAAACCTTACATCCCTCCTAAAGCTCCATGGCTCCTACCAGCTCTTCTTGAGGCAGCTGCAGCTGGACCAGACATTTTAATGCACTGCTTTTGCCTTTTTTATATTAAAAACCTCTCAGGACTTTCAAGGGGAAGGGTTACACCCATGGCACCCTCATGTGGGTGTAACTTGGTGTGCCCTGATCTCTGCCAGCCAGAATGGCCCATAAACCCCCACTTTTTATTGTGAGTTTATTTTAATATTGTGGTTTAATATTGGTTTTATTTTAATATTGTGGATTAATGGCCCTGAGCTCCTGGGTGAGCAGCTGAGGAAGAAGGTGCTGTCACCACCCCTCACCTCCAGCACCCACCTCTGTCCCAGGCAGGGATTAATCTCTCCCTCTATTCTGTTTGGTGGGAAAATTCAGCTTACACCTTGTGTTAATGACACAATGGAGAGGGAGGGAGCTTTGTGGTCACTACCCCTCCCCTCTCTCTGAGCAGAAAATTGCAAAGCTCACTGGCATTTGAAGGCAATTATTCTGATGAGCCAGTAATTTGTTCTGGAGTTGGTATCATGTAAAGTAGCCCAGAAAGCTCCTGCATGAAAAAAAAAAAAACCTTGAGGATCCAAGTGAGAAAAAACTCTGGGAGAAGAGAGGTGATGCAGCTGAAGGTGAGAATGGTCCCTGCTTCACCCCACAGGACACAGGGGTGGGAGCCACAACATCAGCCCTGTGCCTGTGGATTTGATCATTTTTATGACCATAAGAATGGAAGATGCCCTGTTCCTGCTGGAGAGGGAAAGGCACTCCCCACCTCTCTTCCACAGAGGAATCCTCACAACAGCAAGGGAAGTTGTGAAGTGCCAGCTCTGCATTTACAAAGGGCAGTAATTGGGAAAGGTATTTTCAAGAAATGACAGATATAGAAAAATTTACAATTTCTTTTTCCCGTATTTTTAGTGGGAAACAGGTAAATCTGTGCTCTGAATCGCAGTAGTTTGGGTCAGTGCTAATTCCAGAGCAGAAACCATCACATCCACATCAGCAAGGCAGGCCCTGAGCAAAGCAGGAGCCGTGCTGAGCACTACTCTTTAAAGGCAGCCTTAATAAAGGGGAATGAGCACTTACTGAAATGGTAAAAGGAAATGTTAATTTAACTATTAAATACATAATTAGGTTAAGTACTTGTTTCTGCAATTGTAACACTTCAGCCTGATGCAAACTCACTTTCTGGCCTGTGCAATAGATTTAATTTCTTTTTTTGGTGGTTTTTTTTCGGGTTTTTTCTTCAACCATGAAGAAGTAAAACACAGGGATTGCTGCTCCAAAGATTAGATATCATTCATCAAAGTGTTTTATAAAGGTAAAGCATCACACAAGGGAAACACTCTATGGGAATGTTTCAGCAAACGAGCTGAGCCCCTGCAGCAGCTCCTGCTCCTCTCCAGGTGAATCTGCCCTTCCCTTCCCTTCCCTTCCCTTCCCTTCCCTTCCCTGCCCTGCCCTGCCCTGCCCTGCCCT
>VWYP01003918.1:551340-585818 GCA_013400435.1 Pycnonotus jocosus | reverse complement strand
TGGAAGGTGTCCCTGCCCATGGCAGAGGGGTGGAACTGGAGGATCTCTAAGTTCCCTTTCCCACCCAAACCATTCCATGATTCTGGGATTTCAGTGGCTTCTCCCATGTCTTGTTGAGCTGAAGTTGCTAAACCCAGAGAACAAATGTGGCCCCTTCATCCCAAATCCAAGCTTTCCTGCACCTCCTGAGCTCAGTGGGCTCAGGGAAGGGTCCCCCAGGTGCCAGAGCTGCTGTTTGGGAGGGGATGGGACCACAGCAGCCAGAGGGGGAGGAAGAGGAGAGGGAGATGAGGAAAGGGAGACTGGATCCCCTCCTCTGGCCTTCCAACAGCTCAGATGAAGAGCATGCTGGTTTAATGTGCAGTCAGATTTTGCAGAATTACAACCAAACTAAGGGTTATGCACATAAGCAGTTATAAATTTTACCTAATTACAAGAAAAAGCACCACGCATGAGTTAAAAAAAAAAAAAAAACAAAAAAAAACCCAAAAAAACCCCAACCCACATTGCAGCTTTGTACCAGCCAGATAGATAAATAGCATTTCTGGATAAATAGGTATAATCCATTTTAGGAGGCAATAAGGAATTCAGAAATACCTGTTCTTTAACTACAGCCCCCTTTAGACTGAGGGAAAAAACCCAAAAACCCAACTACTGGGTAAATCATTGCAAAATGTACTGCCTTTGCAAAAGTCACAAAATAATTCTACCAAAACATTTTTAACACCTACATCATTTCTAAAAACTCTACATATTTTCAAATAATTACTAGCACTTTCATAAATATTTAATGCTGTCTACAAAAGTTCTTTGACAGAACTAAAAACCCACTGTACAAACACCAATTTGCTTTTACTGACTGACTAAATAATCAACTGAACAACTTACAAATGTGATTGTGGCTTCATTAAGACATTGAGATGCTGGAGCATGTCCAGAGATGGGAATGGAGCTGGGGATGGGTCTGGAGCACCAGGAGTGGCTGAGGGAGGTGGAGGGACTCAGCTTGGGGAAAAAGAGGCTCAAGGAGGGATCTGCTCTCTTCCTACAGCTGGAGGGAGGCTTTAGGTGAGGGTTGGATGCTGCTCCCAGGTAGCGAGGACACGAGGAAACAGCCTCAGGTTGCTCCAAGAGAGGTTTAGGTTCGATATCAGGGAAAAATCTCATCATTGAAAGGGTTGTCCAGCCCCAGCACAGCTGCTGAGGGCAGGGATGGAGTCCCCATCCCTCCAGGGATTTCAAAGCCCTGTGGATGTGGCCCTTGGGGACATGGGTTAGTGGTGGCCCTGGCAGTGCTTGGTGATGGTTGAACCAGGTGATCTTGGAGGGTTTTTCCAGTGGAAATGATTCTGTGATTTGTATTTTTCCATTTTTCCAAGAACTAATGTAAAGGCCAACAGCATTTGCTGTAGGTTTGACAGCTGCAGCAGGGGAGTGTGGGGGCTGAAAGCTGATCTGGCAAAGGGGAAAAGACAAAACAAACCAGCAGCTGGAGCTGGGGGTACATTTTCAACAGGATCAGTGACCTGGTCTGGCTCACACAGCCACTGCTGACAGCAGCACCCAGGGAGGGGAAGGAGCTGCCACTGTTCCTCCTGGAATGGAGCTGCTCTTAGGGAAAATTCAGCTGGATTATAAATCCACAGCCTGGGGGATCTGAGATTGCAATCTCTGGTTGTATGGGCAGAGGGATTAATGAACTCACTGATAAGCAAATGCCTGGCTGAGGTTTCCCCCTGTGAAACCACCACAGAGCCTTGTGGAATTTCCACTGCCATGGAATCCTGCCTGGCCATAAGCATCTCCTCCACCACCTCACCCATTCAGAAGGGTTCTCTGCATGGCTCTTGGGTTTGGGTTTGTTCAAACTCAGGATCTCAGCAGTGTGTGCACTGTGAGGGATGGCCAGAGAGACATTTCACAGCCCAAATTAACATCTGCAGGAACAAATGGCAATTTCTTCATGGTCCTGCACAGAAAGAACAGTCTGATCCAACCCTCACTAAAAATTAATATGCCAATAAAACATAGCAGGAAAGAGGAAAAAAAGTCCCCAAACCTACAGCTCTGCCACAGCCACAGGGCAAAGACCCTTTAATTTGGGCAAACCATTCACCTGCATGTCTGAGTAGGGGCCAACACGACGGATTTAGAAACACAAAGCCAAGAATAACCACAGTGGGAAACGTAAGTTTAAATTATTAGAAGGTAAAATATACAGCAAGCACTGCTCCACTGTGCACACAATCCTTACAGAACATCCCTAAAGAGCTGTATTTTGCTCAAAATTTGCATATTTTCTTACTCCACGCAGTTACGACTGCGAAGCGCATACAAAAGAACTGTCACGAAATCCAAAAGAGAATTAAAAAAAAAAAAAAAGAAAGAAAGAATAATCAAAGTCACACTTATAATTTTATGGGGGGGATTCATTTAAAATCCTACCTGATTTGCTCTTTCAAGGTCTGTCATGATCATCTCGATTTCATCAGCCCTGGGAGAAGGAGAGAGCAGAAGTTTTGTTATCACACAGAGAACGGCTGCTGCACGAGCCCAGGCACAGCAACAGGCACACAAACACCACCAGTTGTCAATATTTGTATGTAAAAGGACACAGCAGCACTGAGCAGCTCATCTCCTGACTGCTGAGATCCTCTGGAGTTTTGTGGACCAGCCTGCAAATCTCCCATTCCTTTGCCTGTTCCCCGTTTTGCAATGCAATAAGAAAATTGATATCTGAGCGGGTTCGTTGGATCTTTGAAGGTTTTACTCCCCAAAATTCCAGACAGTGTCATCTTTCCAACATGTTAAAGGTGCTTCCCAAGTGATAATTATGGAGAAATCGAAGACTGCAGTTCTTCAGTCAACTCCCCAAATACACAAAAGCAACCAGCTACTCCTTTGTTTCAGTGTGCCCAGAAGTTTGGTTCTTAATTTGGCTAAAATATATATCTATATCTATATCTATATATCTCAAGAGGTCAAAGAGACCAAGAAATTCAGTTTTACATTACTCGGACAGGAGGGGGTTTTTTGACACCTCAAACTCTAAATTTATCAAACTCTGAATTTATCAAACTCTAAATTTAGACTCCAAATGCACTTTGCAAAGCTGAATTGGAAAGTCAAAGGGTTGAAAACGATACCAATAGTGAAGGAAAAAAGAGATCCTTCAGATCCCTGTGTTAGGGAGCAGCTCCCAGACCTGACCCCTCAAAAATCAGCATTTCTAATACTTCATTCACACAAATGGAGCCAAATCCTTAAGCAATCTTTTCTTATCTTCATGCTCAATCATGTGCAAATATTTCCCACTCAGGCTCTCACCTGGGAAAGGTACTCAGGAAAAAGGGCTGACAGCCCTGAAGAATGTTCTGTTTCAATATAAGAAGACATATTATTCTCCCCAGACATTCTGCCTGTCTTGTATGCCTGGACCATATGGAAGCAATAAACGCTGTCCTCATCTCCTCTGAACAGCAGCTTTACCAGCAAGTCCTTTTGCAATCTGCCAACACCATAATGTCTGGTTTTTGTTTTTAATCTGTAGCAGATCATTATGAATAAAAGCTGTGAAATACTGGAATCCCCTTCCTGTGCCCATGCAGAAAAGCCAGGGTTTGTTTTTCTGCTGATTCCCACAGAAGATCCATTTCCCTGTGCAGGTGTTTGTTAGGGAAGATGGTTAATTGAAGTACATCAGGCTTCTGGCACACTCCACACTGGATCATTACAGTGAATATTGACTTATTCCTCAACATTGTTTAGGCTTTTGGGTGTACACTTAGGGAAATGCAGCAAGAGATCACAATAAGTAAATGTGCATGTATATAAATTAATGGAAAATTATTTATAATTACAGCCTTTAATGTTGTTGAGGCAACATGAACTGCCTTCTGAAAAAATCTTCTGGACAATAATGGAAAACAGATTAACATGTGTTTTCTTGTGCAGGAGAAGCTAATGTGCTCTTACACTGGGCAGAAATCCTGCACACCATGTTTGGAATTAATAATAAATAATGGTCATTACTTACTGAACGGAACAACCACTGCCTGGGCAAAAAAGGATTCAAGGGAGAACCCACAAGACCGACCCAGGCACATAAACATCAGCCTGCAACAACACTTTCCATCTCTTTAGCCTCTGCACTTGTGAAACATCTTTTGTTTTAGACTCCAGGCCCAAAAAACTTATTAACCCACTTATGGAAATGACAATATTTCACATGAAAAAGATGTCCCAAAGCCCATGCAAGTGACCCCACTGTGCATCTGTAACAGAGAGAAGAGGGAAGAGAGCATCCCAACACACTAAAAAGATGCTTCCCAGCATTTCCCAAATATTTTTAGGCAGGATAGTTTAAGGATCCTTTTTATATAAGCTTCTGCATTTGGGCTCAATTTATGTGTGAATGCCTCAGGTTCTATGGAGCCAGTAAATGAAGTCTGGGTTATGTCACAGCTCCCAGAGCAGAGCTGGGAATGTCCCATCCCAGCACGCCAGCTCCAGCTGAAGCCAACCCAGCTTCCTCTCCCTGTCTGGAAAATAAAATCCCTGCATTTCCACCCAAACAGGGGGTGCCAGCTATCAGCCAAAGGTCTGCAACAACACCCGAGAGGAGTGAAAGACTTGGAAGCAAAAACCCCTGGGATTGGGAGAGGAGGGGTGCCCAGCTTTGGGAGCAGAAGGTGAGGTTTCAGCTCAGCCAGGAAAACTCTTTTTTTTCTGGCAGAAAGGAAGATGACTCTGATGGAGAAAAGATGAGTGGGAAGGGGTGGAAGCGTGAGGGAGTCTGGAACCATCCAAGAACCTTCACCCACCTTGAAAGGAGCAAGGTAAGGAGAGCCAGAGGTCAGAAACTGGAGAAGACAGAGGAGCAAGGGAAGGAACAGAGGGATACCTGAGGCCAAGGAGAGAGAAGACCCAGAGCAGTAAAGCAGAGGAGCACCCTGAGCCACAGGAAAGGTGAGTGGCTGCCAGGGAAACACAAGATGGTGCTGGAAAAACAAGGTAAAGACACTCAACCCTGCATTTAAAATGGAGAGAAATATTAATACTGGTATTTGTGTCCCATTTTGGCCGGGGTCAGGATTTAAGAGCTCTATTACAGCACTGGGATACACAGCCAATTACAAAAAAAAAGCAACTGAGGATATAGAATGCCATAAAAATGACATTTGTGCCCTTCAGCGTGCGCAGATAATTCTGACTGAATCCAGTAAAGTGTCAAACTGTAGCCAAAGGCAAAATTGTCCCTTTGTCCTTGTATCCAGACACACCAGCTGACTGATCCTGAACTCCCCTTTCCCTCCTACATTTTTTTCTCCCCATCTTTCCAGCACACCTAATAAAAGGATGTAACATCTCCAAAAAAATTCAAGTAAACACCTCCAGCCTAGCAGCCTGCACACCGATGGAGGGTAATGCTGCAACCATAAATGTTATCTTTAAGTAAAGTAATGAACTAAATTACTCTGTATTCTTTCCTAGCACAAGTGTCAACAGCATTCAGGAGAATCTTCAAAAGGAATTCAGGCTTTTCCTTTTAAAAGCTCGACTACCACATCAGTAGCTGGCACTCAGCAGCCTAAAATCACTTATTTGAGAAAGTCTCTAATAGCTGCATTCACTGTTTGCTCAGCACAAGTATTTATTATAAAATAAATTACAGTTCTCACACCTTTTATGCACTCACAGAAACAACCTGCATTGATTTATTGTTTACAAAGGACTGTGTCAAATTCAGACCTGTCAGGCACGAGGCAGCTCTGCTTGCCTCACTGAATGAGCCCCACACAGGTCATTTTTTGATGTATTCACCCTCCACTACATTTGCTCATTTTCAGCCCTTCCTATTTCAATATTTCTCTTTATTTCAATGGAACAACTTGGCAGGCAAAAGCAGCATTCAGCTCCGGGCTGGTCCTGCAGGTTTGCACTGAAAATCTGATGGGAATCTTGAAGGGAACTTGGAAGGGACCTTGGAAAATCACCTTGTTCCACCCCTGCCATGGGCAGGGACACCTTCCACTGTCCCAGGCTGCTCCAAGCCCCAATGTCCAACCTGGCCTTGGGCACTGCCAGGGATCCAGGGGCTGCCACAGCTGCTCTGGGCACCCTGTGCCAGGGCTTCCCCACCATCACAGGGAAGGATTTCTTCACCTAATCAACAAATTTGTGGTTACTCAGAATCTACCTGTGACCAAAGTCACCCCATATGAACTAATCTGACTTTCAGGAACCAGAGATCTGATTATTTCACTTTTTACTTTATTCCTGAAGGAACACACACCTTGGCCCCTCATGAGTGTCTCAATTTCCCCATCACTCCAAGAGATGAAGGCCAGGAGGAAAATTCTTTCTTCAGATACAGAGAATGAGGGTAATCAATAACAAGAAGATATTTTGCTAAAATACACTGATATTTACGATGGGTTACACCAAATTTCCATGTTGCAACCCAACATTAATCAGCTTTGGCCAAGGGTGATACTTTCCAAACATTAACACAGATCATGAGAAAAAGAGTGGGGAAAAGCTGTTTTCAGGAATAAATGTTATCTACTCAGTGTTTTTTACATTCCACAGATAATATAATCATTTATCTGATCTGGTTTCTTGTAATCTCCGTGATAGAGGAAAAGGAATCATGTAAGCAAGACAGTTCTTCAGGGTGTATTACAGCTCGTTCTAAGTTTCAACATTTTCAGACTAAGGAATTTAGGAAATCAAATTTTAAGCCCAAGCATTTGGAGCTACAAAATCAGCATTGCCACGTAAAAAGAATCTGTTCTGTTGAAACAGCATGACCATGAAATATTCTATTATTTCTTCTTTCACTACTGTGTTTGAAGTGAGAAACAAAATGCATTAAAAGCTATGGATTTTACAAGGTATAAGCTTTTACCAGTCATGAAACAGCCCTCAAAGCTAACATGCCATCTATAAAAAACAACTTAAGGAGTTGGGGAAAAAAACAAACCCCAAACCATCCCACTTTTCAATTCAATTGCTTATGGGAAATAAAAAGTGCAGAGAGGCTCGATTTTCATTTTAAGATCAAGAAAACCGATTAGGTTTGAACAGCATAACAAGTCAGCAAATTCAAGGGTGGGTAACAGGGAAGAAGCTCAGTTCTTCTTCTACATAAAATTAAATCAGATAAAAAACGTGAACACCACAACATCATTCACTTGCAAGCAAGAAGAATCTGGACTTTATGATTAAAATCCACTTGATCCAAGGCCTTCATCCAGCCTAAAGAGGCAGAAACAATTCCTTTTTTATTAACATGACAAGTGAATGGTTTGCCAAATCTTGTGGCTACAGCCCCCTAAACATTCAAACTTACTCAACCTTGAAGGAAAAGTGCTGTTGGATCCTTTATACATGGAAGGACTGAAAAATACAGATGACACTTTGGAAATTGCAGTCAGTGACGTGGCCAAGAAACTTCCCTACCAGGGCAGATTAATACTTTGGTTTGGCAAAAAACAAACAACATTTTTTCTTTTCCCCCCACACATTTGTTTTCTTTATAAACACGTAAAAGTTTACTAGTCAGAGCAAACGGTACATGGAGCCAGTGGGGCTTGTTAAAATGTTCTAATTACCCAAACATTTACACAGGCAATTTCAAACTAAAAGCAGACATTATCAACTAATGTGCATTTATGTTTAATTAAGGAAAAAAAAAAAAAAAGGAGAAAAAAATCCTCCTTGTAACGTATATCTGTGATGGGCACGGAGCAGATTTTGGCCAAATTAGGTCAACAGCTCAGCCTCTTAAAATTACAGGCAGGGCAGCCCAGCACAAGGCAAAAAAATTAGGAGATTATTTGGGATATTTGGGAAGGGAAGAAAAGAAGAACAAGGGCCAAAGCATTTAAAGAATAAAAAAAGAGCAAAAGGCAGTGCACTGAATTTTTTTTTTTTCAGGTTTCAATGAAATTTTTATCAGGGAAGGTTCCTGGGTCTAGGAAGCAATTTCGGATCACTAAACACTGGCAGAATTGCCTGCAGCCCAATGATCACGGCATTCACTCAGGGCACAGGAGCATTCCAGCATTTGAATATTCAATTTTATTTCTTCTTTAAGCAAAGCAGAGGGATGACAAACTCCCTACCCGAATTCAAAACACTTCCTAAACTCTGCTGTGGATGCCCTCATCTAATCCCTGCTCCTCAGTGACCTGCCAAGGTGCCCAGGATTTGTTGCCTAATTTCTAGGAAAGGAAAAAAACCAACAAACACTTTCTTAGAAAGTTTCCAAAGGAAGATAATACAGAAAAAGCCGCTAATTTTATTTTTTGGCACTTTATGTGTATCACTGTACACATATTTACATATTTTTTCAAATTCATAATTATTCCAGTGCAACCAACATCCACAGAAGATAAATTCACCTTTACTGCCAGTACAAGATGGGATATTAGGCAGGAGGGTTGTACAAAGGACAAAATAAAAAGTGATTTCAGCATAACATGTCAAAGGGGAAGATCTCACCCCCTTTTTACTGCTAAGTTCTCAAATCTACTTTTCAAATTGCAAGAGCTATAGGTTAATATTTTCTTTCAGAGCAACCCTCTAAGGATCTTGAGATCAGATAATCCTTTTTCCAGTGTCATATAAATCCAGGCCTCTTGTAAAAGAATTTCTCTGTTCGGGGATTCATAAATCCACCAAGTTTAGTAATGAACTGGGTGTTTCCTTTCCTAGGAACTCAATTGAAGGAAAAAAAAATATCCCCTCTCTGCTAAGCAGTGAAAGACTGGAGGATAAAATTGAGAGATCAAAGGCAAGCTGGGTTCAGGTGCTCGGGGATTACACCCAACATCATCTGCACTAATCTGGGAGTGGGGAAATGTCCACTGGACACTGCCCAGACCCCTCTGTGCACACACCCTGCAATAAATCAAGTTCCTCCCTCAGCAAAAAGCAGAGAGACCCAAGGCTTTTCCCATCTTTTTTTTTGTTGTGTTTTTATTAGAATTCATCCCGGTTTCCTCTCTCTGCCCCCACACACAGATCCAGGGAAATAAATCTCAGGGAAAGATTCCTCATTAAACACACCAGGATCAAGCAGCCATAGCAGCTGCAGGTAGGATCTTCAAATAAACCTGGGTGCTTGAAAGGTGCAAGGTGATCATCAAATATTGAAAATGGTTAAAGAAACTGCTTGTAAAGCCCCAGATACTGAGCAGTACCCCACAAAATGAGAATCATCTCAATCATTAGAGAGAAAAGATCCTATAAAATAAAACATCTTTCAGTCCATATGAAAAGTGCTTTCCAAGAAAGCCTGCACAGCACTTTGCTTTCTCTTCATGTCAGGATTTCAGGGATAAAACAATCTTGTTTGCAATTATAAAGTTTTAAAAGACAACAGAAATCAGCTTTATTCCAGTGAGACACGAGGGAACAGTTTCTAAAGATCATCAGTGTTTTCTTAATCATTTCTGCAGAGAAGTTGATATGACTGACACTAATTGATACGCTCAATAAAAGGCAAAGAGGAAAAATAAGAATTATATGTTACAGACAACATCAACTCACAGCACCCCAGAGCTGCAATTCCCACAGTGTCACACACACACAACCTTGGCACACTCGGCAAACCAGAGAACACTTAAAGCAAACAGCTGGGAAAAAAAAAAAAAAGATGTATTGGTTGGATTTAAAAACCCCCACCAATATATAACCAGATGATCCATCATTTTTATTTGATGGCAATACTATTTTCTTATGTGGCACATATTTGCACACGTTGCACCACGGCCAGTATGAATTTTGGCTCCCCAGGCTGTTTAACCCTTCATTTTAAAAACTCTGACTCAGCTCTCACTGTGTTTTTCTCTCCCTAGGAACAGCTCTCCTGACCAGCAATCATGCTGCTCATCACAAAAAGGAAAAGAAATGCAAGAAATCCTTTTTTCTCCTGATCAGATGTTTTTCTTTCACTGTGTGTTTTTGCTTTATCATGCAAAGCCCTGTGAGTTGCATTAAAATCAGAAATTAGGAGTGTCCAGATTTGGATTATTTTGGGTTTTCTCCCATCTCAGAGCACTGGTCCCAATCCTTTGGGCCACAGGGGAGTTCAAAGAAGATGCTGAAACTCAAGACAATTTTTGCACCTGGTATTTGCAGAAACAAATAACCTTGTCTAAAAATCCATTTCCACCTATTCCTGAGGGAGCTGGTGGCAAATTTGGAACCTCTGGAGCTGTGGGCTCCAGCCTGAAGGTTCTGCACTGGGACAGCAGCAGAGATCCTGCAATTCCCTTCTGCTGTGATCCTTCAACCTGCCTTTATGGAGAACAGCAAGGAAGAACATCCTGAGCTTTAATTTTTTCATGTATTTATGTCAGAATCCCACCCACACTGAGACTGAGGTGCTGCAGCAGCACAAGGCCCAGCAGATTTGCAGGATGGAACCCTCAGGGTGAGGAACAAAACCTCCAGGTTGTGCCAAGTGTTTGTGCTCAGCTCCAGACAAACATTCCCAGCACTGCCCTGGGAAGCAGGAGCCATTCCTGATGTGACAGAATTCCCTACCAACCTGGGATCACATGGATGCAGCAAACTCCTCATTTCCTCCTCCCTCCTGGTACAAATGGAAAGAGCTTCCTGCAATTCCCCTCTCCTGCCTTCAGCTGACTCCAGAACACAGCAGAATTTAAACACAGGCACCCTTCCCTCTCTCCCCTCCTTGCACTCCAAGCATATCAAACCCATGGAATTACTCCTGCCTTGGCCTTGAGCAGCCAACACGATGTCAATTTTACATGTTTTATAAAGCAACAGCATGTAGAAAGCAACTCAAATGCAGGTCATATCAAGCATGTGACCCACAGAGCAATCAAAGACTGCCTGAAACTGTCACTCAAGGTTCAATCAGCTTCTTGCAGGAAAAATGAAACATCTGTGGCCCAGAGAATTAAGTTATGTATTGCATAATTCATCTGGTGTCTGCCACAGCAGCCATTTTAATGCTCTAGTGATAAACATGTTTGATTATTTTTGTTTTGTTTCCTGTCGCCTCCATGGTATTTCTATTTATCCACCCACACCACAATGCAGAATGGAGATAACAAATATACAAAACAGTGTTAGAGTCAGTGATAAGATGTGGGATAGCAGCAGCCTTATTAATCACATCAAGGCAGCAGCAGCAGCACTGTTAAACCTGATGTTCCCTGAACTGTCCTCATTTGGGGTCTTTTGGGTACACTCTGAAGTCAGATTTGCTGATGAAATCATTGTTTCCCGAGAATCCAAACATTTGGGTTGAGCTTTAGAGGTTTCTCTATTAGGAAAGGTGCTCTCCTTGTACACAAAGCAAGTTCCTCACGGATTCCCAGGTTTTCCATCCCCTCAGGGGTCACAAGCAGGATGAATGCACATCTCACAGCAGACACTGGATCCTTTTCCATTCCCTTGTTCCACTGGTGGGCTTGTGGTCCAAACTGCCAGAAACTCAACTTCACCCTTTGCAAGTCCTTGTAGGCTGTGATTGTTTTATTAATGATAACTTAGTTAATTGTGTTCCCAAATCTATAAATCCCGACACTTCCCCACCTGCTCTGCACTCGTTCCTGCAGGGCAGGTGGGACCCTGGAGGCTCTGGGTCCATCCCCTGCTGCTCTCTGGGTGTTCATTCCCCTGCTCACAGAACTTCAGCTGGCAGTTAATTTGTTCCCCAATTAAACATCATCTGAGGGAGATTTAATAGACTTGGGTGATAGCAATTTGCTCCAAAAATCAGCTTTGAACTGGGTGCTGCAAGAAACCCAGTTCAAAGCTGGGTTTGAACTGGAAAAGACAGAAAGAAACTCAAGGAGCAGCCTCTGGAGTGGTGGAATCAGGTGGGTTCTGCCCCATTTTGGTGACTGTCTGTGGGATTCCTGCAGTGGGGAAATCCTCCCTGCACACAGCAGCTCCATGGCTGTGCTGGGAGCAGCTTCACCTGACAGCCAGAGCTGCTCCCTGAGGTGCTGCTGATGGAGGTGAGCCAGGGATAAAAACCATCCTCCCCAAGCCCCAAACAAAGCCCTGATTGTTCCTATAAAATTATTTAGACAGCACCTATTGTAACAATATCAGCTGGGCCTTTTTGGCTGCCCCCCATTGCTGCTTCCCCCTGTGACATCTCCAGGTCCCTCCCTCACCCCTTCAATGCCCCCTCTTCACCTCCCACCCACAAACTGCAGGAAAATACAGATTAAAAACCCTCTCCAGCCATGGAGACACAGCTGATGATCCTGCAGCCCTCAAATGGGTTCTCTGCCTGCCTTTCCTGCCATGCCCAGCTCCACCAGAGCTCCCCGTGCCGGGCATTTCTAATGCTGTTAATTACTGCCAAAGTCAATCATCAGCTTCCAAGTTAATTTAGGAGGGGAACTGCTGAGCTGCAAGCAGGCTGGCAGTGAAACAGAGCTCGTGGAAGCTCCATTTGCTTCGGAAAATGGGATAAAGGCTGTGGTCCTGCAGGGCTGTGGATGCACGAACAGGGCACAGCATCAGAACCTGCCAGGTTTTCAGAATTTGCCCTTTAAATTTTTTTTTTTAAATTTTATTTGAAAAAAAATGTGTAACAAAGTAGAAAACTAAAACTTCCTAAAAGAGCAAATCTTATTAATTCTGCTTCTACAACTCACATAAGCTCTTTTACAATTGTTTCTTCAATTAAATAAATAATAGTTAAATAAATAGTTCTAACTAAATAAATAGTTAATTTTAATAAATTTAATAATAATTTAACTTTTATAGTTTACATATTAAAATCAAATTATTATTAAATATATTAATAAAACAAAAATATTGTACATAATTTATATAAACTTTATATATTTAATAATTATAATAAAAATAATAGTAGTAGCATTCTACTCTACTACTATTATATTATACTACTACTCTACTACTATTCTACTATACTACTATTATAGTGGTTTTCTGTTCTACTACTGCTAGAAGTAGTAGTAGTTTGATTTTTGGAAAATAAAAACCTTGCAATGATTTACCTATTTTTACTTACGGAGTTAAAAGAGATGATTTAGCCAAAATTAGAAACCTTAATTGCAGGCATCTTAAGTGTCATTCTCTTTTATGGGAATGGCAATATTTTAGATTGAAGAATCAGCAGGTGGAATTGTCTGTGCTTTGATTAAAGATCCTCTAAAAATACACACAAATATTTAAATTTATTTAAGAATATCACTGCAGTTACAATGTGTAAAATGAGCACAAATCTCTTGTCAAGGATATGGGAGGGGTTGCTGACTTTTTGGGGTTTTTTTTGTTTTGTTTTTATTTGAATCACTATGTCACATTTGAAAAAATCCCTTTAGGTTTTGAGCAGTTACAACCCCAAAATGAACAATCTTCCCTCATGCTAGACCACTGCCAAAATCACAGATTTCTCTATGTTTGTTTTCTTTAGAGCAAAAACAACCTCAAAAAAATTGGAGACTGTTCAGATTTTTTGCTGTATCGACATTCATATTCCAGATTAATCTTCAGGAGCTTCTTTCCAGAGACACTGAGCATCTCCTCCTTAACCACAGAGAGAGCTGAGGAGCTCAGTAATTTGGAAAAATTAGGTATTGATTGATTTCTGCCCTTATTCCCCTTATTTATTCTGTCTTTGTCCATCACTGTAAGAACCTATAAAAGCTTCTCTCTAACTCTCCCCAGTTTATCTTCAGTGCAAGAGCTTTAAGTCAGTTTGAAAATGAGAGAGCACAGCCAGAATTGTGTGTACAGGTGTCACTGCACAGGCACAGACCAAAGGGAAATCTCTGGTTCCCAGCAGGGCAGTGACAGACCCCCAGCTCCTGCCTGGTGAGAACAACAATCCCCCAGGGACTGCACAGGGATCAGGAGAAATACCCACCCTAAAGAAGGGAAATACCACCCTAAAGAAGGGAAATACCCACCCTAAAGAAGGGAAAGCCAGAGCTGTTCCAATCACAGCCCAAATGCTCGAGTTGGCTAAATTCTGTGTGTCTTTACCCAGTCTGACCCAGCTGTGGAGGGTAAAACAACATCCTGCATGTTGGATTAATCCTTTTGAAGGATTTATTGAATGAATGTGTCCACCAGGCCAATAATCTCCAATTTGCTATTTCTTACCAAGCACATTAGCCAACGGGCACTCCAATACAAAAATATCCTGCTTTCATTGTCAAACCACCTGTAGCATCTGCACAGTGGGTTATGGGCAAGAAAAAGGCATTATTTAGTGATGGAATATGCATTAAAATGCAGCCTTCTGCCTTTCTCAGTGGAAAGGACATGCATGGTGTGCAAAAGAAAAGCTGAACACTGACTCTGCAGTAACACAGCGTTTAAGTGGGAGATGTATTTGGAGAATGCTTTAGGTGCTCTTGGCTTAGAAATGAACACAGGTGATGTGCCCATTCTCTGTTAGCTTCTCAAGCAAGTTATTTCCTTCTGGCTATTGAAAATAGCATTACATGGTCTTTGATAAAGGCAACTGATGTCCTTCTATTCAATAAAGGGAATGAAAATTGCAGAAAGCACAATAGAGATGTGTTTATTCTATATTTTGAGTAGGTTTTACCTTTCCCAGGAGCTATGCTGAAGATTAACAACCAGGATGATTGCTGTCTTTATAATAATGTATTCAATTACCAATATGGTTTTCTCTCTTCCCAATTTGTTCCAGCTTTGCTCTGAATGGAGACACCACTCCTGTCAAACAGCAATCATGGCAGCACTTTGCAGCTTCACTTTAGAGCTATCAACAGCATCAATCTTGCTGACCCAGGTGACAAAGCAGAAAAAAAAACCCCAACAAAACCGGCAGAAAGAAACAAAGGAGGGAATGTGAGACCACAGAACAGGGAAAACAAACCAGGGCAAGGAGAACAGGCAGGTGTTGTCCAAACCTGCACAAGCACCAGTTCATTATCACTCCATGTGGGCAGGCCCCCAGACACAGAACAACCTCCTGGGCTTCAGAAAAAGGAGTTGCCTCCTTCTCTCTCCTCTCCCTTCACTGTGTGGGACACCCCAAAAAGCAGGCTCAGCCCCCAGAGCCCCCAAAAACAACCTCAGGAGCTGGATGACAATTTGGCACTGAGCATTTGCTGTGCTGGAGCTTCCCTTGAGCCTCCTGAGTATCCAGCAGGTTTTATTTTTACATCTCTGCTGAATATATAACTCTGCTCCATTTTTTTCCAACTTTAGCATCCACTTGTATTGGATTATGAGGAATGCTCACTAATATGACTGACAGACTGCCTGTCTACACAGAATCCAAACTAGACAGCAAAATTACTTTAAATAGTCCTCCACAGCAAACCCCAACACCACCAGGTACTACTGCAAGCCCTTGGAGGACAACCAAGCAGGAGTTTCTAATTTAACCTTTTAAAATGTTATTTGCAGAAACATTTTCAAATTCTTTATTTCCCTTTCAACAGTTGTTGAGACTTTAAAATGCTGCTGAAATAAAACAGCTTCAGGCTTGACTAATGCTGCACTCCGTGGTTAGGAACTATTTGATTATTCTGTTTTGACAGTTAATAGAACAGGTTTAGTTATTTCTACAGAAGGGGAGTTTGAACTGGAAATATTAGTATTGTGTTGCTAATGACAATTCCTCGACATTTCTACTGGAGCAGAATCCTCGAGTGGATGAAAAACATCCTTCCTACATGAGCAAACAGCTGTAGGAGGGAAGGGAAGTAAGGAAATGCCAACCAACCTTTTGGATTTGCCTGGTTTTTGCTGCAGGGCTAATTCTGTAACCAACAGCTCTCAGAGCCACAAACCTTTGCTTAATGAGTAATTTCACCCTGCTCAGACCCTCAGTGCCAAACACTGTCCCTGCTGTTCCTGGACCTGGGCAGGTGTAAAGGTGACCCTGTGACCCTGCCTGGTGTCCCACCTGCATCTCCTCTGCCCCAGCACCCAAACTCCTGCTGAGGTGTGGCAGCCAGGTCTGAGCCCAGGGCAATTCCCCCTTCCCTTCCCAAAGCACAGTTTGTGCCAGCAGCTCCTGCAGTGTGTGTGTCAAACCTTGGAATATCCCAAAATGAGCTGGTTTAGCCTTCTGCTGTTCTCCCTGGGCTCAGCCCCTTTTATGGCACTCTGTAGTGAATCATTATTCCAGGGAAACCTCACTTTGCTCCTCTAGTGTTCTACAAATAGTGAGGATGGGCTCTCTGGCTGTTTCCTTCCTCATCACCTTTCCTGGTGGTTGCAGCTGCAGCATCTTCCCAAGCCATGGGCTGAAGCTTTCAGCAGGAGTTTATTTGATGTTATCACAGAAATAAAAGGTGTGGGAGGAGAAGTCTATATGGGCAGGATGCACAAATACATTGTAAGGCTCAAGAATTTAATCCAGGGATGTTTTTTATTAAATTTGTTCCAAGAAATGGTCAATAATTAAGTCTCCCACAGGCCATGTAGGTTATTTTAGGGTATTGAATACAGCTAAAGTTACTCAGTCCCACTGCTATGGAGGTGGAAGGTACAAGGGATCAGGAATCAACTTGAGACAATGTGAGTGCAAATGAGAAATAATAAAAGTTTCATTCATACAGACAACAGACAATATGTTGGCTGAAAAATAGGAACAGCAAGTGTTAAATTTATCCACCACACACTGCACAGAAGGATTGTTAAACACTGCCCTGGGTGAGGACAGGCACGTGCCTGGCAAATCCCACCACTGCCAGCTCCCTTGATGGCAGAATGGTGACAGAAATCAATCCAACAGGCAGCAAGACAAATAAGTCATCTGTATCACAGCTAAAATATGGTGTTGATCAATAACAGAAAATGAACTTGCACTGCTTTGCCAAGAAAATAGATTATTTAATCAGAGTACAGACAGATAGAGATGTTACATAATCAAAAAAAGCTCGTGCTGCTATATTTAGTGGCCGCTGTCTTCTAGAGAGGAGGGCAAAAGTACACCCATTATCAGCTAGCAGCCCTCTGCTGAAATGGTTTTCTGATGAGTGAAGCTGGTCAGACATGCTTAACACCATGATATTGTATATTTAAAACTGCAACAACCATGACAAAGTACAAAGGCAACAAACAGGGGAATGACAAGGGAGTCACTGCTGCCCTATGGACAGAAATCCTCAGAGTTAAAAGGAGCAAGTCCCAGCCAGAACTTATACACCAGGGGATCTCCAGCAGTCATTTCTAACTTCCAGACTACCTGGAGTTTTCCATCAAAGGATGGAATGTTAGTGCAGCACATTTGCAGTTTATGACTGGTTGCCTTTCAGAGTTATTGCAGTGATTTCTTAGCAATAAGCAGTGGAATTGCAGGAATTTGCAGAACACACAGAAAATCACTGATCAGGAGCATCAGCACAGAGCTCACTTGATGCCACTGCAGCCTGCCTGGCCATGGCACAGCTGAGAGCCTTCCTCCACCCCTGAGATCCACAGGGTCTTCATTAGAAGCTCAAAGGAAAGTCTGTCCATGGATATTCCCCCAGAGGTGAAACAACATCACCATCAACAGGATCATCTTCCCTCCAGCTTCCCCATCCAACAATAAACACTGGGAGAAAGGGTGCCATTTATGCTGAAGTCAAGCACCTCTTAGTTTTTATGGTTTCAGATATGGAAACATTCAAGTAAGGCCAGAAAAGTCAAGTAAGACCAAATCTATTAGTAAACTAAAGGCTTCCACACTTTTACATAAAAGTGGAAGAAAACTCCCTGTTCTGAACTGGAACATGGATAAAAAGAACATTCAGTAGAATAGCCAGTGATTAAACTTGTTAACCACCTTTTCTTTTATTGTTTTAGGGTTCAAACCCAACAAGGAATTAAGAGAAATTGGGATTTCCATGAGGTTTACAGAGCTGCTTCACGTGGGTGTGCAGCCACAGCAGCTCTTGTTTAAAGCAGTCCTGGAAGGTGCTGATTGTGCAGGACCAAAGCTTTGCCATGGATTTTTCCCTGGGATATCCATTTTCCACATCCAAAGCAGGCAAAAACATCATGAAGACAAAAAATTCTTGGTGAGCATTTTAGAGAGAGAAGAAAACAAACAGGCTAAAACAGGGATCAAAGATGCTGCTTCAGTGTAAGACAAAGACCCCTCAAATGTTCAGGAAAGCTAGAGAGGAAAGCAAGCACTATGCCCATTAATAATAATAATAAAAGATAATTATAGCTGGCTCCCAATGTTAACAATTTAATAGTTACAGGATCTAAGTACTGTAAATGACTAATGCAGGCAGCAAATGTATTTGCAGCAGCGTGCAAAACAAAGCCCTTAAAAGTAGATAGCTCTGGGAAAGGAAGGATAAACTGCTTTAGAACATCAGCTCTGAGCACATGATGAGAAGAAGGGCTCTGCATTATCTTCCTTTTGTGACTGGCAACAAGAACATGTCCTTGATTTAGCAAGATGATGAAAAACTCAATAATGCCCAATTTGGGAGTGCCAGATACCTGCGTGGTTCCAACAGCAATGTTGTATCTTTACTGTTCTGGTGAGAATGATACATGAGGGGTGATTTTTTTTTTTTTCTATTTGCACAAGAAGTCACAACATACTTCCAGACTTTGTCCATATGAAAAACCAAGGAAAAACTGCTGATGAATTTAAGTGACCACAAACTGGAATAAGCAACAAAACTGCTGATTATTTACTACCTAAAACTTCCAGGATGCATTCTCCTGCCAGAAATTGTGTTGAGCAATGCTTTCATCTGATTTGCTCATGATGCTCTCTGTTGATGAATATATCTGATTTCATGTAAATGTGATTAAATAAATCAGACAGTGTTAGGCTGCATTGAGTCTCAAGAGGTTCTAATTCAAGATGTGCAATACTTGCCCCAATAAGCACAACTGAGCTAAACCTTGTGCATTATTACCCTCTCAACCTCAAAAACCCTCTGCTTGCCTCATTATTGTTGTTAACATGGGTGTAACATCAGATTTTGCATAAATTGCCCACACTGATTCCAAGGTACCCGAGGATTAAAGAGGAAGGGATGGGAAAGAAAAGGAGAATTAAAGAAGGTGGGAAAATTCCTTCAAACATCTCAACTTCCTTGGAGCTCCCAGCTCCTGGCACACAGAGGGATCAGGTAACATGGAGTGAGTGCTGGGGCTGACATTTGAGGGGACAGAAATCAGAGGGAAAGCTCTGAAACCAAGGCTGTTGATAACCAGTTGTGTACATGTGATGTTATAAGTCTGACTTAAAGAGTGCAAGTGTCAGACCTTCACCTGCCAGGCAAAATTCAGGTCACACCAATCTCTGAGCAAGGAACATCAGCCAAACAATACAGTGAGCCCACACCATGTATTTATTCCTTGCAAATTAAAAAAAAAGAGGTTTTTGGAAAGGTATTAGATGAAAAGCAGCATGATTCAGAACAGGAACTGTGTCTGCAAGTGGCAATGCCACTTTGTTCTGTTAGAACCCACCAAACTTCGATTCTGCCAGCTGCAAAATGACTCCTGAGGGTGACAAGCATAACTATCCTACAAAACTGGGTTTCCAGCTTCCAGCCTCTAGGGGATGAAGGACATGGGGGCTTTTCCTGACTCTCATTTACTCTCTGTGAAATCAAGCTCAGCTGCAGCACCAAACCCCTCACTTCTACAGCAGATTATGACAGAATAGCTTGGGTTGGAAGGGCCCTGAAGGATCATCTCATTCCAACTCCCCTGCCATGGGCAAGGACATCTTCCACATGCTCAGGGCCCCATCCAGCCCAGCCTTGAACACTTCAGTCACTTTTTGTTCATGCCAGCTGCACCTTGTGCCAGGAGGCAGGAATTTCACCCCTTTATGAGTCAGTCCCCAGATCTCTCCTAGAGTTTGGCAGAGAGGTGAAGGATCCCACAGCCTACACATCCCTGTGGGAATCACAGCTGGAATTGCAGCCCAGGGAACAATTCCTGCCACTAAGGCAAGGCTGAGATTGCACTGAACCAATGGATCAGGGCTCATCCATGCCCCAAAAGGGTTTGTTTGCTCTCGTGCAGACAAATTCAGATATGAACTGGCAGACAATGCACTGGCTGAATGCTGGAACAAAGAGGCTGTTGGTGTCTCCAGCAAGTTTGAGACAACACTAAACAACTCCACTTGTAAGCAGAACATTATTTTCCCTGATATCATACACAGAAGCTGCTGTTTAATTAAAACTAAGCTGCTTAAGCCATTAAACTGGCAAATGGCTGTACCAAATGACTTGTCATTGTTAGCATTCCAGAAGCAGGAGTTGTTTGTTGTCACTCAGATGGCACCTTCCAATGCTAATGCACATTTCCCAACTGGCTCCATGGATCTAAACCAGCCCAGGACAAGGAAGTTATTAAAAGTGCTGCTGCATATTACCAAGGAGCACCTTCTTCAAAGACACCCACATCGTGTACTCTGCTGCAATTTAATTATTTCAAATATGAGCCATTCCAGGCATTCACTTGCATTTTAAAAAGTAGAACGTATCAATTCTGGCTTTGTATCAATTCTTGCTTTGAGCCCCAAGTTAAGCAAGTCCAGATACAGCCTCCTGATTTAGATCCTACAGATCTCAGCATCAAAATCTGTAATTAAAAAGCATAACCTACTACAGCAGCTACTTTCTTCTGGTTACATGTAAATAAAAAAAACCTGAAAATAAATTTTTAAAAAATCAACATTTTATCTTGGGTCAGTAACAAGAAAAGATCATTCTGGCCATGCAGACAACCTTCAAAGCCATGGACAGTGATCATCCAAGAATCCAAGTGGAGACATTCCAAAGGACTCTGTTTGCTTATGGTTTGGATTTGGGTCAGCACAGGGAGCATCAGGCAGAGGTGTCTCTGGAATCCATGGTAGGACACTCTGCCCCTTCTCCTCTGCAATCTTCCTTCCCTTCCCCCAAACGGGAAGGACTGTGGTGAGGAACAGAAATGGTTAAATTGAATTTGTCAATCTTTTTTACTTCCTGTGAGTCATGTTCCTCCACTCTACCCCTCTGCCTATAAAAACCTGCAACAACTCATTAAATAAATATTTCCACTTTGGCTCAGTAAAAGCAGAGGATTCCCACAATAAAGCACCAACCACACAGGTAAAAGAATGAAAAAGGGTTGAGTGATTAAAACTGCCCAGAGATGGGGCAGCCAGTGGTAACACAGCATTAATATTATGGCAGATGCCACATGCATCTTTTTTCCTTTGGTGTGGTCTCCAGGAAAGAAGAATATTTCCATTCACCACAGGATGACCTAATGGATGTCCAAATGAATGATCAGCACACGCATTTTATGTGCTTCTATTTATGTACCTTTATTTTTACAGCTACAATGCAAGCACCAGAACAGCACTTCCACATTCCTGTCCAAGGGCTGAAAGACTGCCCACATTAATGAAGTCTGGCCTTACCCTGGGTGCTCTTTTCACATATGGCACAACTGAGTCATCCCCCTTGGTTTAGGTAGTGTGCTTGACACAACAAAAATAAGATGTAGAGGTAATTACCACCACAGCAACAAAAACTGGAGTGTCCTTTTCATAAGCCAGTCTCAAACTGAATTCCTATCAAAATACACTGGGGTTTTTTTTATATAGAAAAGAAGTTAATAGATACCTAGAACTACTGAATGAACCAACAGGATCTCTCTGCATTTAGCAACAAGCCTTGAAAACCTTAATCTTGTGAGTCAGTAATAACAGTGGAGGAAGCCAAGCCAATCTTGGGTCTATAATAATAAGACAAGCTGTTTAAAAGGCCTCCTCTGAAACAAATGTGTAAATGTCTCACCAAGGCTGAGATGCTGATTTAAGATTAGACAGTGTAAATGTACTTATTTTGGTATCAGTCAAGAACAACTTGTGTTTCTCATTCACAAAGGTTTAAGGCAAATGGTTTTTAACAGCACTTGAGCACAAGCTCCTCACTAAGTCTTTCTCTAAATGCCATTAACACCTCTGCCTGTCCTGTTATCAAAGTTAAACCTACAAATACAAATTTTCTCTTGACAAAATCCTGCTGAGGTCCCCAGTGAGGCCAGTCCTGGCTGTGACACTGCTGCCAAAAAAGAACCAGCCAGGAAAAACCCAAAGGCTACACAGAGAGACAGGGGAGGATTTTGAGAGCAATATTCCTTCAGATAATGCATTAAGAGTGGTGTTGTTTAGGAAGTGAAGGACTGATACAGAAAAGCTGATGATCAGCACTGCAGCACTAACTGCGGAAAAGCAGAATTATTATTGCTAAAACTACAGGAGAGTAAAAAGTCCAGACATTAAACCAAGTCAGGTGAAGAGGCAGCTTTACAGCAGATGAAATTCAACCCTAACAAACATGTGCTAATGCCCTGGAGAGTATTTGGGCTACTTTTCTCCACTGCTGGGCTCTACACTTCTAGCTAGGTAAATAAGGAGATGGACTAATAGGAACATGCACATCTAATTAAGATCACATTCCAAACAGAGCAAAATCCCCTCAGATGGACCATCACTGCATGAACAGGCAAATGATCCAATCTGCAAGAGCAGGAACCTATGGCAACTTCATCTCCAGGATGCATTACAGAGCTGATTGAATCTTTTTTCCCCTCTCTGGCCATCGAGCCTGGGCTGTTATCAGAGCCCAGACAGTGGGCAAGACAGTGTCCTTTTATCCACTACAGAATGACTGCAGCGTTGTTGAGCCCAGGAAAAGGGAACAGCCTCAAAAATTCCCATTCTTAAAAGAGGCAAAACATATCCTAGATCATTTTGGGAATCCAGATCCTGGCTGTGAGGGTGCATCTGGAATCTTCATCCCATGTGTGTGTGTTAACCTACAGGGAAATGAAGTGCTACACCCTGGGTAAGGCAGGGGTTAATTCTGACTGCTGTCGAATGCCCCAAGTCTGTGCTCTGTTCATCAGAGCATTAAATCTGAAAGCTCAAGAGAGTAGTGCAGCCGTGCTGCAAGGGCTATGTTATAAAGTTCTGCATTAAAAATTCATATCGTAGGCTTGCCACAGCACTCTGCTCTGGCTGAAAGGAGAGCTGGCGGGGAAATATTAGACACCCCACTGTCTTTCTGGCAATTGGAGACATTCCTCAACAAACAGCACCTCAGGAAGGGAATGAAAGGGCAAACAAACCGTGAAACAAATCAATGAGTTCAATTATCTCTCTCTCTCTCGGAGAGGAAACTTTTCATTTTTAAGGCTGTTTCATGAAATCTTTTAATGACGGCCCTGCACACGGGTGCTGGGCACTCTGGCTGCTTGGCAGGGCTTTCTGTTTGTTTTACACAGATTCCCAAACACAGAGGGTGAAACAGAGAGCAGGGTACAGGGATCTCTCTGCAGAACAAGAACTCTACTCACCCTTTACATTACCACGACCACGTGGGATGAGAGGCTGGAGAAATCGTTCCCACTTTCCCTGAAGTGTCTCCAGCAAGGAGTAAATGTAGATTTATTAAGATGGTTAGTTACTCCATGGTTAAGTTATGTGCTCCTCACTCCTGGTTAAGGCTGTGTGCATTTCACAGCGATTTATGGCAGCCCAACTGGTGGATGACACAGTTCACAATGATGGAAATGGGTGGTATATTTTTATGAAAGCCATGTGTGTCCCTCAGGTTATCTGTCTGATGTAACCACTGTGTTCAGGCAGGTTAATAATCCCCATCCCATAAATGAGGAAATACATAGGAAATGAAACATCAGTAAACACAATTTCTGGAGGAAATCATGCAAAAAAAAAAAAAAAAAGTTACCTGCTCACAATCCTCCCCTGCAACTCTGCTTAGCACCAACTGTAATAGAAAGATTCCCTTTTCCCAGAGCTGAATTTTGGCTCAAAGGAAGGGAAAGGAAGAAAATAGAAACCATTGGACAAAAGTTGCCACAGCACTTCATCTGTGTTTTTTTATATATATGAATGTATCTGGTTGTTAGTATAGGGAACACCCAAGTGACTTCAGCCCAGCAATCTGAGTTTTGAGGGGCTCAGCCCCATGAGGAGGGGCAGGAATTCATCCTGAGGGTGCAATCCCCAGGGAACCCAGGAGATTTATGCCCAGCACAAAACAAATCAACACCAGACTAGCCTAAAGCCCCTCACTAATAAAAACCTGTGCAAGGGAGGGAATAAATCCCCACCATTCACTGAAAGTTCATTAGTTCCACGGAAAGAATGAAGACAGGCTGGAGAGCTGGTGATCACAAGGAACCAAAGATCAGCTATTAAAAGGCACTGAAAAATCTGCTACAAAAGGTTAGTAACCCCAAGGCAGTGCTTCAGTCAAATTTAATTTTTGCTGAAAATTTCTTACAAACAGGCACTTAGGGCTTGCAAGCAAGACTTGATCAGCTGGGGTTTATTCTGGGCTTCAAGCAGCTGCATCCAAGCAAAACAGGGGCAGCAGAAGCCCTTTCCTCTGTGCACTGCCTTGATTTCTCAGGTGTGATCCTTGCCCTAGCACTGGTTGCCTTCCAGTATTCCAGCCCCTGAGCAATCTCCCTGGGACTCAGTTTCTCAGTGTGTCAGAACTCTGGGAGGCAAAGCACAAACCCCCCAGCCTCTGCTCCGTTCTGCTGCTGCAGAAACACCAGAGAGGCATCAAGGGTTAACAATCTCAGCCTTACAGGATTTGTGTATTATGCATTTGTTTATTTAATGCTTTACATGAATGCTAATGAAGTTATTAACAGGCCTGCATGTTGTCTATTGTTTTTCTTGGGTTTAGTGGCTGCACCATCCTGCCTCATCCCTTCTGCTCCATGAGCTGGCCAACACCCAGCTCTTCCAAATCCCTGAATCAGTGTTCTATCCTGGATTCTCAGTTTCCTGAGCAAAGACAGTATTTTTTTAAAAACTTCTTTGTTGAAACGTTATCTTTAAAAAAAATCTCATCGAGATAAAGCAATTGCATTTCCCCACACCAGATATCTTCTGTGACACAAAACTGCAATCCCACATGGCCTTATTGTCTTTTAATTAGATCAGAGGATATGTAAATGAGACAATATTTCTTAGGTCCCATTAAGTGATGTCTCCAGGAGGATCAGAGGGGGCTGAACCAGGCAGGACAGGCTCCTGTCACATCCACACCCTCACACTCCACCTGCTCCTCAGGAAAGTCTTGGATTTACTGGAAATGCCACTGTTTTATGGCCTTATTGCTGCCAAAACTGCTCCAAGTCTGCAGAGCCAAACCCCTTTTCTCCTGCAACCAGAGCAGGGCAAATGCAGGGCTGCAGGTGCTGGGGTGACTCCTGCATGTGCCAGTGCAGACACCTCCCTGCCAGCCCTGCTTCTGCCACAGACATGAGAAAAAGGGAACCCAAAGAATTACATGGAGTGGGCAGGAGAAATAATTGGGAGTTTTAAAGCAGGGATGACCTGTACAGCAATGCAGGCACAGGATTTCATTCTGCAGCCTTTACCCTGAGAAATGGGAAGACCTCAGAGTTCCCAAAATCAGCAGTATGAACTGATGGCACAAATCAGAAATACTTTTTATTTTTAAAGCAGCTGTGGAAAGGATAACATGTGCAGTCAGGTGGTGATAGCTGGGGCACCACAGCAACTTTTTAAAGCAGGGATGGGTTCAGACCCACCTACAATTAGGTGTAGGTTTAATGAGATGGTGAAAAACCTTGCTAATGAGCAAACAGCACAGGGATACTTCCACAAGGCAAGCTGGGCCAGATGCAGCCCCTGACAGTGATGGCTCACACCTTCCTGTTCTTGGGAAAGGCAAACAAAAAAGCCAAATGAAAGCACTGGGGGCATGTCAAAGTTGTGTGTATGAAACCATGTGGGACCTGGGGGAGCAGGGCTGCCAGCTCTCCCAGCAAACACCTGGATTTCCAAAGGGAAAGAGGATCAAGGCAGAAGCAAGAGGCTGTTTTCCAGAATCCAGAGTTTTAGTGCCTGGGACCTCCCCATGTTTCCTGAACTCCCATTCTCGTTCAGGATGTTCTCATCTCTTTCAATAAATGAAGGAACACAGAGAACTTCCCTGACTCCTTTCTCTGCCTGTGTGGGAGTGGGAAAAGCAGCTGGAATCCATCCCTGGAGCACAGGGAGAGCATCCCAGGGAGAGTTTCCAGTCCACAGCAGAGCAGGAAATCACCCATTAAACACGTGGCCAGGTAGAGACAAGCACTGCAGCACCTGGCAGTGTAAGCCAGCACCTCCTGGAGAGCTCCTTGGGGCTGGGAATGGGTGACCCCAGAGGGCTGCAAACAGCTGAACCTTTTGTTTCTGATGCTCCCAGGCTTTCTCCCCTCTCCTCCCCCTCCATCCCAGCCCTGCAGGAGCTGGAGCACGGCACAGCCAGGTGCCCTCCTGCTGTCACAGACAAGGCCTCGCCAGGAAACGCTTCAGCACCAAAATAACTCTGTTGATTTGCTACTTTGCATTGAAAAATAATAATAATAAAAAAATTAAAAAAGAGACTGTTGTAATTTGCAGACACACATGAAGGAGCTGTGTGGAATCCAGGCTCAGCTGAGTGGCAGATGCAAGCCCAAGGACCTTGTCCCTGCTGGGGGCAGATGTGCCTCTCCAAGGAGCTTTTCCTTCCTTCTCACTGGCTCCTCTTCTTCCTCCCAGGCACCTTCCAAGTTCTGCTGCTACAGGTAACAGCACCTGCTGTGCTGAGATGGCTCCAAAATCTGGCATGTCCTTTGGCTGGCCTCTCAGGGAGAGCCAGCCCCTGCTGGAGGGTAGCATTGCAGAACACCCTCGTGGTCCATCTGTCCCTGGAGCCAGGCAGCTGCACCAGCCTGGACAGGTCTGGCTGCACAGGAGCAAGTGGGGACAGCCAGCACAGGGACACAGGGACACTCCTGCCACCCCTTGTCACTTCACACACATCCACAGCCTCTCTGTGCAGCTTCACTCCCATGGCTGCACCCATGGCTGGATGACCCCCAGCCTGCCTGGCACAGGGGCCAAAGTGCTTTGCATTTATTTAAAGATTTCCAGCTAAGGATCTGGTGTCAAGCCTAGGTTACAGATAACAGGGTGATGACTAGAATATGCTGGAATACCCTAAGGCTATGCTTTTTCTACTTTGGGTTGTTAAATAACACCAGCTTTTAGGCTATACTAGAAAAAGGAACTGAACAGTCTCACTGGAGGTTAAAACACAAACAAAATAAAAGCCCTGAGAGGACCTAGGGCACTTTGGTGCTGTCAGAAAGTTACATTAACTAATTTGCAAGCATTACAAGTCTAACAAAAGAGGCAACAGAGCCCAGCTACAGCAGGAACTCCTTCTGACTCCAATGGCTCCATTGAGATGGAGTTCTCAGAAAAGCACCCTCAGAAATGAAAAATGAAAATAAATAACCTTTTTTTTTTTCAGTTTGTGGTCTCTCATTCACATGTCTGCATATTTCTAGGCTCCAGCCAAGGCTACACTGCTGCCTTTGGGCATTATCCACACTCCTTGTGCCTCAGTTTCCCTCTCCAACAGTAAAGGTTAATGGCAGTGCTTCAAGCGAGCACTCAGGATTTCACAGAGCCAAGTGTTTCACAGGAACACTGAATCCTCTTCCCATACAACTCTGCAGCTTTTCTGGTGTGACTGCAGGCTGAACCAAAAATGTGACAAAAGGGAGTTGGTTTGCACATGGGCTCTCGTGCCCTCTTTCACACCAAAGCTTGAGGTCAAAATAAGAAGCAGATCTCCAAAGTATTTTCATTTATCTTCACTTAAAGGTTTTTAAGCAAAATATTAATGTTATAATAGTGACTTTCAGCCTGGTGAGTTTTGCATAAGGCACAGTTAAAACTTTGAACCTCAAATGTTAAATGCAGACAGAGCTTTCTGTAAGATTCAAAACATTCAATTTTGCTTCACTTTTCTTTTTTTTTTTTTCCTTTTTTTTTAATAGTTCTCTGTAACATCTTCCCTGGTTTTTCATCCTCTCATTGCCACCAATCCTGGGGTTTCACTGGTGGCAGTAGGACTAGGAAACTGAGGGGAAAACTCAGAAAAGAGACATGGCCTATGAAGTTCTCTGTCTCCTGTTTTTAGGGAAATCACTTTAAATACAGCAATAATTCCAAAGCTGAGCATTAGAAGTTAATGACTCATCAAAGGAACAGGAAATAGGAAACTTTAAGACCTCAGAGGCACAGCAAATAGAAGTTATTTCATGTCATGTCCAACACCACCACCCTAACTACAGTACTTCAGGCTCAATGGGGGGAAGCAGCATGTGAGACCATTTATCACAGTAATTATGTGATGCTGGAGGGAACACAACTTTATTTTTTATTCTGTTTGACCCTGAACATCATCAAAATGGAAGATGACAAACATTTGAGAAGTGATATACTGGCACCAGCCAGCATTTAAACAAGAAAGATTTGTTACAAAAATTCAAGTAAATAATTGAATTCTCACTATATATTGGGAATTATTCTCCTGAAGTCCAAGTTAACTGAGATTTGCCCCAATCTAACAGAAGATTTCAGATGAATACTTCAACTTCAATTCCACCACATAAGTCTAGGCAGAAATAACTCTTTAAGAATTCTGTAAAATTTGTGGTCCTCTGTCTCCAAGCCCAATCCTACACTCCCCCTCCATGCAGAAAAGCACAACTGTAGAGCTTTATTCTACACTGATGCCTGAAGAACAGGTCTGTTTGATGATGTGGAAGAAGAGCATCATTTACCCCAAAGAGCCAAAAACCACAGGAACCTCCTGTTCCCATTGTCCTCCTGGGTCATCCTGAGCTGTGCTGCCAAAAAAAACCCAAAATCAGCCTGATCTATGGAAGGATAACAATTCCCTGCTCATATACTGGAGGCAAAATGTTTCTCTCCAAGTTACTGAAAGTTGCTGTGTTTGGATGTAAATATGAAAAGCTCCTTTCTGTGCTGCTTTTAGAAGGACAAAAAAGTCTGAATCTTACAGAAAATCCACTGCTGGTGGCAGAGCTGCTGTGACTGACAGCCTTAACCTAAACATTTTCTGGTTTGTGTTGTTTATGAAGGCTTTTTATTGCAGAATTGGAGGTGGGGGGGGGGAGTGGGCAGTACCCGAAATCCTCACAAGACTACTTAGAGCTGGCTGGTGAAAATGGAGCATTTCAGTGAAATTCGATATTTTCTTTCATCAAAGGCAGGGAGCCTCAACCCACATGTTAACAGTAATGTAACAAGCCTACTGTATGTGCTGCAACCCAAGGTCCTTTTCCAATTAGAATTCATTTAGGTTGGGGGAGAGCAGGGGTCGGAGCGAAGAGGTGGCTCTGGAATTGATCTAAAACTGGAATCCAACCATTCCAGCTGGGAATTCAGCCCAAGCACTTGCTTGGATTCTGCAGCAAACCAGAAGTGAAAGAGCACAGTTAGAGGGAACAGTATGTCCCTGGAAAACTGAGGAAATGTATACAGAATGTTTCTTTTTCTACAAAGAAAGAAAGAAAAAGAAAAGTCTGTTGCACTAGAAAAAAAATAACAAACAACCCCAATATTCTTTTAATTTTGCTGAAACTCAGGTCTGAGTCTGCATTTCAGTTCCAGGTCTGACAGAATCTCCAGATCAAACTCATTAGTGCTGGTTAAATCCAGGTTTGCTGATAGGAATGTGTGGGACAGCAAACAAAATCAGTGTCAGGCCTCGGGAGAGAGGATGTGCCTCTTTAATTGAAAAAGGCAGAGTAATCATTCATTTATTTAACCCAGAGATGATTATAATCTGAAAACCTTGAAATCCTCTTACACAACAACTGTTTTGGCAAGCCCCTCTGTGTTCCAACAAATATTAAACTGTGCTTGCCATTTGTCTAAGGAATCTTGTATTAATAAACATGAAGAAGAACACTTTTACCTCCCACACTCAATGACAGAAGAAAACAAAGACCAGCTGTATTCATCAATGGATCCTTGTTCTGCACATAAAGGCTAATTACATTTTACTTCAAGCCTACACATGGAAAACTTTGCTCCTGCCATCTTGTCAAAGGCAGCTTCTGATATTCCAGCTGACAGACTGCAATGAGTGCACATAATAAACTTCTTTTTGTCATTAACACCTTCAGTGCCCGGCCCGGGGCTGTGCTGGGGCTCAGGGAAGGGGCAGGGGCAGCACACAACCACCTGCTGGGAATTTTGGAGCTGGGCATGACAGAATTGGACTGGAAATTGAAATTCTAGCTGCTGATCTCATCTGAAGGTGCCTCTGTCCCTCCCTTTGCACGTAGAGTACTTTGAACGGGACGTTGTGAAAAGATAAAGCAAACAAGTTGACATAATGATTCCCAACTTTTCAGATCACCACAACTGGTCTCCAGGATAAAATCCAGACTCCTTAATGCTGATAATGAAGACTTCTCACTCTGTATTGCATTTGCTTCTTGGGGTTGTTGGGGGTTTTTTTGCCTCGTTTGAAAGATTTTCAAAGTTTCAAGTAGTTGAAAGACAGCTTTATTCTGAGACTGAAAATGTTAAAAGCACTGTTAGCTTTAAAAAATTGACAATTATCTGTTTTTTCTCCCGAAGGCACTCCAATTCATCTGCATCAAATAAGCGTCTGTAAAACTAACAATTCTGGCCTAAGATAAAAATCACATGTTTTTAAAACATAAAATTAAAATTGGCAATACAAGTAGCTTTTCAGACTCAGATCAAAAGAGGGCTTCTTTTAAGAAAAGAATCAAACTGTCTTTCACCCTTTTTATTGGTGTTTTTTCAGCCTTTCTCCCAGCTTTTACAATTAAAATAGATGACTCAATTTCACTGTCTACATCCAGTTCCCTTTTCATGTTCTTCTGGATTTCCATATTGCAAAATTCGGGCTACAGACGACTGTGGTTATGCAAGAACTATTCCTGCCATAAATATCCCAAACAATGATAAAATATTTCTGCTGTTATTAGGACCTACAAGTTTGTTTTCACAGTACATTAGTCTGGGAGATAAAGTACAAGCTTAATGTCTGCTTCAGGATTCAGCTCCATGACCACTATATTCCAGACCCAGGCTCCATAATCATTCTGCTACAGAACACAATAAACCTCTTGTTACTGCAGATGCCACTAATTTTATGTAATTCTGTATAAATTAGGTAAGACTCATTCTCAAGATCATATAAAAAATAAGCATTTCTGTGTGAATCTCCCCGAAAGAGTGAGACTAGAAATGCAAACAAATATTGCAGAGAACAGATTTTGCTCGGTGTAAGATAAATTACAGCATTTTAGGGAAACAGTATTAAAAAATGAAGCACTCTGCAAATAAACACATTAAAAAAGGGTGAGGGGTCATTAGGTTCAGTGCCTACAACCACTGATCTCTGCCTGTTCTCTCAGAAGTGACTGCAAGATTAAATAACAGCAACAGTATCAGTTATGTGCAGGAAAAAACAAAGTCAATCTGCAGGAATTTGAGGTTCCATCTGAACCAGCTTTTGTTTACAGACCTTAGAGAGGGATGAATCAATGAGGGAACAAAAATACTTTTGATGCCCTTGCATGGAGCTCAAAGGAAACTGGACTTCCAGAGCCAGACCAAAATTCACCTGAAAGATTATCCTGAAGGACACCAAAGGTGTTTAAACTCCAAGTGCTGATTGTTCAAACTGCCATGGCTGAATCTTGGGAGCTCCAGCTGGGTTCCCCAAATCCTCACTGGGGAATCAGCTCCTCAACAGGCACAGAGCCATGGGGTCAGAAATTTAAAATTTGGTGCCAGTTTGACTGGATTTGAACCCTGGGCAGTGGGCACAGGGAGGTGACATGGAGCCCCAGCCTTTCCCCAAATGTCCCAGCCATCTGAAATGGCTGCTGCATTCCCATCCCATTTCCAGACACTGAAATGCCTCTTTGTGCTTAATCCTGCTGATCATGAGAATTCCTTCTCATTATTAACTTTCCTTAAATATGAAGGCTTCAAAGGAAACCAGCAGCAGTCTGTCTCTTTTGTTGTTCCCTGCCCTGATGGTTAATAAAACCAGAGCATAATTGGAAACAGTAGCCATTAACCAGACAAGAATATATATTTTTAAGACTACCTTCATGTTCTACTTGAAAACAAGGAAAATCTGCCCAAAATGCTGCTCTCTGTAATTAGGGCTGAACCTGGCAGAGCAAGGACTACTACCCCAAAAGCAGAAAGAACCAGGGTGCCCAAGAGCCAAACAGAAATCCTTTACTAAGTGAAGCTTTGTTTTCACCAAGATGGGAAGATCACAATGAATATCTTATTTCTGAAACTTCCCTATTTCTAGATAAAATACAGGAGATATACAGGCTAAGAGACACACAGAGGAGACACCTGAGAATGAAACCAGGAATGCACCAGGAGATGTGTCTTCTTGGGGAGAAGAAAATATAAAAGCTAATAATCTCTCCATAGGAGGCCAAATTATGACCATGTTTTCCAAAAACTTGGATGCCTGAGCCTCCCTCCCCTCATCTCTTTCCAACAGACAGATGCAAAACAAAACAAAACAAAACAAAAAAATCAGTGATACCCTGAAGGAAGACATAGAAAGAAAACAAGGAAATCTTACTTTGCAGTAGTTTCTTCATCGTATTTTGTTTTCAGATCAAATAGTTCTGTCCTGGTTTTTTCCAAGGCTAAAAAGCATAAACATGAAGCATTACAGTACTGAAACAGCAGTTTCATAAATAAGGCTGTACATGTCCTGATGAAAAAAAAAAAAAAAATAAAGCTGTACACCTCCTCACCTTTATCTTCCTACCTAGGCAAACCATTATGGCTTAGAAAAAACCAGGGGGTTTGGACTTTTTTCCCAATTTCTTACAGTATTTCTGTTACATTGCAAAAATTTCCACTTTTTGCTTAACCAAGCTAGACATTATTAGCTTCTTATTAGGCTGGCTAAACTGCTTATTCCTTTGAAATACTTATTGCAGTAGTTCAGGGAATAAAATTTCTTCTGTTCCCATAGCAAACAAAGCCAAATGTGTCCAGACCTGGAATTCTGAAGTAAGCAGAGATGAAAATTACCAGCAAGGCACAGCAACAGGCAAGAAACGGGGTTCACACAGATATTTATCACAGTTTGGAAATGTGTGGAAGCAGAACACACACAGAGTTAAAGTTCCATGCCTGCTGTGATGCTCTGATTCTGTGTGTGCTCCATGGTCCCTGTATTTGCCAAGGTATTTGCTCTGATTCACAAAGCCCATCTGAGCTCTGCTGGACCTCCCTGCACGCCCAGAGCTGCTTCACACCCAGTCCTGACACACCCAACCATCCCTGTGCTCTCACCTCCCACCTGCCCACCTGGAAAAGGGCACAAAACCCCACACCAAACCTGTTTGCAAAGCTTGAACTTTGTGTTCGGCCTCCTCCAGCTTCGAGGCTGTCGACATCTGGGTCTCCTGCAATTTTCTGTGGAAGGGAGAGGAGAGGTGAGAGCAGAGCTCGTGATCACATCCAACAACTCATCTGTGCCTTGCAGATTGGGGGGATGGGGGGAATAAATGTCTCAACTGGAATGAGACAACTGCCAACACCACACAGGCTCCGAGGTGCTTCTGTAGGACCCATGAATGCTGGCACGTTGTGAGATGCTGCTCCTGCTTCGTGGTCCCACTTATTAAAATTTTAACAGTGTAGCCACCTCATAACATAAGCTGTGAACATTATAAAGAGTTGACTGCTATACAAATGACAACTTCAGTGGAAGGTTTTCTTGAGCATAATTTGTTTTGGAAATGTCACACACATTGAGAAAATTGTCACCAAGCACCCTCTGTTGTACAAAGTTAGTACAAGAAGAATGATACATTTCCATTTTAGTGTCATAATGAAGGAATTTGTTGCCATAACTGATAGAGTGAATAGATGCAGCAGCTGTTTCATCAGAGCTGTAATGGGTGCCAAATGCAGCAATATTATTAGCTACTCTTTAAGAAAACACACAGATTTCAAAACAAATCTCACAGCGGTATTTTCTACAGAACACGAGCAAAACTTTATTATGCTCGCTGCTCTTACGTCCACAGGCAACATTTTCTTGTTTGTGACAGTGAAACTCATTTTTACATCATCTGGCCACGCAGCCACTGCACTCCTTGCTAAGGGCCAGGCTGCAGGAGTTACAAAACTCATCTCTGAAAGGAGCTGCTCCAACATCTCCCAGGAGCCTGTGCTTTTTACAACGCTGCTTTTAGGATATTCTGCAGCTCTCAGAATTGTGAAATGGCTTATGAAACTACCAGCATCCTGCCTGCACTCCATAGGGTGCACAAATTTCTTCTCCAGCACTGCTGACCAGGTTAATAACTATTTATAGCAAGAATCATGCGTCAGTTCCCTTCATACTGAACCACATACTTTGAGACCTCAAAAATTCCCTTAGACACACTTTTATTTGCATTCCACGACCTACCATTTTGTTTTATTTTTAAGCACATTGAAATTGCAGCTGTTAAAACCACTGCTTGCAAGCTGCTTATCAAAAAAAGCAACCCACAGGTATTGATGAATCAAAAAAAAAAAAAAAAAAAAAAAA